>PKRV01000910.1:0-61125 GCA_003709505.1 Hyphantria cunea
TCTCTCAGTCCGCAGAAGGCGCACCGGGCGTCGGAGGAGAGCATACGCTGACCTCCACCGGCTTTCCTAACTGGGTCCAGGGGCGGTGGACTTGGGGATGTTCATCGCCCCCAACCAACCGGACCCGAGGTGGCGGCGCTTAGTGTTTCTGTGCGCCCCTCTTTGAAGTCTCGAGGGGAGTCAAATACCTCACTCCTCTCGCTGACGAGATGTGGTCCGCAGCAGCGGGCCGGCACCAGTCGGGAATATCGGATGCCTTTTAAGTTTCTGTGATCCCTGGCGTAGGTCAGAGACGGAACACGGTTTTAGTCAGTAAAAGTCTGACAGACCCCTTTGCTCTCTCCCCAGAGCGGAGGACATCCAGTAGTACATCCAACCGTTAAAAAAAAAAGTTTAGGAATTATAGCTGGATAATATACTTCATACTGATATTTTGTATGTATGTATGTAGGTAACAGCCGGCCTCTGTATATCACCGAGAGTTGCCAGTCTATACAAAATGTCATTAGGTGTTGCCAGTCTATATAAAATTCAAGATGTTGCCAATTAGATAAATTAAATTTATATAATCGGGGTATAATTTGTATATATTTATTTCTCGTTTCCTTATATAAGCAATAAAACGAGCAAAAAAATTTCAATATTTTTTATTATCTTCATTCAATTACATATAGTAGTAATAATTACAGATATTCTACCTATTGACGCTTCTAGTCAAGTCTTTAACTTGACAGAAGAGTATAAAAAACTATATACTTACAAATTGTAGGTACAAATACTAGACACAAGTAAATGCTAAGTCGCCGTGTATTCTAAAATACGAATACAGGGTGCCAGTATATAATGGGGATAATGTTTCAGACGTTGTATGAAATAAGTTGAAGAGTGACACAGTTTTTATTCAATCAATATTGCACATACCTCACACTCGCTCATATATTTTAATCGTCTTAATCAACTCCATTTTCGTAGAAAATATAATTTATAATCAAGCTCGATGTAGTATCAACATCTTAATATTAATTTATTACACAGATAGCTAATCAAGATAGGCCTTTGCGACGTTCCTGATTTAGTTCTAATTCGTGGTTAGAGGATCCTCTTTGATAATGCTCATTTGAACCTGCAGGTATATAAGTTTGTTTCCAAATATAAATGCATAAAAACACACAAAATAAACGGCGCTTTTGAAACCAATGACAAACGTAAACAAAACCAATATGACGTCATATTGTAAACCTGAGACAAGAACAACTACAAAACTTTCAAACCGAAATGAGCGGACAACCGAATAACTGACCAACCGACCTCCTAACAACCACTTCACAACAACATGTAATGAACCCGACAACTTTAATTTCAAACCATTTTTATCCGAACCATGTGACGTGGCAATACCAAAATCCAGGTATTCAAACTGATCAGTTTTCAACAAATTCATTCAACGACAAAATCTAAAAAGTATTACATTATCACCAATACTTTTCTTAAAACAAAAAAAAAATTAAATTGTTGTTCCATAAAATCATATACATTCAGTGTTAAAAGTATATAGACACACCTGTCGAAGGTAATGCAGTGCCTACAGCACTAAATATAATTTAACACGGCAATGTCAGTGTAATGATGGAGTATAACTTAATATAATACATTTAAAGTTAAATGTGTTTCTTTATCTCTTCGACTTCTTCCTCTTTTACTCAGTTTTTTTTATCGCAGACAGTTCATACCAACCTACTTACAAAATTTAACACTTTTTTTTGTGATCTCACACGTTCTCATAATACTAAACAGTGTATTATAGTGTGAGCTCGCTTAGAACTATTGTTAAAACAGCAGGTTGGTGCCAAATATTTGAAAAAGTGAATGGTTTTATGGGTATCAAATATAAAAAATAATCTCCATTGGGGAACTTTTTCTGTGGCAAAATTCATTTGAATATTCAGATGACTGACATTTATCATTTCTGTTATTATCATTTTAAACTTATGTTACCCCAATAAAGGTGCAATTGTATAACTAAACATATTTATAACTAATATATTAAAATGTTCGTTACCTTAAACTAGTGTGTAATGATGTATTATTTACAGCTGAACGTTTGATATGAGGTTTTTATTGAGGAATACTTGGTGTAAGTGTTGAAGTGTTTACTGCAGTAACCAATGTGTTACACAAAGTACTGTAAAGGCACAAGTACAATTCTAAGCGATTTCGACGGCCAAATAAGAAATGTTATTATATTATTAACAGATTACAGAACAAATTAAATATTAAACTATATATTGCTTGTCAGCACTGCATCAATGGCGCGTTTAATGTTTAGCATACAATGATAACATATTATATATATGTATATAACCAACAGTTTATGTTTAAATGTGTGTTAAAATTTGTAATTACTTATAACATTGCAACAAGGTATAACAAGGAAGAAGTTGTTGCAACGAACTCTGGAATCATTTACGAAGTTCCTCGGGGTCGCCCTCCTAGAATGCGTCATACAATAATATGATTCTAAGAAATCGGGAAATATTATTGGATGTATCAGTCAGATGCTTAACACGTTGCTACAAGCTGCCCAACGAAGGCGGTCACGTGAATTTACAATAAAACGTACGTACAAATTAATATGAATTATAATCTATTGACTATGGAATATAATGTAATACTTGTGTAATTCGAAATCAGTATGATGAAATAATTGAAAGTTATAATTACCTACAGACTACGTAATCGAGGCTATTCGCAAAGAGTTTACGTATCGCTTACAGAACGTGTGTGACGAACGTCCGTGCTCTATAGCCGACTCACATGACCGACACACGTAAAACTTTATAAACCTTACTTAGCCCCTGCTTTTAGTACCTCAGTCTTCGCACGGTTTTTCTGTTTATCGTCCTCCTTTTTAAACCTGAAATTAATAAACCGAATTTCAAAATGTAACCTTCGGACCCTAAATAATAATCTGTTGGTCTCGTGTCAACTCCGGCCGAAACTCAGTTTTAGCCCCTTTACTAGATATAACTCTCCAGTTATTATTTTCAATTTAAGTCTTCCGTTCAAATCACAAGCCGTTTAGTTAGAAAAGTAAATTAATGTTTTTATTTATATTTTGGGACTTTATATTGTCAAATAGGAATCTTCAAACTGAGTGATTCAATTGATTGTTCTCTAATCTAATATTATAAAAGCAAAATTGATAAAAAATAAATTCTTTATAACTACCTAGTTGGAAACGTAGATGCTCAAGTACGGTATAGCAATACCCCATTACACGCTCCTAGCCGAATACCTACGAATCCTACGAATTATTGGCTAGGAGAGCCAATAATTCGTATAACATAACTAGAAATAATAAAATGTACAAAATAAAGAATAGTGTGAGTCGCAACATGTGATTCGTATTATTAAAAACATTATTTTTAAGTTTGTTTCGAATGTAAATATATATTTTTGATTTTCTTTATAAGTTTTGTGGAACCATAAAGAAAAAATAACCATAAAATTAATGATCTGCTTAGGTAAATTAGTGAAAACCATAGTTAAATTAGTCTTGAAGGCAACGTTATCTCGGCCAGTTAGCACAAACTTAAAATACACGTGATACATACATGTGATATTTTTACCGTAGTATAGAAAAAAATGGATCTATGAGTTCAATACAAAGAAATGCAGTCTTACTGAAATCCAACGATATCCCAAACGTAGATACATTTGACAATACGGAAACCTCTGGGGTCCAATATTCCTATCGTTGGAGCTCAGTGTGTTTCTTAAATATATACATACATATATATTTGTTTTTAAATATACTTTTAACAAGATGCAGTTTCGCAGATGTTCTGTGTTCATAAAATCTAATAAGGCTGTGTGACCGGTGAGAGGGCTTGGGATATGTTTAACAGTGCGCGTTGATATAAAGACGCGGCGTTACTCTTCGTGCTGCCCTCTCTTCACCAACTGGAAATTGACTCACGCACAAAATATCTACGAAATGCACATTATAACAAATTGTATATAACAGGTATGTTTAATGTTTGACGTATGAGTAGATGATGATGCCGGCGAGGAGGAATCCGAAGGTGATAGTGAGGGGTTTGTAGAGTGACCTCTTGATCGCGTGCCACCGTTCCGCTTCTCGTGCTCTCTTTTTCATGCCCGACACACGTTCTGCCAATTCGCGGTTTCTACGTTGGCGCAGAGTGTCTGTTGGTTCGCCGGTACTGCGTAAAAAAGAAAAGTCACATAGTAGAACCATGATAAAAAAACATTTCAAAATGATTATGAGGCTGTGATAAAAATAAAATATAATAATACAGGAAAAATTATAGCAGAACATGTTCGTCAATTCGCATTAACATTATCCAGTTCTTGTTTCAACACCAAATACTTTTGTGTTCCTTTCGTAAAAAAAAAGACTAAGGATTTGTTTGACAATTTTCAAGTTATGCTATTCGAAACAGAACTGTCAGAGATATACACGTTTTAATGAGTTAAACAAACGCCTGCGACTCCCGGGTCACCGCGCGTTGTCAGCCTTTGTGTGTCCTTCAGACGAAATGTAGACTCCTGATAACCTTTCTCGTTCTGTGAAATGCAGCAAAAGACTAGCCGGTTGCAACATTGCCTTTCTTTAGTTCTGTGTAACTTAGTGCAAGTCGACAGTTTAATTACGAATATTTATTGGTAACTTCACGTGCAATTGTAAAATAAACCCTCAGAATTTTTAATCATATACAGAAGGTAGAAACGTAATATAATAAGGTGCTGTGATGTACAATCTTACAACGAGTAGACTACAATTCTCTTTAGAGAATAACATTTAACAACATATAAAACGTCTTAAAAATACTTCGATACGTACTAATGACTGTGATAATGATATATTCATTTGCAATGATATAGGCGGACTACGGGTGACATACTAATTTTACCCATTTTTTACATATATTTAAATGATTGAAGGGACAGAGATGAGTTGTTAACACACGATGAATTCAATTTATTTAGTAAGTTCACAGTTGCGTAGTTAACTTATATCACTTAATTTAATTACTGCTTAGCGGGAGGTATGCGGACACTAGAAAATCAATGAAGACAAGAGTAGGAAAAAAAGGGTTTTTTGAAAGGATTAAAGACAGGAAGCTCCTTTAAGATACAAGAATAGACGCCACCATTTCCGTTGGCGGCATTTTGATAAAATTAGCAGTAACTTCTTCAATAAAGTGGTGGACGCAAGTCTAGCCAAATGGTTAAAGAAATCACGCCAGAGAACTTACTACTATTACTGGTACGACTTGTAATCTATCAAACGACCATAGTCTTTAAAAAGTTAATTTATACAAAACTATTTTTCTTATATGTAGAGAGTTTTGAGACTACTGCTGGTTAGGATATGTTGGCAGAAACAATTCACTCATCTCAGGATAAGTTTGATTTTAATCCCCTATATGGGAATTTACTTGTTACTGTAGTACAAAACAACAGTTCACTAGTAAGTTAATAATGAAAACAGTTTTGAAGGGAAAACCGGCGTGTTAGCGAGCGATCCATAGTCAACTTTAATTGGTTGATAAAAAGTTGATATTTTACTGTATACAGTAAGCCACCTGTTGTACTAAACCATTATTGAATATTTAAAGACTATGATCGTCCAAGTAATTGACAAGCCGTAGCAGTTCAAATTTGATTTGATGAATGATCAATTGAGATTGGGATGATGAGCGATGAACGATCGGTATGTGATTGACACGTATCCGTTGCACTATACACATACATACACTAACTAACACATGTGTGTACATGCTTCTTATATTTATAACTACGAGATTTAGAATTTGACGCTTTACTTTTTTCAATTATTATATCTAGCTTATCAGATCTATATATCTTCATATGACTGAGTCGTCAAAGGGAGCACTCTTATAGTTTATAAATAATTGACTTTCGGTAAATCTAAATAATACAGGTAGCATTGTTGTGCTTTGTCAATTATGAACCATTTTTTTTTTGTGCCTCCTCAGGTGTTTGCCAATAGAGCGGCCTGTGACCGATCTATGTGGTGCCACTTCTCAATTTATACTTAATTTTATTTTTAGAAGCTAACACGCACAATTTTTAAGTGGAAAAACATATTTTTATCATATTCAATATGTTCAAATAGAAATAGTTAATTATATTGTCACAGAGTGTAGGCTTCTCAAATTAAGTCTAACTACGAAGTAACTATACATACATCACAGGGGTGCATCCGCAAACAGTTTAGTTCAAATGTAGAACATACACAAACAAATAGTAACCGTAGAAAATATTACCAATGTATGACACAATGATAGCAAAGATATCTGGAATTTTATAAAAAAGATATACATTATTTATTCTAAATATATTTTCTCTATGCTAAAAACTAACATCTCATTAATATATATCTATTTAAATATAGAAATTACTCTTTTCGCCGGATTTGTTATATTTAAAATTTTAATATTTAAAACAGTACAATTGACTTTTCTAGAACTGTACTTTAAAGGGAAACCTCACTGAACGGATAACATCAATTATCTATATATTCTTCAAATAGCTTTCTATACAGGATATAAATACAAAGTGTAAGCTGCTGTTTAATTGTTTCTACAAATCGTACCAATTACTGTCGCTTCGATCTCATACATTTTAATATAAAATAAGACTGCTGTTTTATGAACAATAATGTAAACAGAGCAGTTATTTACTGTTGTTATAGATCAACGCTGTTGATACTTTGTAAAGTTGAAACTTTTGATGAATTTAGAAGATGATCCAGAAGGATCGTCGGAAGAAACCAAAAAGCGTTGTACTAGTTTACTAGTGGAACTCATATACTACAATAAGGTTTGTTTAAAGTCTTTTCGGTTTTGATTTATTAAGGTTTCACTTTAAATAAGCCCGCGGCCGAATGTGCCTTTCTTTATCTACATAAAACAAATATAGTAAACGCTAGGCGAGCTGTCGTAAAAGATTTCTTTAAAATCAAGTAGTTAATATTTCTTATAGCATTTTTTATGGACTAGAGGCAAACGAGCATACGTATCGCCGCCCATTGACACCCGTAACACTAGAGGCGTCACAAGTGCGTTGCCGGCCTTTGGGGACGTGCGAGAGGGTTGGGGGTTTGGGGATGGGGAGGGGTTGGGGGATGGGGAGGGGTTGNTGTTTCACACCGGTTTTCAGTGAGGCCGTGGTATCACTCCGGTCGAGCCGGCCCATTCATGCCGAAGCGTGGCTCTCCCACGGTAAATATAATTATTAATTTCGCCACGAATTCAAGTCGCGGTTGTACTTTAAGTGCTATAATAATTTTAAAATAGTGCTGGCAGAGAAGTATGAACACTCACAAATCGTAGTGAACAGCTTTGCATTAAAAGGCGAACTTTACTGTCAATTTTTGAACAGAAAAGTCGATATAAAACATTTGAGATGTGAATATCTCATTCATGTATGTAAGTGTCTATACAAAGTGTATAAAAGTTATTAGCTTATGACATGAAGTGTTAGAGCCCTTGTCCGTCTCTCAGCGCCCAGTGCAATCACTGAAGAATATATAATACAATGGACTAGCAATGTATGTACAATAGGGTAGTTGACATCTTAGTCAAATTAGTTACTTTTCATAATCTGTCAAAACCATCACTTTGTATGAAAAATGTACCACATACAAATTTGTGACGTCACTGTTTTAGACTACTCAATTGAGCAATATATTTCAATGTTAATTTGATTAAAACTTGCAATAGAAATGAAAACATATTTTCCGGACGGTTAGTAATATTCATTATAAGGGACGTTTTTTTTTTTGTTTACGATACAGTCAAATACCCTATTATCAGAAGAGATTTACATGTAATCATCATTTTCAATGACGATAGTCAATCCAAGGCATTTGAGCCCTTTGGACTTCATCTGTTTGATATTCACGGCTCGCTTAGCGCTTCTTATAATGTCGTCAACAAACCTTTCAGCGACAGAAGTCACCGATTCTTCCTCTTCTTCGTCCGCTGATGATGATGGTGATTCCCTGGCCGGGATCGTTGGCAAACTCTCGTCTGAGCTGGACGACTCTTGGGGTGGTGGCATCATCAAATTGCCTGGAAAAGATTGTTAATAGTGTTAATCCCCATTATCTTACCTATGGACCAGTAACAGACATAGGTCTCGATCAATAACGATAAAGTGTTTGTTTTACACACAGTTCTATTTAAACCGAAATCAACCAAAACTTTTTATTGTGAATACATACACGAGGAGAGACCGACGACTTCTTGGGATACTAAACGCAATAGGGTTTGCCGCATTATTATAATAATGAAAAGATATAGCAAAGTCGTACTAGGTATTGCACTAAAAATTGCTGCAATGACATAGGCTACAAACATTCTAGAACCGATTCATTTTTCGAGCTGGACTCCCAACGATTGACGGCGGATCTAATATAGTGAGCTAAGTCCTACCTAATGATTCACTGGTCGGTATAGCTGGGAGAGGCCGGGCGGGCGCTCTGGTGAGGCTCTCAGCTCTCGGCGGTGGCGGTGGTGGAGCCTCTTCTTCACGCACGACCGCTTTGGGGACCTCTTCCTCCTCTTCTACCTCCTCCTGCTGTTTTGTGAACTTAACCGTAGTTTACTCAATAATGATAACATACCACGTGTAAAAGTTGTATGAAAACTACAGAATATATTTTTGACCCGTAATAGTAAAAAAGTCAAGACAATGGCAGTCAAAGTTGTACTTTTCAATGAAACACAACAAGATTTCCAGCGATTTTCGACCACCAGATAGAAGCTGAATATAATTTAGCGACTACAGGCAGTACGCTATTGCGATTTAGTAAAAGCCTAAGAAAATTAACTTCGGTTCTTATTGGAACACTTCAGGCTATAATAAAACGTATAAATGTTTAACAAACTTACGAAGTTAGGATCCAAGCGTTTGGTACCCTCAATGACTGCTTGGTAAGAAAAGCGCAACTGATCTGGTGTCTGGATGAGTCCCATGCGATGCTGACGCAATTCAAGCAAGATTTCTTGGATATTTAAGTTTTCGATACCCTCTTGCTCGACCTATGGGGTTGAAAAAGTACACAGATAAAAAATTGATCCAAAACATTAACTAATATTTCGTGTAGCGTATGCAACTGCGGTGCTTGAGGTCTCGGGTTCGATTCCTGGGTCGGACCAAATGTTTGTATGAATTGCCAATATTTTTTCGGAGTTTGGGTATTTTCTATCTAAAATAAGTATGTATTTACAAAAAAAAGTATATGTATTTATATCAGTTGTCCAGTACCCATAATACAAGCTCTACTTAGCTTGGGGCTAGAGGGCGTTGTGTGTTAGATATTCGAAATATTTATTTTATAATATTATTTCATTTTATTTTATTATAATATTATTATATTAAATAAAAATAATAATTTCTTTATTGTTTCAAATGTATACAAGTTCAGGATTTGATCCCTAGATCCCACACTATGATTCCATGTCGTGGGATAGTCTCTTTCCGTCCACTCGCCTTTCGAGACATTAATATAGTAAACAAACAAACGAAATCAAACAGTAATTAAGAATAATAAAAAGTAACAAATAACAATTTATAAAATATTATGTAGTAAAATACAGATATTTCTGTAGAAGGTTTCGTACCTGAAACTTTTGAATTATTCATAGATCCATTTCTTATTAGTCGTGTTATATTTCTTTACCTTTATATCATGTTGTTAATATATGTAAGTTTAATGTTAGATGAAATAATAATAATACTTTGCAGAGGGACAACAAATATACTTAAAATTAAACACTATATCTCTGTATCAGGTCAGCAGGATTGGCTGACACATTTTAATTATATACCAATTAATTATATCATTATAATCTAACAAGGTAGAATATTATACAACCGTCAATTTTGAAATGCCGCTTTTAAAGAAATATGTCATTATAAATACCAATTTAAAAACAAAATACGTTACCAATTAATTATTCGATGCCGTTCATTGTTGTATTTCTGTATGTATGTAGTATGTTAAATTATTGAAGAATACTCGCCAAGTCAACGTAACAACAGGTTATAATGAAGGAAGAATAAAACAAAACAATGGAAAACAGATAATAATGTGTCTGTCTGTTTCCAAATGATTGGGATTTGTTAGAAGAAATAAAACAAAATTACGGCTACTCCTTTGAACAAACAGTTATAAGAATAATTATCGAATTTTATTACAAAAATTCAATTGTATTGCGTTCAAATTACATTATTTTTCCATTTGTATGTTTATATTTTAATACATGAACGTTTACTTGTCGCTTAATTGTAAGGGAGTAATGCATTTCTCAAGTACCTACCGAATTCCAATTAATTAGTGATCTAAAGAAAACCTCTTTTCTTTTGTAGGATTATCAACATATATGGTGCGTAATGTAGCGTTTGCATAGATGCTGACTGTTAAGCCATAGGTCGTGGATCTGATTCACATCCAAAACAAATCATTGCGTGATGAGCTGTTCAAAGGAACAGTCTCTTTCTTCCTCCCTTTAAGGATCCCCATTCACGCTCTTAAAGATCCAAGGGAGAATGGGTTCCAGTATCCTCGCTCACTCGATTGAAAGAACGATAAATCTCTTAACGTCGGTTTAGTATGTGGCCGTGTCAGTACTCCTTTCGAGCCAGTACTTAGCTGACTATAGCATAACTATAGTGGACCACTGAAGGCTGTTTACAATAATGTTACATACGTTGAAAACTTACACACGGTAGAAATAAACACTGTATATATTACAATATTTTCAACATATTTTGATGTGATATTTTTAGGGAACTAACATGATTAAGGATAGTGGTGGTTATTTTCCCATTCAGCTGAGTCACTGTTCCATAATTACATAAATTATAATTTTATACTAAATTCACAATTATAACACATATTTATTCATAGTTTGAAATACAAAATAAAAATACTCACGATAACAAGGCAGCAGTCCACAAGACAGAATGTACCAGAGCGTCCGATACCAGCGCTGCAGTGAATGACCGGGGGCCCTTCATGGGGATCTAGGACGCCAGACTCCCTCACTCGTTTAAGAAAATTCAAGAATGCCACTGGGGAAGTCGGGACTCCAAAATCGGGCCAGGTTGTGTAGTGGTACTGCATTACGTCTTTGCTTGTCGATGTTTCATGATCATACAGCCTAAAGGAGAACATTTGTATTAACTATAGGTTAATATTTTACAGATAACGAAATTCCTATGTTACATGTAAATGCCAATTAATTATGTAATGAATCATCATGTTATGTGGTTACGATCAAATGAAGTATCAAGTGAGAGTTAATGAGTAAATATTGAGCTCATTTATGTTTTGGGCAGACTTAGATACTTAGTATGGGAGAAAAATCAATAATTAATTCAAATTGATTTATTAATGGTGACAAATTGAGTCATCCCGATAAGGGCGTTTTTAAATGTGTCGTTTTTATCTTTTTTCATTAAAAGTAAATTAGACGTAATTTTGGAAGAGAAAAATAAACAATTGAAATCGAACAATGAGATCAGAAGCTTCCTTTACTTATTTTTCATAAGCATGGAGTTTTTTTAATATTATTAATAAGAAATTAGAGAACATACCATTGGCGTTATCATAGATAAAAAAATACACGCTTGATTACAATAAAAATTAATATATAAGGCGGAATCCTACCACACACTAAGAGATGGTGATATCGAAATATCGCGACTGAATAACACTGCAACAATGGTTTTTAGTGATCCCGAAATTCATTATAAAGAAATTAATAATTTAAAACGATAGACAGCAGTATATCAGATATTTAAATCTAATAACAAAAATAAATCCTACAGTGCGAGAGTTGGCATCATCCTTTTACTCCACTCTGAGCAATCAGTATTCAATAAGCCAAATAATGTCTTTGAACAATTGACCTGGTCACTATTATGGAGACTTGATTTCAAATTGTCATAGTGATTACGTACAGGGGTTATTATATCGGAGCTGTTTTATGAGAACACTTTCTATTAATAAAACTAGAGCAATTATGATGCCTGAATGCATGCCTATTTATTACAGCACTCACAAGAAAATTTGTGGTACATTTTCAGTGCCTTTCTTTTCAGGTCGTCGCTTTAGCAATGTACTTATACTGAGCAGAAATCTGGAGCACTTTAAATGTTCTATTCAATGTATATTTAAATAAAATGGCAAAACATACAAAACAAAAGTTACATATATTTCCAGTTAACATTACAATTCTGATTTTTATAGCTTCCTACTCTATTGAAACCCGTGTTGTGTAGGTATATATATGTATAAGTTTAGCACCTATTATCATGTCTAGACATTGATTCTCGTTGTGAGATAGACAAGTATTCGATGTAAACGGCGATTTACTGTAAATTATGAACCTAATTAAAAAAGAATCACACTTTCAACTAGAGATATAGCACTATCCATCAATGAGAATAAAATATGTCGTGTAGATGCATGAAGTTCTCCCATCAAATTAGAAATTCCAAGTGAAATAACGTTTAGTACATCGATTTTATACGCCAAAGACAAATAAAGGTTTCCTTAAATAGAACTAATTACATGCTGGTAGGTTTACTAGCTAATATGCATCAGTATAGCACCAATCACCACCATTATTAGGGTATTACGTACCAAGTCTATTTTGTAGGGATAAATTGTACGGCAGAAATAACAAATAATTTGAAAGTAAATCATACTTGTTATATTCTAATACAAACTCATATTAAGAAGCTTATATTTTAATGATGGTCCTTACGTTAAAATCGTTCTTGAAATGTTATTTCTTTGAATTTTGTACATATAGGAATATTATTAGAACGACAATTGAAACGATATCATATGAGTATTCTTCAAATACATTACTATTTTTTGCTTATATATGTTTGTATATATTACATATATAATATATTTAAATGTTAAAATACTTTTTATTTGGCTTCTCAAACGTGTTATTTTCTTTTATGATATTTACACTATAAATTTTAATGAGAAGAATTTGTTACTATCACCTACACATTACGGATATTTTTTTACGAAATAACCACAATAGCATCATAATGTTGTATACATTGATAAGGACGGGAATCAAACAAGAAACTAGTGACAACAATATTTTATTTCGTTATGTGCCTTTTTGAACACGGGGCATGCTATTTGCACCATACCCTCCGTGGGGAAAGGAAGGGCGTGTGTGGAACTATCGGAAAACCAGTCCTCCCACCATGCCTCGCGTCGGTCGGGGGGAACTCCATGAACGCATCGGCGGCTTCTAGAGTCCTCCCCGCCGTACCCCAAGGGATGATCAGAGTCAACGTTAGGGCAGGACACTACCGTACCTCTCACTGGTACAATAGTGTACTACACACTAAGAGACAAAAAAGCTCTCCGCCATTTATCTCGGATCGCCGGTGTCATCTATCTCGGATCGCCAGTGTCATCTATCTCGGATCACCGGTGTCATTTATCTCGGATCGTTTGCAGTGGTCACGATCGTTTGTAAGATGATGTGGCAGCGACCCTTAGGCGGCGATTAGGGAGTTAACGATTTCCTGATCCCGCTCTGTAGCATAACATTCTCACAGAAGACCGCGGCTTTTCATCCCTCACCAGTAGTCAGCATTGCCGCGGTCAATGCTGTCATTGTTGGGTTTTGTCAGATCTGTTCGACCGGGACTTGACGACTTGACACCCACGCTATGTCCTTATTGCTAAGTTCCTTGAATATATGCTGGATTATAGATCAACAAACAAAAGACAAACTTACTTGAATATCCTTAATGCATAATAGTTGCAATCCTCTTCCTTGACCAGCGTGACTGTGATATTGACATCACTAAAGTGCATCTCCTCGCCAATCTTTTGAGGCCAATACCAGTGGCATTTCACTTCGTTTTTCTCTATCACCTTGTTCAGCATTAGTATTGCTTTAGTATTCTGTTCCCAGACCATGAGCCAAAAATGGCCCACGGTGAATGCCAAAGGACCCTGGGTTAGAATGTATCGTCGGTTGGCACGCTCCAGCTGTGGGCAAGAATGGGTGGTTAGGAGATACAGAAACACATGCTGCACTGTGAATATACTGACTGCCTAGTTTCAAATCCGATAGAAGACCTTCCTCAAGGGATTAGATATTACCATCATTATTAGTTGAACTTGTCGGGCCACATCAGAACACACATGTGAGTAAAATCGTGATACGCAAAATAGTATTCAAATAGTATGTCAGAAAGGTAGTTAACTTATTCAAAGCATACTACAATACTACATCAAATAATTCTAAGAGAGTAGTATAAAAGAACCAATTTCTAAAAAAAGTAACCAAGTTCTAGATATGTGTGAGTGAGACAAGTTGCTAGTAGCTTTATCAAAGGTTAAATAGAAGAAAATTTTAAAAGTTAGTTGTTCCTCATCACTCTATTTTGAACGGAAGATTAAACTCTTTTGAAACTTATGAAAAGTGATTTATTTTCTTCATAACCTTCGCAATTGAAAAAATCTAATTTGGAATCGCTTATCATCTAACATCTTTCACATTCAACTGTTATATCTTCTTATCAATAAACTGTCAAGTAAATATATACGGGGCTTTAATCAATGATATAATTAAATTCATGGAGTTCATAACAAGTAACAGAAGTGATGCCTTTTAAGTTTGGTTCCTTTAGTAAACAGAGTATGGCTTGTTTCCTCAACAATAAGTAAAGCCTACAATTATTACGTACAATTATTTTATTTTATGTTAACACTTGCAAGCTGGCTTTAGCTAAGAATAAAAGTCTATTCAATCGTGTAAGTCTTGCTCCTTTGGTAACGAAGTAATAACAATCCTTATTTGTAAATAAAAATGAAAGAATTCGTAAAGAAATAAAAACCTAAATATAAAATAACACAAACAAATAACAGTACATGTAACGTGAAGGCGGGCGGCGCTATCTAGTACTTCTTAAAAGAGTTTCCTTGAAGTGTCCTCTGACATTTTTTACACGATACCTTTTTAAATAATATTGAGGGGGGTTAGGCTATTTGTTCTCTTTAAAAGGTTAAAACGTTCTAATATTCTCATTGTAATCGTTAATAATGTCGATGGACAAATTCCGTCCATTTTTAGAAACGATTTCTAAAGATCTTTTTCAAGTTGATTTTAATTTGTAACAAGATATTTCTTGAGAACAAAACAGCTAGCAGAGTGTGGGTGTTCAGTACGCCTGTGCCTATTAACGAAGATTATCTCAAACATACAACCGTGAGTTTATACTACCGAAACTATTACATTTTCTAAAAATTAAGGCGCTCATAGCCCAGTTGCACTCGGTGATTAGAAACAATCATCGAGGGTAAGCAACAATGGCGCGGTCAGTACCTGGATGGGTGACCGCTGGTGGCATGTTACCATGAGCGTCTCCGTGATTCGGAGGTCACGTTAAGCAGTCGGTCCCGGTTGTCATCATACGATAACAGTCGTGAAGCTTAGTTGGAGGCCTTCGGGCGGCTTAAAAACATCCAACGGCAAGATTTACGTAGCCACAACGTATTCTTGCCAGTCCCCAACCCGCACTTGGCCAGCGTGGGGACGTATGGCCTTAACCCTCTCCTGAGAGGAGACCCGAACCCAGCAGTGGGACATTATGGGTTGTTGTGTTGTGTTTGTTGTGCTAAAAATTAAATAACGTATTGATTTTAATAATTTAAACTATGTTACCATTGCAGATAATTTAACATTATAGTCCATGTAAAAATGAAGCTACGTTAATTTCTGGTAAGTCTACTACGGGCTTAGGTTAAATTAACGGAAAATAAAAAATAAAATTAATTTGAAAATTTCAACATTTTTGATGTATCGTATTTCAATTAAGGTATGTTATTATGGTACTGTACTGCCCCCTTAACCAAGTTGCAAGCATTTTTGCAATTTTTAACGCCTAAATTCTCGTGCGTCATTGGCTTACTTTGTGTAAGATTAGCCAATAACACACGAGAAATGAGTGTTAATGATTGCAGAAAGAAAAACGCTTGCAACTTTGATAGGCGGGTGTGCAATCGTTGATGTTGAGGAGTTGCAGTCGAAGCTCATGTTGAATGACTACCAAGTAACCAATTCTACATTTTAAAACGGACTAATACTCATATATTTTATTATATATAGTATACGAATATGTATGTGTGGACTTCATCGACCTGCTCAGCGGAGTTTGAAACGATCCAAATATTTAGGAACAAAAAAGTAGAAAAAGCTGTGAAACCGATACCCTATTAGCGATTAGATGTCTTTTGAAAGTTGAGTTATGTCGTGGTATATCATAACTCCTAAAATTCGAAGAAAATTAAATAGAGTCCGGAATTTAACACTGCGGATCAAGGAACTTTGTGTTCTTTACATGCGTGATTTAAGTAAGGGGAAATAAACCAATATACCGCATATGATCGCTCGAGAGTGGTGTACCCTGGGTACATAAAGATAACTGAAGATTTCGGGATTCGTGAAATCGCATTTAAAAGACGAATGAATATTCCTAACCTGAAAATAGTTCAGTAGTGGTGAGCTTTGTGTCATAAAAATATAAAAACAATATGTAAGAAAATCAATCTCTTCTTAAAATATAAAAAGGCAACATTTCAATTTTTCATATCTCTACATACTGAAGACATGTATATATATGTACATATATAAAGATATATCGATAAGTTTAATACAAGAATATTCTCCTATTCCTCAAGGCGAGAAATTTTGATTTTTCAGCAGAGGGTGCCAGGGAGGGTTTCTTGAACAGCATGCATGTGTGCTCGATGGTTAAGGAAGCTGCGTGCTATAAGTTGATATTCATCTCTGGAAGATATTAATTCTCTGCGCGACCCAATTTCATTAGAATTTAGATTAAGATAGCAAGTTATATTACGTTTCAATCCCTTACCCGATAATAAATCCACTGCCAGTCATACCGGGTTATCTTAATAGTGACAACTTTGACATAATCACTTTATTTCACAAATTCAAGATATTTTTTCAAGAAAATGTGTTTCAATGAGGGCGGCAAATATTTTTTTTTATTTCGGGCTGAACGAAATGTAACACTGCCAATTGTGGAACACAAAGTAGTGAATAATTCGCAGCGTGCAATTGTACTAAATCAATATAATTGCCACAGCCTTATAGGCCGCTAACTATATATATAATAACCTAAGACTATAACCAATGGTTATAGTCTTAGGTTATAGAATATTCTATCCGCCGATAGATTACATGCCATTAACACAAGCTTGACAGGTCAGTACCAGTACGATCGACATTATATCAAAAATTCATATGATTAAACTAGTAACAAAGAGACTTGTTACTTTAAAATCACAGTTATAATAACAATTTATATCTTGTGTATTTTTACTAATTCGTTAGGTGGTTTAATATCATAAGGGATACCGCTTTAAAATATCCATTTAAAATGAACAGTTTTTTTTATGTGTATTGTATTATACGTTAGGTGGTTTTTTTATAAAGGGATATTGCAAGGTCTTCACTGGAACTGCACCATAAATCCCTTCGGCGATGAGCCTTGAATTGTTTTTATCTAGTTTATTATTATTGTGAAACACGCTAGTAATAATTTAATTTCAGATACTCAGCAAAATTCAATGATAACAGTCTCAGCTTCGTCAGGCTGTGGTAGATAAAAAAAGCTACTTGGGAGACCGAAAGCAAAACAAGCCACCATCGTAGCAATGAGACTCATAATAGGAGTTTTGGAAACTAATAGGAGTCAGTTTTTGAAGGCATATGAAATGTATACGTGCGAGGACTCTTCCATTCTCATGCTACAGTGCTCAGCGTGGCAAACTATCACATTGACGGTGTACAGAGCCCGAAAATGCAAAATGATCTTCAGGTCATTATCACCTATGCTACTATGCTGTTAACACCGTTGAGGCTGCCTGTATGGAAACCTGTAAGCTATGCGCGAACCGACAGTTAAATAGGCAAATAACCTCGAGATAGTTCATTTACATAACTGAAATGAAAAATGCAAAAGAAACTAAGTCCCGAGTACAGCAAAACCAATAACATATAATAATTAAACAGGATAACATAGTTTACTTACCTCAAACTATTTAAATTACAAATAGGCTTTCCTTGAAATTGTATAGGATAAAAAACTTGACTAGACCTCAAATTTAATATTTTACTGTAATATTTTACTTTTGCATGTATTTAATACATTAATTGCCTATAATCATCTGCCTCTGTGACGCATGTTTGTACGATCTATAAAAAAATGTTTCGGAGTTTGGGTGTTGTCTATATATAAGATGTATGTACATATTTACAAAAATAAGTATTCAATCAGTCAAAATGGCTATCATAAAACTGCTTAATTAGAAGATGTGCAAAACGTTTAATTAATTACTTTTGTTATATTTAGATTGCATATTGTCATTGTAACAAACTTATAATATTTTATTATTTCTCAAGCGCGCTACGTGATCCGTGGAATGTGTAACGTGTATATCTAAAATTATAAATTCGCGGATATAAATTCGATAAAATTTAATTTCGTAAAACTTGAGTGGTTAATGATTTATTATCCCGATGATTGGATAAAGGACTTAGATGTTTAATTATGACAGCATAAGAAATAACAATGAGAATACTGATACATAAAAAAATATGTAATAGGGTAATCATCCATTGCTATTGCATGTGTGGTTACGCCTTGGGGTTCTAATGTAAAGCAAGGATATATGAGCACAATCATTGTGAAACATTTTTACATTTGCGCAATCATTTAAATTGTTTGTGATCTGCCATAGAGATGACTGCTACAGTACAAGAGTCTAAGAGGACTAGAGTTCATGGGGGAATAGGGCAACCAATAAATTGTGAATGGAATTATGAGCACTGTACAATCCTCATCCTTAGTCGGTCCATATGCAGGTTTGCCATCTTTATTGTCCTACTAAACGTAATAATGAATATTTACAGTCTTATTATATAAACAAGGTCAGCTGAAAGAAAAGCTAAATTTATTCATTGCAGTATTGTGCCTCGTCGCGTACCTACAATGTTATTACCAATATATTAAATTCATGGTTTTTCAGTTTCATACTAGGTTGAATTGATTTGAATTTTATATCTTTTACTGATAATGCACTTTACTTTTAACGTGTTTCTTACGCTAAAAGTTTGTAAAGGTTTTGAAAATTGACTATTATTACTAATTGTCCCGTATAACTAAAGCTTTTAACAAAGATGGACCGACATTTAAACGCTCACGAAGTGTCTTTACACATCTTTGCAGCGCTTTTACCCCATTGGGATTTGCGGCAGGGCGGTGTGCCGGAATCGAACAAACTAAACCACACGGTGTGCCACTCGGCGCCAGAGACGGGAAGGATCCTGGACCGCTTTCTTACGACATCCGGACCCCTCCCAGCGCCTGCCCGCACTGATGCGCGCACCGTCTCATGGTGAACTCTCAATTTAGGCGACGTACAGCACACGTGTAACGTCGCCTCTCCGCGGCAGGCCTCTGAAGAGGATGGACCCTTCGCAACGATCCACGGCCACACTCAGGGCTGTATAAGGTGTTGATAGGCGCACCTCCGCCGCCCGGTTTGCAGGCGGCGGTTCAGGTACGAAAGGAGGTCCTCCTCCCGGGCCTTCTCCACCGCCTCTTTCCGTGAGATGACAGAAGGTCGCGTCCGCAGTGAAACTGCCGTCGCCACCGGCCATGGAGGCCGGCCGGCAGAGAGATCTCCTCCGA
Organism: Hyphantria cunea; assembly: GCA_003709505.1. Taxonomy (NCBI): domain Eukaryota; kingdom Metazoa; phylum Arthropoda; class Insecta; order Lepidoptera; family Erebidae; genus Hyphantria; species Hyphantria cunea. The sequence goes on from PKRV01000910.1 coordinate 19,831, forward strand.
TGACTGCAGTGAGGGCCCGACGCTGCGGCGCCCAAGCAGGGCACACGGCCAGCGTTTGCTGGGCCGACTTGACTTCCCGAAGTAACCGTGCCCAGAAAGCACATGCGTCAGTCGGACGGAAAGGTTCCCGCTCTGTTCTGCTCACTCGGGGATGAGAGATCCTGCACGGTGGCGAAGCCAGCACTTGGAGCCTCCAGCCGGGACGACCAATGAGCCATCGTGGCTCTAGGAGCGGCTTCACGCTACCCGCGTACCTCTTTGGGCGGAGTGCAACATCCGCTCTCCGCCCGGAATTCAGCCACCCGTCGATAAACTTCGCGGAGCACTGCCGCCTCCAAATCCCAAGGGGGTGTTTCGGCCAAGTCGCACGCCGCCTCGGTCGACACCGTGCGGTATCCGCGTATGACTCTGACTGCTAATACCCTCTGAGGGCGCCTTAGTTTGGGCGAAGAGCCGCCAGCAAAACCGGTGCGCCGTACAGCGTCATCGACCGGACAACCCGCGTAAAGAGGTTTCTTGTTGCGACGCTGGCTTCACCTAGATTGGGTAAGAGTCGCCTAAGGGCAGAGCCATCGTCGACCAACTTCGGAGAAAGCTGTCGGAAGTGCTCGTTGGACTTACTACCACTTAACGTCGAGGATCAGGCCCATCAGGGTCCCAAAGTATCGACTTCATCTGGGCCCGAACCTGTACAAGGACCGGGTTGACCACTATGGATGCGCCGGGAGGCGGACCACGACGCGCGTATATATCGAATAGAATGGAAAAGAGATATACATAAATGTGTCCTTCTTTATAAATATTTGTTATAACAGAAGTCAAAAGTGCAGATGTTTCACCAGATGAAAAGTGACTACCGCCGCTCGTAAACGGAGGCAACTCATTACTCTTATTTTCAAAACTACGTATATGTTAAAAACTTGTATATAAAAGAATAATAACTTGAGGCAAACCCTACACCAGCCCGTCTGGCCAGCGAGGTATAATATGCCAAATCATTCTTACAAAGGAGAAACTTAGGTCCAGGCATGGATTGTTAATTAATAAAATAAATAATAAATATTTCGGACATCTAACACTCAACGCCATCTAGTCCCAAGCTAAGCAGAGCTTGTGTTATGGGTACTAGACAACTGATATAAATACATAAATTATATATTTTTTGTGTAAATACATACATATTATACATAGAAAACACCCAAAACTCGAAATAAACATTTGCAGATCACACAAACATTAGATCCGATCCGGAAATCGAACCCAAGACGTCAAGTACAGCAGTCGCATACGCTACCACTGCGCCACCAGGCTGCCGATGTTGTTGATGCAAGTGATTGATTTAAAAAATGTTTGAATACAAACTTATATTATTTGTTAATAAAAACAATAACTCAAATCCCTTTCATTTAATACCCATATAGGGTGTTCAGAAATATATGTACGCCGCCATTTCGTTACCGCGGTCATTTTGGATTAATAAAAATACTGATCAAAAATAATTGCATTATCATCAAAACAAAACGTATCAATTTCAAATTTAAGCTCAATCGGAAATCGGGCAGTGGATCAAATTTAACTTGCAAGATTTGATTACAGACAAACATCGGGATACACGAAACTAATTAAAAGATTGTAATTAAAGAATAAGGCCTGTGCCTTTTACACGATATAAAATAAGACATTTCTCAAGAAAATAATTAATATTTGTATAAAGAGCCAGCTCAATAAAGCGTCCCACAGTTGAGAATAGAAATAATTTATGCTCCTTTACAAAATCCGACAGGCTTCACAACGTTCTTTAACGCGGTAAACCGAGGCAACGAGGGGTCTTTGAGATGCACTTATTTTCAAAGGCATGAAATGCAACGGGTGTATGACAATCAACAGTAGCTTTATATACAACTAAATTTTGCTAGATTTCCTCTCGGAGAAATCATCCGTGAAAGGGAGAAGGAAATAGATAAAAAAGAGAAGTGAGCCTGTGATGTAAAATATGTATTAGTACATTATGTATGTTATCTATAGATCAGATATTGATGTTGTTTTCAACTTTGTTGTTGTTATCTACACGGTAATCGCAGGCTAAAACGAGATGACATCATCGCCTTTTGGTCTCACACTTTTGGCTGAAACCCTTTAAAGCGCGTGAAAATATGAGTTCTAAATATTTCATATACGTATAGTTTGCTTCTTATTATCAATCAGTAAGAGCACCGCACAAGCCTACTCACTTAAGTTTCAGTTTCGAGGATACAGTTTAAGGTATGTGATATATTGTTAATATTCACAAACTGGCAGTAACAGTCGCGCGTGCCGGTCATTTGGGTGAGCAACTTCAGTATAAGGCAAGTTTAATTCGACGCCTTTAAACTGACTTGTCTATGATACTTCACACAGGAGAAAGTAAACATTTACAGTTTAGAAACACAGCGGCTATATTTGTCGCACACTGAATTTTTGTTAAGAGAAAATACTATGTTGTATGAACAATTTAGCAATGCTTCACTTGAAGCTATTGTTGTGGCATTTTTTCTAGGAAAAATTTATTGGGAATTGAGGTAATGGTAAACGATTAATAATGCCATGGTCGAATTTGTTTATTTATTAATTATATATTTTCATACGAGTTTTATTACATATACGATAACTACGATCTAGCTATATAACGGCTTTTAATAGTCCACTGCTGGACATAGACCTCTACTTAGAAAGGTTTTGGCCACTGTACCAAGTTAAAAGACAAGTTGCTCTGCATAGATTGGTCTCTTACGACACCAATGGTATGAATAGCTATACAGCTACATTTGATTCACTCCACACGGAAAATATAGTATTGTATAAGCAATATCCGTTGACTATTAACCGACGCTTACCTTTCATACTTCTAATTTGCGGTTTCTCATATTATGAGGTTATAGTTGACGAATGTCATCGACGTTTTAGAACGGTCTTACTTAATTTGCCCTGTTTATGTTTAGTGTGTTTCCGTTAACTGAGCTAAAGGTATGTGTGGAAAGTAAAAATGTACACAAGATTCAAAACTCACAAGCGCAAGTAATTCTAGTTTTGAAAAGTAGACTATCTTTAAATGGCTTGGGGGCAAATATAGAATGTAATCTATATAATTAAAACATGGAGGGAGGCCTAAGTCCAATAGTAGACGCCATTCGGCTGAGACGACGATGACATGTAAACTGCTACCTTAAAATTTAGTCCCATTTCGGTGTATCCAAAAAAAGTGGAGTACAGTTTCTTTTAAAATATTTATTTAACTGTATACTAGGTTCTGCTACCAAACCATCACAATCACCGACACTACTTCCACTCGGTCGAATCATATTAAACACTATAGTTCCATACCGAGCCTACTTACCTGACGGACTGTACTGGACAGTTCGTCAGGTAAGTAGGTTAGGCGAGTAAGCAAGCCTAACTGAATGATGTGATTAATTTGAGCATTTATTCTTCCACCTTCTATACAATACAGTAGCTAAATATAACACAGCGGAATATAGATGTTAAGGGTTAATCTGTCTTAAGGTTAAAATATATACATTTTCTTCGATACAGATATTCACTGAGAGTCGTACAATGGAATCTAACCGGATCAATTTGAACCTTTCAACTGTATGTAAATACCCACGTGATTCCAGGACTATCATCTTGACACATCACACAAAGTAGCCGTGGTGATATATCCTTTTTCACGTGTTTGGTAATAAATAGGAAACCATACTTGTTTTTTACACGAGTATCCATCTTATGTAGTTACTCGACAAGGACAAAATCACTGCGTACTGTCTGTGTCTAAAGATTGATTTCCTTTTAAGATTACTGTTCTAAATTGTTGATTCTTTATATTAATATACAATGTTTTATCTGCGAAATTAACTAAGTCGTAGTAAATTTATTTAATTAAGTTAGGAAGAAAATCTTGTTGAAATTAAATTTAATATATCTCTGATTCTCAAAGAATATGTGCTCGTTAGAAATTCATTGTAATTTCGATTAAGAAAGATGAAAGAAAACGTCGTTTTATTTGTGTAATCATTCGTAGATGGTAATTAAAACTCATAAGTAAATTTCATCTTCTGATTTTGTTGACATTATTTACTTAAAAGTTTTGACATGACATTTATAAACGTTAATACTCAGAAATATTAAGCTTAGATATATTTTATGAAAACTTGGCGGCGTGGGAGACGCTCTTTGATCATGACTGATATTTTTTTAAAACATAAACTGATAAGACAAATTAAACACTTAGTACGAACTTCCACGAGTGTAATAACACATTGTCTAAAACACGTATATTTTATATGAAGGCAAACCTAAAATAAAGAACGTTTAAATTAATTTTATTGTCTGTAAAAATGCATATATAGTCTACAACTTTAACTTCGGTGAAAAATTAAGTAACGGTTTTCCGTGAAGCCTTAGTGTCAGTCATGCATGGGTTTCGAAGTCTGCAGTGATAGTACTCTTCTTAAGTCCCTCAGCTTCTTGTCATTTAACTGCACTTGACTCTGGTGTTTTGAATTATCAGTAGACTCACTACATAATGTTAGAGTTGCTCATGAGGTATATGTTGATGGCATGGAAGCAAGGTTCGTTCTTCCAGGATATAATGCTCCATTAGCTATAGCTAATATTATAATATAATAGCATAGCAAAGGAACGTGCATGCAGATATGTGTTTAACCACTTTGTTATACGAAGAGGGGTGTCCGCGGGACAATATCAAGGTTTTATAAAATACTATTACTACCTTGTTCTTTTGTCGGTCACAGCATATTGTTTTGTTTGTTTTATAATACAAATCAGATCAATTAAAGTTGATATTTCAAAGAATTTCAACAAACAATCACTGAAACAAACTCTTTTTTTTATGTTAAATGATTGTCCGAAATAGCCAGCCAACGGGAACGTTTTGAGATTTAAATAAAAAAAACTCATATAATATTCTTCTAAAAAGTGAATACGAAGTGAACTACTCGGGTTTAAATCTTTTATAGAAATACATAAAATTAAAATCAGTTCTTTCTATGGCTCATTTATACATTATGATAGTATTATACTGTTGTAGAACATCGCAGGCACTTTTGCATGCGACGTCATATGCAAGAATTACGTAGCTTAACAATTATATTTGGTACAGAGCCACTCATGCATTTTTAATCAGGTCAGCAAACATGTTTCACTTTCTTACTGTGTGCTGCGTTCGGTGAATAACTTAGTAATCACGCAGACTTGATATTAGCTATTACCTATTAGAACATAAACGTATACGCTAACATTCATAACTAGTTTGAAATTGCACTTCAAGAAGTGTTTTTAGTTGGCGAAATGTAAATGAGTTCAGGCGGTTTCTAAGACGGTTAGTGCTAGTTCGTGCGAAGACGGACGTAAGGGACGATCCCTCCAAAGTTACGTCTGTTTAAACATTAGTTAATCTACGAGATCGCGAAAAAAGCTATGTGATTTCTTAGCACCGGCGCTTCCTGCTACGGTATATTATTTATTTATGAGCCTGACAAAGTGAATACTCTGCCTGAGCCTCTGAGCAGAATCCGAAGAGTGATTGCCACCATACTCATTGCAAATCAGAAAATGCAACAATGCAGCATGTTGAACCACACTATGGCGGTCTACTGAGATGGTTCTCGAGATGGTCGCGCTCTCACCAACGAAACACTACAGAACAAATGCTGTAATTTTAGGTTTGTATTCTATCCCGCCCCGTTCAAGCCTTATTGATTGCCGTGGGTGAGATGCTTGAAGTTATTATTATTATTGTTCCAAAATTTCTGTTGTCTAATGAACGGATGTTATTTTATTTGAAATTTAATATACTATACGAATATAGATGACGATAGCTAAAATATTAGTTACTATTGTAAACTATATTGTATATATAAATTTTCTTGTCAATGTATGTAATAGGGATTCGGTTTTGGAGCCTAATTTGATTTTATTAGAATCTTAGGATTTTTTTTATTTTGCATTACATATGCAATGGACTTTTTCTATAAACCTCGACACGTCTGATTATTGTATTATTAGTTATTATTCTATGCAGAAAGTATCAAATATTAAACTATGTATAAAATGTTGAGCCACAAAAACTTAAGAATTAAATTAGCTAAGTATTAAACTACTGAGCTGTTTAATTTAATTTCATAAAAAACATTGAAAATAATAATAAAAAAAATCGTACATCTAACCCACAACACTATTTAGTCCCAAACTAAGCGATGCTTGTATTTTTTTGTAAATACATACATATTTTATTACAATATTTGCTAGTCATACAAATATTTGGTCCGATTTGGGTATCGAGCCCGTGACCTCAGGACAGTAGTCGCATACTCTACCATCGCGCCACCGAGGCAGTCAATGTTTGGATTTTATTATCATTTCTTCTTCTCTGAAAGAATCAGAGAAGTTAGAAACCGAACCATTCGTACAGACCATCGGAGAGTAATCTTCTGCTATGGCTCATAATAAGAAAATTAAAAGCTGCATAGTAAGTACATTAGGTATAGTTTTCCAAGCTAAAGCTTTTCTCTCTAATCTCTAAGAAACCGGCGTCAATTGATAACAAACCAACGCGTAATTCGATGTTTTGAAGCATCGATAGTCCGAATATTAAATCAGCGTTTACTTTTTTTAAGAAATAGGGACAAACGAGCGCCTTATGACTCCTGTAGGACACTGTACGCGGGGAGTTGTACGTTCCAAGGCCCTTTATGGGGCGGGTTGGCCCAGTATGGGTGGAGGTCCTGAAGGCCAGCAATATCGCGCTATAGCGACGACCGCAACGCTGGCCATCAGGATCATAAGGGGTACCGTACAATCTCCTTTGAGGCGACTAGTCTCCTGGCCGGAACTCCACCATGGGACCTGGAAGCGAGAACCCTTGCCGCGTTACACCACCCGTTATGGAGGATTGTCTCGAGAGGCATCACGCAAGCATTTCATACCGGCTAACACAGGTGATCACGGGGAAAGGGTGCTTGCACTGCGGTGGCCAGACCTTTGACACGGCAGTCCATAGGCAGGCAGATTGTTCGGCGTGACGAGCCGGAGGCGTGGTCTCGTGGCGACCATCGAGCTGGGGGTTCTCTCGCTCGGGAACATGATAATCACTAAACGATCTCCGTCCTCCACAAGCGCAAGCAAGAGGCCACTTATCACCCTAGCAGAAGCAGGTCGGAGTGCCGGCGCGAGCCCTAAAAAGTGCTCGCGCCCTTTTCTGTACAGAATAAGGGCGCGAGGTTTCCTACAGATGAGGGGGCCACCTAAAAACAGTGGGTGGCCCGAGGTACGTCGGGGTTCCAGGGAATTTCGCCCGAGAGTACACCTGGTTCCCCGGCTTTTAGTCAGTGCGGTTTTAGTCGGTTCGAGTCCGACATAACCAGCACTCAGTGGTATCCGAGGGGATTTCCGCACAAAAAAAGGGTGCAAACAAGCAGACGCATGGCTGATGGTAAGTGACTAACGCCGCCCATGGACGCCCACCGCGCGTTTGTGGTTGTTTTATTTTTTTATTTTTTTTAAAGAAACCTTTTGTATTGGGAATATATACATTCTGAAATGACTGAATTAGGAATTTAGGAAATAGGGAACTTTACAAAAAATCATGAAAAGATACAAAGAACACCCAGACTCAGAACAACAATTTGTGGCTCTCACAAAGAGTTGAACCCACAACATGCGGCGTGGCGCTTAAGCTACTCGGCTAACCGTGAATTCAATTTATCATGTCGTATTTTATAGATTCATGTGTATGTGTACAAATATGATCTATTGTCAAAAGAATAGAACCTATATATTGTAACATAACGAAAATAACAAGTGTTTTCGATTCGTACCAATAATTTCTCAACTTCTTTGATATCCGTAGGTATGAAATGCAAGTAATTATTAAAGCAAAAAACAAAAAAAAAACTGCTCGCAGACACTCAAAAATCATTTAAAATGCACTTATAATTGTTAGCAATCAGGCGCGTTACAAAGTGCGCCTTATTGATAAATCAGAATTTTCATTACTGTAACACTTTTATTTAGTTATTTCTTCCTCAAAACTAAAATGAATGCTTGCCTCCGGGTCTAATACAAGCTCTGCGTCAGTTTGGCTTTTTAAAAATTTTAAAAATGTCTTTTATCGCTTAACTAAGTAATGGGAATTTATTTCTATTTTTTCCAGAACGGATATGACATGGCCTCTCGCCCGGTGCCAGATTATCGTTGAGTTTTTGAACACCTATATATAATTTACTGTTCATTAAAAGATTAAAGAGGACATATAAATTAAATGCAACGTATAAAATTAAATTTGCGGATTTATAACCTAGTTTTTTTTAATGCTAAGTTTCATAATAATTGGAGCTTTTTTCCCTCCTAAAACCTTCCTTCCGTAATTCGTATAGATCCGCCGCTTTATAGATAAACTATATTTTATATGACGCAAATTCAACTTTATTAACTATTTGCCTGGATTCGGTTCTAAACCTTGTCGTTAGTGTAAGTGCCATCCAATTTAGGAAATTGGTGGTCACTGCATGCACAGCTCTATGCATTGATGTCCTCTTGTTACTACATGTTAATCAATCTTAATAGGTAATCTTGTTTCTGTTGTCAGTACTTCTTAAGTTACCAAGACATGAATATTAGTAAAATTACATTGCATCTAACTATAAAATAATTCAGTTACCTTTGCAGTTAAAACTGACATCTATCTATCAATCCAATTACACAAACTCTTCCAGATTCTATCATGACATATGTAAAAAAAAAATAGTCCGCATTCATAAATTTTAACACTTCTCAGGGACCATACAAATTAAAACAATTTCATTTCTAATCCAGCTGCCAGGGCCGGATAAAGAAAAATATTTTAATACTAAATTGCTTGTTCAAGCTTGTGTTTTGCTATAATTTTAAATTAGGTTTGCTAGTCAGGTAAAGTAATTGTAAAGACTATGTTCTTTGCTAGCTAAATAAACAATATTGCTCAAAGCTATCTCGGGCGCGATATTCTGAACTTTAATCAACTATGAACATGATATTACAGACCTTTTCTGTAAGTATCAATTCCAGATGTCAGGATCAGGTCTCTTTGTCTAGTCTAAGTTAAATGGTAATGTCAGTACCACAGCGTATAAGCTTTAGAACGGTAAAATCTCTTTAATCTCTAATACTAAGCTATTACAGGTATCAAATGTGTTTGATTCAGAAACATAATGGGAAATTCTGTTAAACGTGTATGTTTAATTTGGATCCTGCTGTTTTAATTTCAATTGGTTACATAAATACATTAAAGCAACTTAAAGATATTATGATAAGATTGTTTGTTGGGTCCTTTAAGCGGGGCGTGTAAAAGCATCGAAAACATTTCTAATATTTAGTTTTTTTCTATAAATTTTGATGCAAGCTTTTGAGACGTCCGAACCAAGCTATGGTGAAAATGTAACTTTATTGAGTAGAATTATTACATGGTTAAGATTTTAAATCTTGAGTACAGTATAAGAATTTAAATAGATTAAGCACAAGATTTGCTATCTCTTATAGACAATTGTGCTATCTATTATAACAGTATTGATTTAAGTATAATCTCTTTGAGTCGGAAGGGACCCAGACAGAGATTGCAAACTAGTAAATGCCATGAATGCTGCAGTTTACATAAATTATTTATTTTAATAGCGAAATGATGTCTATTCCTCAGAAGTTTATTTTGACAAATATTGAGACATATATAATGTTGGAAGGGAAACAGCAGATAACGATCATATTTTTACATGAATCAATAAAAGTAACTATAGTATATATAGTATACTATATATATATATATATAAGATTTAGAAGTTGTTCATGTCATTTAGGCTATTAAAAAATAAATCAGTACCTACAATCTGTTTTGATAAAACTTATGCGGTTTTCAATTGTTGCACACTAACGACCCTATGATCTGTCTATGCCCTATGAGTGTCTGGAATGATGTGAGCTCGATTCCTTCCCAAGACAAATTGTATGTCTGTGTGATATGTTTGTAATTTATCAATAATACTCGTGTATTTTAGAATTATTTAGGTGTAGCAGCCTAGTTATCGGTACGTTTCTGCTTGATTTGAAACCAAACGTTTGTATAAGATATGTTATGTTAGAAATTATTAATATAGATAATTACTTATAGTATAGTATAGTAGTATCTCTGACTATCAACTGGCTTTTCTCAAATATACACTCGCGTTAATATTCAATAAGTTTTGCAATAAACAAATATCATCGACTCATAAAAAAAGAAGGTGAAATTGAAATACTTTTGCATTATAGATCAGGAAAAGGTCTTTGGAAGTAAACTTTCTCAAATAGTGACAGCTTACAAATGACAGAAATTTAATGCAACACTTTTCTTTTCTTAAAACCAGCCGGCTTAGCTATTTCTGCTATTGTCAAGTATTTAAAGTCTTAAATATTAAGCCGAGTTCAAGTCTTCAAATCTTCGTAGTGATGAAATTAATGATAAAAAGATAAAAATTTGGATAAGATGAAAAGATGTCCGTCTTTCGTAAAAACAAAACACTATCCCTTCTACAACACTGGCTGTATGACAGATATAGTCGACTACTGCCAGGGAAATTAATAAGATATTTTGATTTCGATTTTGAGTTGCATTTGGTGATATTCACTGTACTTTTACATTTCCATATGCAATTACTTCAAGGATAATGCATGTGCATGTATGTAATCACACCCATATTATACTTCATACAGAAACATCCAGATAAATGTAAAAATACGAATCAGTGTCCGTGAAAAACCTTCCAAAAACATCATCCATTTATTCATCAAATCATACATTCAAGGTCTGGCACAGCGACGAGTGGGAGTGGATTAAAATGTATCATGACTAAAATATGTGCAATATTTCTTGAAAAATTCTTGAAAACGTCCAATATTTATTGAATAGAATTGTGCGAATAAAGGATATCCCCAAACGCATCTGAACGAACTCCTATGAATTGCGATAAAAACTTTCATCAATATGTTACAGCACTTGATTTTTTAAAATTGCGGTATTTAAATGATATTATTCATTGGACTTGTTTGAGGCATTTACGTAAGCACATTTGCTCCTCCTAACGGCTAATATATTAACTTAGTCAAAGATTAGTTGCTAGACATATCACATTACTCTTTAAGATAAACAGAATTCAAAGTATTTATTTCACCATCATCTTAATAATACTCGAAAAAAAATGTATCCGAATGACCTAATATATTCATTTTTACAGTTCACAAACCAGTGAGGCCCAGTAGTTGTAAATGCTATTGTTGATTCGACACCCGATTCAGAGGGACACCGGAAAAAACATGTTATTGCATAGTGCACTTCTTAGTACAGTGATAACAGTACGACAGAGCAAATTGTGTTGACTTTATTCACTAAACCGAGCCAACCTCGCAGGCGGAGTTCATTCAAAAATTATTCTTTGAGATTATAACTTCCTCATCTTTGATAAGTGTGACTTTATTTCAACGTATTTTTATATCCTCTCGATTCTTATGTTTACAAGTACGTTAAAACTCTTCGTTTAATCACAGAATGTCAGATTTCAAAGCTCGAGATTCCTAATTTAATTAAGATTGCGAGAGATAGAACTGAAAATTATAGTAATAAAATATATGCCATGGCAGTCCTCGAAAATAAATAAAGATTAAAAGTTTGAAAGCTCGCAAGTCAGGTGTAAGAGGATACGACAGCTTACGTAGTGATAAAGTGTCCTTGTCATGAAATCAATTACAGTTTACACGCTTTATCACTTGCAAAGTAAGAAGTATATCGCTAAGAGAATTGCAGAAAAAACAGTAGTTTTTAACATCGATGTATAAAAATCTAAACATTAGAATGGGTATAGAAAACTTCAAAAGCTTGGTTGGCCTAGTGGTTTAAGGTCGAGGTTCGGATGGCGTAAGAAAGCGGTTCCGGGATCTCTCCCGTCTCAGGCGCAGAGTGGCACACCGTGTCGTTTTTGTCGGTTCGGTTCCGACAAACCGCCCCGCCGAAAACCCCGGTGGGGTGAAGGCCCGAGGGGGTTTCCACACGTAAAAAAAAATTGATTTAAGATCGCGCCGCCTTCTTCTGCGTTAGTGTTGAGGGTTCAAATCCCACAAGGGACTACACTTGGAGTATTCCATTCTCAGTCCGCATGTTCTTTGTGACCGTTTCAAAGTCCCCCGCGATACAGGATGTATATTCCAAACGCGGGAGTTATCTCTTAAAAAAAACACGTTTATATAAATAAATCAAAGTAAAAATTGAAAATATATTTTTATTTTCAAATTATAGATTTAGATAATCTATAATTTGAATAATATAGTCATAATATAGTTTCATTCTCGTCATCTAGATGGTTGATAGTTCACAACTTAAAATAAAATTCATTCTATTTACGTCGATTTAAGTTTTATAAAATGTTTAGTTGTGAACGGCATGACATTATATAGTACTAGAGAAAACGTCACATAGACAGTAATATGATATTCTACTGTAAAGGTTGTGTAGCCGACAAATAAGTCCTCAAAAAACAATGATCAATTAAAAGCAAGTAGAAAATCTTTGATTCTCTATTCAATTACGTTACTGGACATAATGAATTGACAATAAAATTTTCCATATAAACTTACAACAGACGTCGGCAAACATTCGATCGAATCCGTCAATTGATGCCACAAAAATAAAAGTCGATCTAGCATATTTGTTAGTTAACAGCTCGATCCGACTTGCCGACATTATTTGCTTTCAATTTTCCAACACAAACGAAATTTCACATGTAAATAAAAAACTCTATTTTCGATTACTACAAATACCAGTAAATAAATAAATTCTCGATTACAAGTAAGCCGATTTAAGTGAAATACAACTGTGAGGATGTGGGTATTACTTTTTGATAGGCAATTTCAATCTTTGGAACGTTATGATACAAATGTGTTGAGCTTACACCAGCTATAATATGAAATATAGCCGACATTCTTTAGGAATTACAGTAGCCTACATTCTGAAATATACATTCCTTTAATATTTATCGTCATATGTATTGGAACTTACCTACATTATCGTAACAAAACAAAACATTAACAATACCTCGTAGTATGTTTACTATAAATATAAAATCTCTGTAAACAGTATGCCTGACTATTATGGTGTCTCAATAAATAAACAATGTAGATAGCATAAACAATAACAGAAAACAAAACACCAAAGGCATTTAATTTTAATATTATGATTGTAAGACTAATTTGGATCTATGAACGATTTGTTTGTGAAACAAGTAAAATTAGGTGGAACTTTATGAGGCAGCATGTATATATTAACAATTTAAGCGACGTATCATATAGCGTCATGTAAGTTAAAGGGTCTATCAGTCATCTTGACTTATCTTTATCCCGATATCTTCAGCCACCACGTGTATAGAAAATCGACATCATATCATCAAATCCATCAGCCTACCGCAGCCCACTGCCACTTGATTCGACCCCCGGGTTGGTTAACTGCCTCGAGGACGTAGTAGTAGCGTATGCGACTGCTGTGCTTGAAGTCTCGGGTTCGATTCAAGGGTCAGTCCAAATGTTTGTTTGATTTGCAAATATTTGTTTCGGAGTTTGGATGTTTTCTATGTATATGTATTTATTTACAAAAAAAAAGTATATATCAGTTGTCGAGTAGCCATGAAACAAGCTCTGTTAAAATTTGGACTAGATGGCGTTGTGTTAGATGTCCGAAAAATATTAATATATATAAATATCGGTTTCGAAACAGACACGAACAACGAAAATTAATTATCAGGTTAAACCCTAGTTATTTATTCGAATAAAACAAAGGTAAATAAAATAACAGCAATCGTTCACACATTCATGTCAACTCTCTTACAATCAATCAATGTTACAGCACATCTTCACATTAATTTAGCTCAAGTGATTAGGGTTTCACGTCATTTAAGACTATATTATTTTTCCCTGAAATACGAGGCTACCTTGTATAGAAAGTCTTACAGACACAGTTGTTCAAAATTTAGATTACATTTAGCACAACCGCAGTTTTTAGGATTCCGTATTCAATAGGTAGAAAATGAAAAAAGACAACACCCGCATTAGGAATATACATAATGTGTCGTGCGGTTACAAATGTACATGAAACGGAAACTAAGGACAGTATTGTCCCGTGTGAGATTTAAACCCACAATACATGGACTTAGAAACAGGCACGGCAACAGTATAAACACTTAGCCAACCGTGCAGTCGAACTTAACCAGGCCCATATAAATCATTTAAATTCATTAATCAATGACGCCCAAACACAAACAAATGATACTGTTCATCATACAATCTTAATTATCACTTAGTTATAAAAATGAAATCTGGATTTTATACAATCGAGGTATTGGCTCTAGTCAATTATCAATGATTTCACGAAGTCTCTAAATTCAAATCAAGTTCTCCTCTCTATTGCATGACATATGACTCATTTAAACAAATTTATTTTTTAGAGTATTTGGCTTTAACTTTTTCAAACAAGGTTCAAAAATACTATTTGAATACGGATTTTCCTTCGACGCCTGTATATATACGCAGGTAGTCATATACACAAAGAAGTATAGATTTCACTTGTCAATAACTTGCCAAGTAGTGGGCAAATACTACATGACAGGGTATAAGTAAATAATTTCCAGGAAATTCAAATTCGATACGCAATAAACTCGTAACTACAAGGACTTCAATCTGAATCCAATTTGTAGGTAAATCGGAATGGTGTGCGATTTGGTGCCGGACCTTTGGAATGTATTAGTAGATTTAATATATTGTGCATGAAATTGCACCGCCGCATTGTACCGCAGCACATTGATATTTCTTTGAATGATATACAATGTGTTATGCATCCGTCTCCGTTCTATGTTCAATTACAGAATCATGTAAAGAAGATTTATATAATGAAAGGGTCATTAGTGTGGAAGTCTGATGAACGAAAGCATTGTCACCACACTGTGATGCGATCATCTACACTGCACTTAGGGCACTGTGGCACATTGTAACGCTAAAGGAGTTCGTCTGAACCTACATCACAGTCTTCGATATTACTAATGCTTCAGTTTTGCGACAAATTTAGCACAGCAACTGAAAAACGACGATATTGTTTTTTAGTTGTGTAGCTAAATTTTATTTTAACAAAAATGTTGCCAATCGTTCATGCACATTACATTTTTCTCGAAATATTATTGATATAAACTTCTCCTATCATGCTCTATGCATAGGCATTTGTTCCCACTATTGAAAACAGAATAACAATGGTTATACTATTAGTATCATTGAAGAACCAGATGATATATTCAGATGATTTCAAATATTATATTTTTGCATTTCTAATGCTTTTTACTGAAAAATCTTTTAACGTGAAACATTTGGATCCTATTAACAAACCATATTAAGTCAATTGGCAATTTGTTCACAGCAAGTCATTTGTTTGAAAAGTGTATCAAACTGAATGCTCAAATAGACAACTCTCTTAAATTACTTTTTTCAATTTTCAGTATTTCAAAAGCAATTTTTTTTTGTAAAATAAGTCAATGACTTTGTCAGAATCTTCAGTGACAATAACGTCGGAATACCGGTTAACAAAACAATATATTTTAATATGTCAAGATTCAATAAACAAAGTAATATGTGAATATAAGTCGATTTCAAATAAATAAACCGAGGTAACTTATAGCTGCCGCGTTTATTTCTAAAGTTTAGTTCGAGATTATCCCAGCAGTTACTTTGTAGCGATCTCTAGATCCCTTACTTACTAATTTAATTTAATGCTGTGGGGTTTCAAACGAACTTCTGCAGTAGCTTCGTCGCTAATTATATTGCAAACGTCTTTAGATTATTTCATATACACTTACTATGGACACTGGGAGTTGCGGATTAGATAAGGCCAATAACCCACGCGAGTCACTCATGTGCCGAACCTTTAGAAAGGAACCACTATTAAGACTCAAATTGTAAGAAGCAAGGCACAATAAATTATCTAGGTCATAAATTCAAACCAATATTAATTAAAACCGATATTAACGTTTGCCTTTTTCTCGTTAGCTTTTACTACATCTGTTTATCCACAAATATATATAAAACAATCATACCTATAATTTTGAAAGATTTAAATATAAAAACGTACTATCGTCTGAAACGAATCTATATTAACTTTCTGAAATAAAATATTTGAAGAGCTATTGTTGTTCAGACTATTCAACATTCAAAATTTTAACTGACACCCGTCATTGTGACGCTCACATAACAGTTGCGTGGGCGGTAATATTGCAAACTTTGGCTAATTCAACCTTCACAGCAAAGCCAACTTTACTTAAGTAAGTAAGCATCGAGTATTTTCACTTCTAGGAAAATTTGAGTTAGGTTTTATTATTAACAGTGTAGGTTTTTTCTTGTAACCGGGTTTCTTTTCTGAAAATCACCTAATCCATTGTCTACACTGAATTCGGTATATTCTTGGTTCTAATCTTAATCAGGTTAACATAGTATTCTTTTTTACATATGGGCCTACAAAAGTTAGACCAGTTTTAAGAGTAATGGTCACCAAACTCACAGCGAATGCAGACCATGCGACAATGCAGCATGATGACGAAACGACGAAAAACAACAATGCGAAGATAGTAAGTAGTACATAATAGTGATATAGATAAATATTTTTGATTTTTTGGTGTGGAATAAACTTCCGTCTTTTTGTTATTAATGAAATAAAACATTACGGCAGATTGATATTTTGTGGTGTGCACTCTAATCTACTAACTTGGCGTTTGTTAAGCCATCAGTGACTAACACTCTAGTTACCTATATAGATGTATGTAGTGGCTCTTTAGATGATTAACGCGTTGGCTATAACAGCTTTATAAATTGCGAAGTTCTATACTCAGATTTTTCGCAAACAGGTTCTTACGGAGAGTAATAGTGGCGGTGTAGTTAAAACTCAACTATTGGAATGTAAGAAATATACTGAAGCGTTAATTCTATCTTCTTCACATAAAGCGAATCTTGCTTCCCGTGTTGTTTATTCATATATAGATTTTATAATTCAGTAAATATAGATACAAAAGTTCAAAAATACAGATGATACACCGTTGAAGTTTACACAATTAATACCGTAGTGATTTCAAAAAAATATTTTACACAATTAATACCGTAGTGATTTCAAAAAAATATTTTGGCAATCTTTTATTAATATGACTCGGAATCACAAGCGTGTTGCCGGCCTTTTGTTTGTCAGTACGCACTATTAAGATTCATATAGAGAATAGAATATTGCGTTAGTCCTTTTGGCTATTATCAGCGAAATGTTGTTCCTTATGTCATTAATTACATTACTGTAGCCCGATAGTTTTGCAAGCCGAGCCCACTCCATCATTATCGAAATCGAATAATCCAAGGGCAGTACATGTGTACACAAATGTGAAACAAGCTTATTTCATAGAGTAATGATGAAAATAATAAAGTAATTGAGTTCGCTAATTGCAACAGCTAAACAGACCCCCGCCGATCCCACACCACCAACCCCGAATCCGCAAAGCTTAGGTGCGGCGAGCTTCAAACTGCGAACGTCATGGCCCGAAGAGAGCTTACACACACACAATCATAGTATATGTAAAATTAATTAGAAAACAATAATAGTTCTCATTACAAACTAATTTCTTCCCGCGGTTCAGCTTGTGTGAAACTGTTTTTTTCTCACTCGAGAGAATACATCACATCACACATCACATCCTCAGCCCATCGCAGTCCACTGTTGGATATAGGCGTCTCCAATTTCACGTCACTTGCTTCGATTTGAATACGTTTTGTAAAAAATCCAAAGCGGTTTATTTTTTAAATTCATTATTATTTCTTATTATATTCATATTATTTTAAATTCATTAAATTCAAAACGGTTTTTTTTATTCATAACGGGCAAACGAGTAAAGTATTTTTTTTAATACGAATAGGCCCTGGTATTTTTAGAAGTATAGTATTTCGTTTTATAATATAATCCGGTTGTGTAAAGTTTTACTGTCATTTACGCTCGCAACGTCCAAAAGTTGATTAGTCCGTTTTCTAGTACTATTACCAGGTCGATTCTTTAAACTATTTGAAACTAGCACCGCGATTAAAAGATTTAATAGGATCTTAAAACCCTCTTTTTAACGCAACTTGATTGACCATATGTTATTTCTTACCGAAATACAAACGTCAAAAATACTTCAATCCATACTTATATTATAAATGCGAAAGCAATAACGGCCAAACACGCGGGCGGAGACGCGCACAATAGCTAGTTAAAAATAATAAACGCATTCTTATCATATCTAATCTTCTTTGTAATCCAAGAAGTTTCAAAAGACTAGACAGACAGATAACACCTCTCGAATCAAGTTACATATACAGGATCTACTTAGCAACTGATGACATTTATATGTAGTCCAAATTCCGTAACAGAGTACAGACAATCATTGCATGTGTGTGCATTTTAATGTGATCTTAAGTGGGCGTAGCAATTAAGACCAATATTATTAATAAAATAAGCTCCTAAGAGCGAATTCCTATTACTATACCAAAGACAAAGTATTATATATAATATCAGATTATTTTTCGAAGCCTAGATTTATGAAAATAATAACACAAATTTTAAGTAATGAAAGTAAAAGTTATGTCAGACAATGCAATTAAAGCGCCTAGTTGGTTAGTCTTGAAAATAATATAATTTTTTGTGTCTACAGTGTGCTACGACTACGGCGTAGCGACTTTAGTGTGTAACGCTGGAGGTACGATCTGAAATGCAGTTTACTGTAACCGAGCGTTCGAAGTTCATTGAAAGCATAAATTGATTAGAAGTACTACATATGTTGTTAAAGCTCGTTAAAAATGGTAGTAAAATAAAATAAAATCAATATCTTAAAACATGGTAACAGAGGCAAGGAAAGAAAATTAAAATAATATATTTCTATTAAGCTAATTAGATGTACTCTTGAATTATCAAGAGGTATCATACCAAGAAAATAAAATTCCATATGCGATTTCAATTTTCGTATTATTTTCCTTATATACATGATTATGTAAGAAATATTCCGCCTCGTTACTGGTGATAAAACCTTAAAACGAAATGATTTTCGTCAAGAAATATCAATGTTTTCGATGAATATATTCTCAATCTTATTGATAAATTACTTGTAAAAATATCTCAAGCCATCGGAGCACACACCAAAGTAATATCATACTAATTAAGATGGAAGAGTTTACACGTGGCAAATAACTGATTGGACAATAAGACACGTTATATAGAGTAGATAGAGTAGTATATATCGATCATGCATACATTTTTATTTAAATAAGCTTTTAATTTTTCTTAGGTACATATCCCTGTGGTAATGGATTAGGGTAAAGAGTGTCACCATCCTATTCATCCCACAGCAACTTCGTAGGATGACATCGCAAAGAGAAAGAGAACTTGAAACAAACTATACCAATCCGTCTGGCCAAAGTGGTGTAGCAGGCCAAACCTCCTTTCTAAGGAGAGACCTATGTCCAGCAGTGGTCAGTTAAAGGCTGATGATAATCCGTATAGTGACGGATCAAGAGTACAGAATGTCACTAGCCCTATACATCCTAATGGTGTCGTAAGAGTTGGCTCTAAGGGACAAAATTAAGCAGGACAACATCACTACAAAGAGAAGGAGAACTTGAAACGAACTCTATACCAACCCTTCGGGCCAGAGTGGTATAGCAGGCCAAACCTCCTTTCTAAGGGAAAATCTGTATCTAGCAGGGGACTGTTAAAGGCTGATGATGATGATTTCTCTTCCATTTCTAAAGCATGTATGTATACATCAACATCGTAATAACTAGAAGTATAAATTGGTTTCATGGAAGAGGAGGCAAACTTGTTAGTTTCAAAATAAACTGATAATCGACAACTGGTATATAGGAGTCTAGTACAAGGGAAACGCGGCAGTCAATTCTACAAATTCGATATCGAATTCGTGAAAATGAAATATCCAAATAAGATAGTAATATTTAAAATATTTTGTGAATAATCTCTGAAAAGAACACTTCATATTATTACAGATACTCAATAATTTCTGATACTATCATAACGATTCTGAAGAGAAATTTCCGACTATAGATAAAGACGTTCACTACTTTAGTTCCTTTGTTATGCTTTTGTAACGAGGCAGGGATTGTTATTTGTGATAGGAGTACGGCCGTAAAATTTTCTTGATATTTTCATCAAAAGAATCAGCAGAAACGTAATAAAGCAGGTAATAAATAAAGCTTGAAATGAAAAAATCAAAAACTTTTGGTAACAATGCAATGATATTAAAAAATAACTAGTTGTCTAGTGTCTATAACAAAAGCTCAGCTTAAATTGGGTCTAGGTGACGTTGTGGGATAAATGTCCGAAATATATTTATTTCATTTCCTACCTAACCAGGCGCACTTCGTACCGACATATTCATTTTCGTGAAAATTTTCTGAATTACCGATAAACTTATTTTAGTAAGCCCGTGTTAACTTCCCGCAGTGTAAAGGTCTAAGAAAATATAACACCTCCGGTTTTATGTTTTTTGTCCTGACAACAGCAAACACATTTAAAAAAAAGAATTATCCAATTCGGTGCAGTCGATCGAAATTTATGCGCGTACGTACATTGTTATGATTTATTTATATTGCTGTTATTAAATATGTAGAATAAATACTATAAGTGCGTCTTGTCTAAGTCTAAGAAGTTTATGACCAGCAGTGGACTCTCAGAAGCTCTTAAAGGAGAACTTAGAGGCTGTTGAAAAAAAAGTAAATTGAATTAGCTTATACGCGAATAAAGTAAATACGCGAGTAAAGATGTTTTATAAAACCTTTTAATCCAAGATGTAATATTAATTGCTTTTGTGAATCAACTGTGCTGTGTGTCAGCTCATTTAAATATGGTCACGTAAAATTCGAAACAAAATGTGTAGATGACTACGAATATAGTTTTCATACCTTAGTAGAATAATAGTGCTTTTGTACAAGACTTTTGTATTTTTTAAATAAACTTCATATTGCCATTAAAATGTATTGTTCACTAATTCATTGATATCCGAAACCTTTGAATTTTAAAGTGAGCGAGTTTGTATTGCATACGATGACAGGACTCCATTATCAGTCCAAAAACTTTAATAATATACCGTAAAAATCTATTCGGCAGCAAAACTACATACAAAGTCTACCACATTTTCAGAATCGCATACACTATTTGATAAAAGAAAATTCTTGGGATATTAACAACGTGTAAATTACACTATTCTATGAAATCTAGCACATAATACCTTAAGGGGAGTTTCAGTTCTGTGAAGTAACACTTACTTGGGTATTAAACGTTAAATTATATTAAAATAGGTATTCACTGTAGGTACTACCACGACACGACAGTATAACAGAAATTTTATACAGTATAAATTCGCAACCTTTAATCCTCTTCGATCGAGTTCTATGGATCGGAGGGTTCCACTAAAGGCCTTTAAGTGTTTGTGAAACCATCTAAAAAATAAATAACTTTATTCTTGTATACTGAGCTAACATATTAATATATAATATTTTAACATTTAAAAAATCAATGACCCTACAACGACGAAGAGTTAAATATTTATATTTTATAATTCATACTGAGCTAAATAGCATTCATTAGAGATCAAGGATAAAACTGACAAATAAAAAATAGTGTGTGAGTTTATACATTACTTCAAGTTTATTATGGACTTGTGGCCTATTGACATTATTTATTCCAACTGAAAGACGACATACATTTATTTTTTTCAGACATACCTCGGTTTTCATCATACTGAGTAAAGCTCTTTGATATTACGAGAAATGTAGAATCTACAAAGCTTTGAGCTGGCGACTCCAATCGGACATTTAAAGATGCTCTCGCTCATGAAGGTTTAACCTTGCATTGACAGGATTACTCCGGCAGCGTTATTGGAAAATGAAAAAGCAAACCACTTTTACTTTAACTCACGTGCCTACCCGTCAATGATAATTTAACATTAAAGTCTATACTCTTATCGTATAAATACAACTAACATTAATCAATCAACCAATAAAAGAACAACAAGTCTTAACCGCAACGGTATAATCCTACTTTAGAACTGGTAATACCTAGTAAATCTTTAGTTTTAGCCTGAGCGACCAAATTACTTGTATATAATTCAACGTTTATTCTATTAAAATATCCGTCTACTTTAATAAAAACTTTCACAAAAATCCCGAGATTCCTATACTTCTTAGCTACCTTACTTTGACTTTATTTTTTGTCATTCGTTTTTGCAAAGTACCTCCAAATATGTCCTTTTTCAGATGACAGTTTCTTGATCAAAAGAACTGATATCCTAATAAATACTTGTCATCTCTACTTTAACATATCACAAAGGAACTTCGCAAGTCCTAAAATCTTACTGTGCTGCGAAGTTGCTGAACGGACATAAAGAATACGAGACTTGAAAGTGAATCGTAAAATGTAATGTGTCGATGTGTGAAATTTGGTAAAATACCAAAAATACACATACATTCATATATACATGCATACATACATACATATATACGTCTGTACGGTACACTGACTTTTTTAATGGTTTTTGAAGTAAAAACAAGCTTAAAATAGGAAATAATTTATAGAACACTCTTTTGATTGCGTTTCCTTACCAACGGTCAGTGCTAGTCAGATGAAACTTTGCATGGAAATGCGTATATGCCATGTCAACAAAGTGCTAAATTAAATTACAAAAATAATTGGGGTACCTCCCCTAGATGTAAAGTAGGAACATTTTTTTTCTCCCGCCTACCTTATAGCGTAGAAGTCTTTAAAAATATTTAGAAGCTGCCAAGACACTTTATTATGAAGGTTTCCGATTGCGAGACATTCAACTTTAAATCGCTTTTATGTTAACACAGGGCGCCTCCCCTCTCCAAAACCCCAACGGCTTGATCGAAAAATCATGAAAAATTCGTGATAATAGTCCATGTGATGAACTTTAAAGGAAAACTATAATGAATTAGATAACTTTGTTAGTTCAGAAGTTAAACGAGGCCATACTTGTAAAACTTCTTACAAAAATAATGAACACTAATGCATAGTAAGAGATATCAACTCTGCTTTCATAATTCACATGCCATTATGGGTGACTACGAAAGCCTACTCTATGTATGGTTTGACACGCACTTGGCCAGTTATTTTTTATCTTATTACCTGGCGAAAATTATTATTGGGAACTGAACTTTGGTTCATCACTATGAACTAAAGTCGCTTCTTTAAAACTTATCAAACAATAAAAATCAAAAGAAAATCAGGTTCATAGGGTTAATAAGAGTACGGATTATAGAGAGGGGTTTTGATATTATTCATCTACACCAATTTGCACTAAGATGAAAGAAATTGTCATATTTTTTAAAATAATAGAAAAAGATATTAATTAGCCAAGAAAAAATGACAGTGTTGAATATATTGTAATGTATTTTATCTAAATTAAATAATTGATTGTTTTTTGTTTGTTTGGAACGATTAAATTCAAAAAATACTTGTCCTATTTAAAACATTCTTTCACCATTAGAAATCTAAATTATCATCATTACATCGGCTATATTACAATTGCAAAAAGTTAGGAATCAATGTGAATACTTCGATAATGTAGCCCAAGGTATTAAAAAAATACCCGAAAAAAACCCTATATCGCGTGCGCTACGGAAAGTATTGACAATAGAGCAAAATGATGTACTACAGTTTTATAGAAGACATTAATATCCACAAATAAGTCCGCGGTGCCATAATATGTCTAACTGTTATAGTTATGTCACAATAACCACTTTTTCATGTTAAAATTTGTGACATGTACCTTGGTTTTAACCTTTATCCATATATATCATATTCAATCATATTCAGTACCTATAAACTGCTTTTTGAATTATTCCAATCGGACATACCATTCAAAAGTCATGATGAGTTTCATATTTATCAATAACAAGAAAAATTAAAAACTTAAAAACCGCTTATACGCTAAAAATGCCTAAATCATTTTGGAAAAGAGCTGATACTCTTACACTTCTAGACCGATTTTAACCAAACATAGCTAAAAACCACACCGCAAGGAAATTGGTTTTCAAATGAAAAAAAACCGCATCGAAATCGGTTCATAAGTATAAGAGCTACGATGCCACAAACAGACACAACAGGAACATCGACGTCAAACTTATAACGCTTTTTCCGTCGGGGGGTTAACCGTGACTAAAATCGAAGACATAGTCCATTACTCACAGGCATTTTTAAATTCGCTTAAACCTCTTGGACTGACACCACATGAATTGACGTGAAAAATTGTAACGCCAATCATGCTTTTTTGGAAATTTAAGTCCCCGCACATATGAAACAAGATGAAGCTGATTATTAAGGAATTGAAGGACAGTTTAATTGTAACGATCAAAATCACCATCCCAGCAGCTGATTAGCAGTCACCATATACCCAGGATACCAATGATCCCAATTGATCTGCCAATCCCCTTTAAACGTAACATAAAAATATATTTTGAGTGAACTATTGACAAGTCCCAAGGCCTTGACAGGGATCAGATTGGCCCCTGCCAATCAAAGATCCCTGATCTTACCTAATCAAAATTAATTACCAAGAAAAAGTTTAACGTAAAATATTTCAATAAAATTTATATTTCTTAGTATCGATTTATGGAATTTAAATGTTATACCGTTAAAATATGTCTTGAGTAAAATCAATGAACAGCCGATTTTCAAATCAATTTTTTACTGTGGAAGGAAAATTATCATGTTATTAAATCAGTTACATACTTATGTTTGCGTTTAAACCGGTTCTATACTTATATTTATGTATCATTTTCATTTACAGACTTGGAGAGATTTAACAGACAAAAACCATCCAGGAATTCCGCCACTACAAGCGATGAAATAAAAAGTGACTGCTGTTACAATATTTCTCTAATCTCTAATTAAAATTGAGGCGCTCATAGATCAGTTGCACTCGGTGATTAGAAACGACAGCGCGACCAGTATCTGGATGGGTGACCAGTGGTGGCATGATACCATGAGCATCTCCGTGATTCATAGGTCACATTAAGCAGTTGGTCGCGGTTGTTATCCAAGGATAACAATCGTGGAGATAATTTGGAGGCCTTTGGGCGGCTTAAAACATCCAACAACAAGATTACGTAGCCACAGCGTGGTCTTGCCAGTCCCTAACCCAACAGCGTCGGGACGTATGGCCTCAACCCTCTGCTGTGAGGAGACCCGAGTCGAGATTTTTAAATAGCTGTCATCACATACTTACCAGTAATTCAATTTTATAAACAATGGCAGTCATTTCTATGTTTTGAAGATAAAGGCCATCCTGAGACAGGATACGTACATTTTCGAAACTGCGCTAACGATAGTAACAGTGTGAGAATACCTATTGTGCATACCTTTTTACTACACTATGGCGAAGCCAAAAAGAAGGATTGCATGTTCCACCGTGGTACAAACTACTTAACTGTTTTTAATATATCCTCATCGATTAAAAACGGTGTCAATAAATTTGTATTAATGTAGCCCCCGTGACATAGGCTATATTAATTGTATCTAAAGTTATTACGTAGTCGAGTCTACTTTTTGAAGCGAAAACATTTTTAGCGGCGTTGTGCACTTTTTGTGATGGGTAAAAAATATTAAACGCGCCTCAGGACACGTGACCTGATCGAAAATTCGTTAGACGGAGGGAGAGTAGACCATAAAGTGTCATGTTTGTGTATGATAGCGCAATAAATTAAAATTGTGTTTTGTCACATAAATGATAGTACTTTGAAACTGATAATTAAAGTAATTCGTGCAAAATTATTCCCTAACCATTCCAAAATATTGAAAATGATACACAGTTAATATTCATTCATCAACTATTATATACAAGTAATTATATAAGAAATCAAAATCATATAACATGACAATTTAAAAAGCAAATAAACATGATGAGATCCGACATATGTAAGTATAGCCCACTTTTATGGCGTAAAATACTTTTAAAACTAATTATTTTTTACAAATTAAGTTTCAATATATAACCCCATACACATGTATTTTTGTAATTCCTGTGAATTACAATTTTTTAACCTATGTATTACTATTTTATGCCAATATTTACCTTTTGGTGGGTTATGCTTTTCGAGTGTATTTATATATATTTCTTTGGCACGTCCTAGAGTTAAGGGTAGAGAGAGAGATAAGACCAAAAAGCCTAGTACTTCCTTGGTAGTCTGGTAAAAGATTAAGTACAAAACAAAAAGGTACAAATCAAATTTTAACTATCAAATGTGTACATTTTTATCAGTTTGGAGTTGCCTAAATAATAAAGTTATAGACATTTTTCACCTGGTGTCTCGGCTGTTAGCTGCACCTTGGGGAAAAATTACATAGCACATAAAATGATAATTTGAGACACCACAAACCTTGAGATATAAACGGCTTGCCAGCAACTCAAGTGACCAGGGAGATCTGTAAATATATACTTACGGTCACATAGTTGGCATTGATGTAGTCAGTCTCGCTTCGCTTCAGGACAACACGGGTATGGTCATAGGGGTTGACGTCACGGTAGCGGTTCAGGGGTTTGTTCTTGGGCTTCTTGGCCTCGTTCCAGGTGTAACGGAGACGCTGGCACTCCATCCCAATTTTCTGTTTAACAAACAAAAAGATTTGTTTTAAATAAGTAATGGGTAGATTTTTATTAACATATTAGGAACATTTCTAAATACATATATAGATTACTCCTAAACAAAAATAAAACAATAAAAATTTGGGAGTGGGACTCAAACCTTCCGCTTCAGCATGTTACAGGCCATCAATTTTAATGCTACACAAAAGAGAATAACAAAAAATATTAGTTAATGTTACTGATGACATGAATGGAAAATAAAATAGCAATAATAAAAATATATTCAAAAGTAACATACTTTTTATTGTTTTTATTTCAATGAATTATATTTACAAAGTTTACCGAATTTCTAAGTATTTATGAAAGGTTCAAGGTTCTTTGAATTATAAAACATTTATTTCTTTTTTGGAGTCAATGATTTCTCAATGAATCCTTATTTTCAAATATTCTAATGAGCTATCAGTAGAATAATTCAGTACTTTATATATTCATATGTTATTCGAATTCGTGGGTAGGATTTAAAAATATTACAATTTTAACTGTACAGAAAATTGTAATGAGCTTTACAAGTATTTGGAACTCTTTTTAGAAACCCACAGGGTATACCACAACTGTGGAAAGTTTACAAACCGTTTATAGCAGCTAATAAAAGTCTAATACCATATAATGGTAAACTATAAATGTTGGGTTCTAACAATGTGAAGCATGGAAAAGATGAGATTTTCAAACATTAAATGTAATCAAAATGATATCTAATAAATTTGTAAAGGATAAAATGAAATAGGGATAAAATCATAAATAAAAAAAAGAAAATAATCGCACGATAATCTCTAAAAACAGGAAAGAAACTACATAAAATGGGCTAGTGACGAAATTAAACATAGACAGTCGCTAATCGCTATTACTCTGTGATACAAGCAAAAGATGCAACAAGAACTAGTACACAAGCAATAACAAAGCTTCACTATACTATTACTAGAGAAAAGTGATATTCGCAACTTTTAACGTCATGTATATTGTTGTTAGTTTAAGCGCGTGGCACACACAACAACGCATTCCACCTACGCAACTTACCTGGTAAACCAGCGGCCAAGCATTCTTGGATACGATCTCGGCATACTCCTGCTCGACATTGTTGAGGCTTACGTTGTTTTGGCTCATCGTTAAGTTTGTAGTCA
Source organism: Hyphantria cunea (assembly GCA_003709505.1). Lineage (NCBI taxonomy): Eukaryota > Metazoa > Arthropoda > Insecta > Lepidoptera > Erebidae > Hyphantria > Hyphantria cunea. The sequence continues at coordinate 47,771 of PKRV01000910.1, forward strand.
GCAAGAACTCACTCAAAACTAAAGTATTGTTTGGGTATTGGGTACCGCAGAATTCTAGTTTAATAGAAATTAACAGTCGTTACAGGCTGTTTGGAATTGTAAGTGAGTTACACGAGATGCCGAGGTTTGGAAAGTAGACTAAGACCTGTGACGACCGCTTAGGTGACAAAATCAGATCAGAATGATTTACTTTTGGATAGCGGTCTTCGATGTGAGAACTCCGCTGTCTGATAAGTGTTGTCAGTACCTGTTTATAAACTAGGAACCTACCAAATTCTACCATTGAACTTTTAATAACTCTATTTTTAATAGTTCATAAAACCAGTGGAATCTTTTCTTAAATCACATAAATCTTTGTGAGTTCACTTAGATAACGTAGCTTACATCTATAGTTCAGGTACTTATTCAAGATTTCTGATAAATAATTTAAAGACTGAAAAATTTGAATAAAATTATAAGTACAATCACTTAAATAATTCGATTACCTCTTTTTACAGCCTTTGATCTTGCAGTAAAAACATAATTTATTTAATAACAAACTTTATTGTTTTATTGTAATCATTCAAGAGATTCAATAATTATTCATTATTTGCCCAGTTATAATCATCTTCCAAGGCTTTATTATTCCCAAGATTTGGAGTCAGCTACTAGTTCAACTGGTTTTACTTGAATATCAGTTTTCCCACGGAGCGACTGGCATTGAACCTTTGCAACCCTGAGGGTAAACTGAACTGAGTATATTTGAGGTCACTGACTTCCCAATAACGATTAACATAGATGTTCGTGATAACCGGGAACGGCGGTATAATGTGCCCTCCGATGCACGGGTTAGAAACACCGCAATCTTCATTCACCGGTCAGTTATTAAGAATTTCTTCTGACCTTGGAATCGAACCCAAGACTTCTTGATCTGCAGTCACTTAAGATATACTACTACAATAATACACCACTAATAATATACCACTAATACATAAACACAGACCAACGTGGCAGTCATTAATTATTTGCAAATTAACTTAAAAAAAAATTATTTAAGTTACACGCTGAAAAATAATCGCTTGAAAAGAACGCTTTACCAAAGTTATTCGTATTCTCCTTGTAAAAACTAATTATTAGATATATAATTATTTTTTCTGCATTGAAAGTTATGGTAGAATTGAGACACCTAAATTCTACTACTAACGTTTAAATTTTTGTGTTAAATTGAATTACCCAAATTTTATGTGAAAAAATACATAAATATAAACAGGCTGATTGTAACGACACCATTCTTTTGAATATTTTAAGCCCTCCTGTATTTGAATGCATAAGATGTATATAAAGAGTCTTGTCTATTTCAATCTTAGCATGATTTAAAAAAAAACTGATATTGTTTACGGATGCCAAGTGGACGTCCAAAAATTTTGACGTCTGCGGAATTTAGAAGAGATAGTTTGTAGTTGTACGAGTTTTTCGTTAATTATTACTTACATTCTAACTTTGAATTAAAATCTTGCCGATATGGCTTCACCACGTACCAGACGCAAGTTAAACTCTATTCGTACTGTAGAGGAAAATCATGTAAGTATAAAAAATATTTAAAAATTAAATCCGTATGTGAAATAAATTGCGAGGGTATTTCCTTTTGGTTTATAGAAATGTTTCGAATGCGGAACACTGAATCCTCAATGGGTATCAGTTACTTATGGCATCTGGATTTGCCTCGAGTGCTCTGGAGTTCACCGTAGCCTCGGGGTCCACCTTTCCTTCGTAAGATCTGTGACCATGGACAAGTGGAAAGATATTGAACTTGAGAAGATGTTGGTGAGTACATACTTTTATTTTGCTCTTATTGTATTTTTTAAACCAGTAAACTTACCACAGCGCCTCTCAAAAGAAACTGCAAACTTGTTAGCTTACTAAACACAATTCATCTGTGTAGTCATAGGTCTGAAACTATGTTAAATTTTCTTCTACTGACTCGCCTCTTAATTAAGGACCTAATAGGTATCATTTACGTATAGTATATATGAACACCACTAGCATAACTGTGATGAGCATAAGAATGTCAAACTCAGTATTACTCGGAATCTATCAATTTATAGCAACAGTTCTCAGGTTGGGGACTGGCAAGACAACATCTTGGCTATGTATCTTACCGATAGTGGATGTTTTTAAGCTGCCTGAAGGCCTCCAATTAAGCTTCACGACTGGTATCCTATGATAACAACGGGGACTGATTGCTTAATGTGTCCTTTGAATCACAGAGACACTCACAGTAAAATGACACAATCGTTCACCTATCCAGGTACTGACCTCACAGTCATTGTTTACCCTCAGTGATGGTTTCTAAGCACAACTAGGCTATGAGCTTTGTTTGCCTCTAACTAGAGATTGCAGGAAAGGGAGAAGTGCTGAACCATCTCACAATAAGTTCAGCAAGCATAATATATCATGTGTGCAATAGCACTTATCCATATCTTGGTCTTTCCAACTACAACACTAACAACATAAATCCCTCAGCCACTGTGGAGTGGTTACCGGTTAGGATCTACAGCCGACTAATACAAACTTTTTTAATTTAAATTGATTGTTAAATACTATGCACTGACTCTATAGTCAGTGCATAGTAGTACAGCTCTATAGCTGTACTATTACATTAAATTAGTAGACATGGCTATACTTTTTGGACATGTAGAATAGTTTTTCTTAATTAAATTAAAAGTTAATCTTATTAGATCAATTATAATAGTACAAAGCCATGAATAATTTTAACCATAATTAATTACTTCTGTTATCCCAAGATTTGGCTTACTTATAGATTTTTATTTTAAATATCTTATTTTCGGAAAAACCTTGAAATCTGATAAAAGCCAAAAAGCCGATTGCAGATATTAAAAAAAAATCTTATTGCAATAAATTATAGAGTAACACAGACCGGCGAGGCGGTGAAGAGTAGATGAAGCATCTTTTTAATACAAAACAGAGTTAATCTTCACACATACACATTTTAGACTTGCATACAAAAACAATCGCTTGTTGCTACAAACTAACAAATAACTTCATAATTTGACACACAGTAACTCACTCTGTGACATAACCTTGTGATGCATAGGCCAATTTGGGCAAATACTTTGACAGAGGATTACACCTGCATAAGGCTACTTCCTACCATATTTGTCTATACCTTAAATGTGTGTAAATAGAGGTGATATATAGTTACAGTATCACCATGCATATACCTGGAATAGTATTAGTGTATGTACACTTCTTAATGTCCCTATCCTAGTAGCCCTCTATCCTGCCCTCTCCAGCTTGTTTGAACGGCAGCAATATTTGTATGTGAGACTACTGTGAGTAAAGGTTTGGCTTGCTTAATCTGTATTCCCGATATGAATATCAGTTGGAAAAAAAATATTACTTCTTTGTTATTGCTTGTGATTATTTTCTTAGTTTTCTTTTAAATGGACAATTTGTTTCAATGACAAATTCAAAGCTACAATATCTAAAACAGAATTTTCTGTAAAAAATATATTTTAATTATGCTATAAATACAAAAAAATTATTTGGAAACAGAGTCTTGAATCTCCACCTACATCCAACACATCCAAGAACTTAAGACTTATCACATCTTTACTAGCCACAGATTCATACAATTACTTTTCTCCCTATTCTCTTTACTTTCATCTGTAGTACCAAATAATAGAAATCCATACTAGTGCCTGTATTTCAGAAACCCCACAAGTTTGAGAACCCCATTGACGACGTAGTAACTATTTATTATCGTGTTTCACCTTAAAATGAATTAGTAGATACCATTGGGTAAGATGATGAAACCCACAGTTAAAAGCAATAAAATAGGGTTTTTGTTAATTAGCGTTTATGGAATACCTAACACAAGTGAAATTGGAGTGTCTGTTGTAATATTAAAATAACCGCTTTTTACTATGCATATGCATACACAGTACATGCATCACATCACAGGCAGGTAGCTAAAGATACAAGTAGTAACTTAGGCTACTTTTTTAGACTAGCTTCACTCCCCGTGTTACCTAGAGTTACATTTTGCTTGAGGTTAACACCGCGGGGCTCAGCCAGTTAATAAAAAAATCTAAATCCCTTGCATTTAAAGCTATATATACACAATACGACGTATGTAAAATTGCCATTGTGTTACTTTACGAATGAATCTCATGTAAAAACAGTCAATTCGCTAATTTTTAGCCTAGTTTGCTTTCTATGCTGAACGGGCGAGAGAGAAAATAAGATATTTAAATGAGTTCCCCTGTTTGAGATAATACTACCTGTACTGATCTTGTATTATAGATCATCTTAAAATTAAATAAAAACCACAGGCTCAAATAGTCCACAGCTGCACATAGATGTCTCCTGAGGATAGTTTTTTGATCAAGCAAACAACAACAACAACAACCCATAATGTCCCACTGTTGGGCTCGGGTCTCCTCTCAGGAGAGGGTTAAGGCCATACATCCCCACGCTGGACAAGTGCGGGTTGGGGACTGGCAAGAATACGTTGTGGCTACGTAAATCTTGCCGTTGGATGTTTTTAAGCCGCCCGAAGGCCTCAAACTAAGCTTCACGACTGTTATCGTATGATAACAACCGGGACCGACTGCTTAACGTGACCTCCGAATCACGGAGACGCTCATGGTAACATGCCACTAGCGGTCACCCATCCAGGTACTGACCGCGCCATCGTTGCTTACCCTCGGTGTTTGTTTCTAATCACCGAGTGCAACTGGGCTATGAGCGCCTCAAGTAAACAACTATGGTTATACTAGGCTTAGTGAAGCGATTGTGTCAATTTTTCCTTTTCCACTATAAAGCTGGTGTCTTGCATAGTTTACACTCATAGTCGGCCTTTACGACACCCATGAATTGAAATGAATAGGGGTGACACCCCTTAATTGTAACTTGCAACCATACAGTCACAACCTGAAGCGATAGAAACATCGTTAGCGACATTACATTTCCTTGCATGCAGATGAAAATCACAAAATTGACAAATTAACGTCCAACCAATCTTACATGACCAGTTCTGGCGATAGCCTATCCCATTCTATGAAATTGAAATGACCCCCTTGAATTTGTCTTGATGAGACAATTTGATTGGAAGTGTAGTCAGATTGTATGTAAGATTTAGTCGCGTAGAAGAGATTTAACATCACGAGCAGTTAGAAGTTGCGCAAAACAACCTTGCTAGTAACACTTTCTGTATTATATTTCAACCATTTCCAAAGACTCTGCAGAGGCAATGTCACGAAAATTATTTTTTTATCAAAATTCTACTGTTCAGCATTAGGTCGAGCGGTTATCTTCCTCCCACGCAATGTACATTTTTATGAAGTATAGCGCTATTATTTGTATGTTATTCTTTTTGAAAAATGATATTGGAAATTTGTTCATTGATCTGTGTAGTAACACCGATTGTTCTGTTGTATGAATGTCCAACATACAAAAATTTAAATAATTCCATGGAAATAGGTATGAAACAGGACACGACTCGTTTCGACACTTATTTATCGTGTTTTTATTTAAATAAAGCTCATGTGATCTACTTCGGATGACTTGAAATATGTATTTGTAATCTCATATTCATTAGTTTGTGTGAATGCACGAATAAGACGACTGAGCTAAGTATGTCAATCAGCTGTCAGCAACTCTGTAATTGCGAGATCAATTTGTTTTAACACATTGCCGCTAGATGGCGTTATGCGACCTCTTCTTAGGACCAAAATGTCGATGACAACACAATGTATACTATTGTATACATTGTGATTGTATACATTGATATTGTATACATTGAGATAAAAGTTTCTAAGTTTGTTTGTATGCTTGTAGGGGGTAATCTACGGAAGTACTGATCCGATCCTTAATATTTTTTCACTAACAGAAAGCGACTCTATTCAGGAATGATATAGGCCATATTTTATATGATTGAACAAAAAATTCAGTAAAAGATAAGAAGAAGGCTAAAGTCTAACGAAGAAGGTACGGGTCGGTCGGAGTTTCACAATAAATTGTTTCATATATTCTGGTTAGGAATATGTTTTGAATTTCATTTGAATTCACGTTAAATCTGATAAAGTCTTTGGTGATTGGTTCGGACTTCCCCTAATAATTTCAGTACGAAAAATAACCCCTTCCCCTAATACTTACGGAAAATTCTCAAAGTGAAATACATACACCTAGATCTAAAGTACCACTTTATCTGTTCAGATTTTACTGATAACCATTACAATTGCACCAATTCTGTATACAATATGTATAATCACGGAAAGTTCGATCCTTATATTATAAAAATATAATGTAAAATCGTAATGTAAATTTACATAAATGAAAATGAAAACAATGTTTATGTCAGTGTTAGAAAAATATTTTATTTAACCACCATGAGACTGATTCCCAAATATACTGACAATTATTTGCCAATCATCAACAACCAATAATGTCCCACTGCTGGGCTCGGGTCTCCTCTCAGGAGAGGGTTAAGGCCATACGTCCCCACGCTGGCCAAGTGCGGGTTGGGGACTGGCAAGACAACGTTGTGGCTACGTAATCTTACCGTTGGATGTTTTTAAGCCGCCCGAAGGCCTCCAACTAAGCTTTACGACTGTTATCCTATGATAACAACCGGGACCGACTGCTAAACGTGACCTCCGAATCACGGAGACGCTCATGGTAACATGCCACCAGCGGTCACCCATCCAGGTACTGACCGCGCCGTCGTTGCTTGCCCTCGCTGATTGTTTCTAATCACCGAGTGCAACTGGGCTATGAGCGACTCTTTGCGATTTGCCAATCGCTTCTTGATTGATGCAGATTCGGTCAAACCGGTTGAACTATTGACTGCCTCGGTGGCGCAGCGGTAGCGTATGCGACTGCTGTTCTTGAGGTCTCGGGTTCGATTCCCGGGTCGGATCAAATGTTGGTATGATCTACAAATGTTTGTTTTGAAGTTTGGGTGTTTTCTATGTATGATATGTATGTATTTACAAAAAAAAAGTATATATGTATTTATATCAGTTGTTTAGTACCCATAATACAAGCTCTGCTTAGTTTGGGACTAGATGGCGTTGTGTTAGATATGTCTGAAAAATGTCTGAAATATATATTTATTTATTAGCCGAACTCAAATAATATTGAGAATAATAAAGGTTATGATGACTGATTTCGATGTATTCAATGACTCTTGTTCATATCAATTGTTTTGCTTATTGGATGTTACGTTCTCTCACAACTCTGCCTTGTACTTTTTGCGGAGTATCAATTTAACTTTTTGAGACAATTTGCCTATGATCATTACACTTCTTACTTTACTTCGACTTGTTACTTTAAAAATGTTTGACTGAAAGAGTGATTAAGTAAAATCCCATTCAGACGTATACTACCCATATCGACATCACACTGTGAAATAGCCTGGTTAGAAGCGTCCGTTATCGAGGACTGGGTATAAAAGGTTGGATGAATGTGTAAGAAGATTCTAGATAAATCAGTAATTCTTACTTCTATCAAATTAGTTATTATATACTGCTTCCTTACAATAGGTATAGTTTATGTTTGTATGGTTAATAATAATAATATTTAGTTATCTCAGAAATTGTACACACAGTACATAACATTCAATATGTAATCTATGCGCACCTGCCTTACAAAATTTCTATACCACCCGAAGGTTGACTAGTAGAGAATATAGTTCGCTGAAGTGCAAAAGTGCATTATATTTAAAATGATAATATTATTAAAAGAAATTACGTCATTGCTTATATTTATCAAACCGCATCTAATTTTCAGGGGACTCCGGTATCGGTTTAACTAAGACACAAGCGTTTCGCGTCGAATTACTTTCTACACTCGCTAACATTTCTATTGTCTTCTACTGTGTATTTTGTTATTACCACGCGACTGACAGTTATGGTGACGTAATTTTTTTTCTACTATCATGATTCGTTTTCTGATAACGTTTACATTTATAGAATGTGAAATTGGCTAGGGAATCAAGTATATAATCGCGTTTAACTAAAAAACTTAGGACGTAAGAGTGTTCGAAAAGCCATGATGTGGCTCGTATGGGTCGGCTCTACCACAGTATCACGACCTCACCGAAAGAAGGGTTGCTAACACAGGTGCTAAGCAATTCTTACGTCGTTGTTGTGATTGCCGAAGACTCCAGAGAATTACGAAGAATTCTCTTCATGATCACAACACGTGAATGCGTGTTGAATGAAAGATAAGACAGGAAATAATATTACTCTGGGACATATTATACACGCTATCTATACGCAAACTAAGCATAGCTTATAATGTAGATAATTTACACACCGATAAACAATTTATAGACATGTCTATTCTAATAAATACATAATATTAGTTCGCTCATTTCCCAACCTGTACTGTACTACATTTCTCTTCTAGTTTTACTTCACCAACCCGAACCCTCGATGCAGTAATCAGAACATACCCCCCATTGCCGTCAATTGTGCACCTATACCAACAAAAAGTCGGTGATCGAAGTTTTTACGCAATAAAAATAATTGTAAGGTTAGTTAGGGATAAAATATTTTATAGGAATGGAAATGGTATCTGAAGTAGAAGAGATATACTCATCACTGTGACTGTAATGAACGTCGAAACTTAATGTTCTATGTTATCTTGAAATGCCAGCTTTAACAACAGAACAAAGATTGTTCATTCAGTACTTAAAACTAATTCGGGTTAGAAAATACGTTCTTGCTGTTGTAATGATAACATCGTCGGCGGCTATTATTATTTGTCTTGATAACAGTGTTGTCAGTTATCGGTATTGTGAATGTGTTATATTTTAATTCTTCATATTTTTTTTTTGACATTTCCTTAGTTTAATGAATATGTATACCTATAGGTATATTATATATGTATGTAATTAAATAAAACTGAATCACCGAAATGTATGTACGCGCATAACTTTGATCGGCTGCACCAAGTTGGGTAATTGGTTTGTATAGAAGATTATTAAAAGATAATCTTATAGTTTCTTTTCACTACCTGTAAGAAACTGAAACGGGCATAGTTGCTAAAATAAGATTTTCAATAATTTAGAAAATATTCACGAAAGATAAATATGTCAGTACGAAGTTTACTGGGTCAGCTAGTATATCATATGAATGCCATCCAATACGCAATCGTATACTGTAAATATAATATGGAAATTCTTAATCATGTTGCCGAAATGTCAATATTGAAATATCTGACATGCAATCGCATTGCAACTTGAAAGTTATATTTGCATTTTAGATTTAGAAATCAATTTCACTTATGGCGACTATTGTTAATGGAGAATTTCATTTGTATAGTAGTAAATTAAATTCATATATGTTTTATCAAATAGTATATTTAATTATTTTATTGGTTTTTTTTTCACAAAATAGGGAATAGTTTTGCGTTGGGCATTAATTTTATACAAATTATGGGTATTTCAACTTGTGTTTGTCTTAATACGCAGTCTATGACGGTTGTATAAAAATTATTTAGGAAAAGACGCATGGAATTCAGTACAGCAGTCATCAGATGATATGGTAAAAACATGTTTCACAAACATTTAAATGATTAACTAAATTGTAATTAACTGTTTACATAACAATGTTAACGAATAACATTTTGCAATGCGATGGATTTTTAAAACATCTGTGCAAACGAATTGCTGATGCGATAAAGGAGTGTTGTGGCTACTGTTTATTATTTCTGTTGAGACTGCTAGTTTTAAACAACATCATCAGTCACCAATTTTGACCGTGATTGAGGCATGGTTCGGGGCATATGGGCCAGCTCCACTCGAGTTACACGGAATTCCTCCGTTACTTTAAACTGAGTTGGTTACCAGAGTACAGAGATATAGAAAATAAGTCCTTTATTTAGTAAAATACTTCTTTTACGTTGTTGTTGTTTCAAATAAACGATTCGTAAACTTTAATAATGGTGCGTAGAATTTATTTGTTTGTGTATACATTTGATTGCTACTCAGCTCAGGCTGCTTCGTAAAATTGATGAATCAGGTTCACTTCGGGATAGTCTTGGGCAAAATATTATTGACGATTCCCTTTACTTTGCCCTTTGGCTTCTCTTTCTTGTCCGATCTGAAGACTGACTTTAAAGAATATCATTCGCTCATCGTACTGGTGCTTCCATCAGTCAGGGTTGAGTCATTTTGTCAGCTTAAACATAAATAAAAGTGCTGGTGCACAGAAATCCAGTAATAGCACGAAGGAATTGGTTCAATTAGTGTTAATTTATTTAATAATTGAGACGTACGCAAATGTAAAAAAGAGAAATATGCAAAAACATACTCAAAACAGTCTCATCATTTCTGTGCTGGTTTTGTCTATATCATAACTCTCAGGTCCGCCTCGACCGGAGTGTACCACGGCCTCACAGAAAAACGGTGTGGAACAGCGCTTGCCGTTTCACCGACTTGATGAGGATACCGGAGGGTACATACATCTACACCTGTTAGTTTCTTCTAGTTATAGGTATAGAAATGTCTGTTTTACAATACAATGAAGTCAGCTTTGAACATTTACTTCGTTAGTTCGATTGTAAATAGGAAGGTTATCTTCCGAAGATAGGAGCTAGCGGTTTTTCTTTCTGCATGGATATGCGAAGTATGTGTATATTAAATTTGCTTCAGCGAATATTCAAAACGCAAGCTGTTTGCTATTATGAATACTTTGTTTTCATATAACAAATAACTTGTATTTTGAACAGTATTACACAATTTAAGATATTAAATCCATTTTTGTGCGTATTCGTTTTACAAAAGTTATTTAATTCTAGTGTTAGAGTTGTATGATAGGTATACAGAAATATTTATGATTATTGTTTAAAGACTAATTTACTAAAATCTGTAAAATACAGTCAAATTAAGAATCTTCTTTTTTGGACTAGTTTAAAAAGTCTTATTGAATATCAGTCTACACATATCTTTCGCCTTATACATCTTTGCTGTCATTAACCGCACACTACTTAGTCTGGCCACAAACACTGTTCAATAATAAAAAAAAATAATATTACTTTTGAATTTGGAATCTGTCATTTTTATACGATTGTTATTTTGTTTTCTCAATAGGCGACAAAGAGAACCGAATCGCTGTAATTGCATCACATAAAGTAGGTTTGGAGAAAACATAATTTTAATAATTCTCCATACGCTTTGTAATAGTCAAATGTTTGCTACCGGCCTATGAAATAGGTAAAATGAAACTGAATATAAACTGAAAATGGAATATGACTCGCAAATGTGGAATCCTCAATATGAGATTGACTCGAATAAAAAAATTTCAACGAAAGTTTCTTTGGTCTCTTGATTTCAGAGCGCATCAATGTTCAGTTGACTACAATCATCGTTGCATACGGTATCACTTTCCGCCGCTAGGTAGGTATTAGACCTCAAATTAATGATATGACTTTCCTATTGAACATTGCTAATGGATCGGTGGATAACCCCGAGCTTGTAGCTAAGATATGTTTGCGTACAAACCCCACCAGGTTTGGACAGAGACCACTACACGATATACCATTTACAGTGGCTTATTACAAGCGCAATGCTTATTTCATTCCAGTTTCTCTGGAAATTCAGACAGATCTCTTTTGCTCGAGCCTTTCTTGGGTAAGACAGCTGTTATGTAATAATTACTTTGGTCAACTGACTGATTGAGGTGGTAAATACAGTATTACGTGACGCAAAAGAAAAAGAAGAATAATTTTAATTGTTGTGTCTTAAATATTTGTTTTGTTTATTTTCCATTTTTTTTTCTCTTATTGTTATTTGTTCTATACATCTTTTGCTTTTTGGTGTGGTTTCTTCTATAAGCAATTCAGTCAATATATGTATTTTCGTTAATAGTATTATTAGTAGTAGTATTAAAATAAAATAAATAAATAAATAATAGCAAACTTAACATTATACTTGCTAGATCATGGCCTGGTTTGTTTCAGCCACACAGATAGACACAAAGCTCCTATAAAGATCTTTTTAGTCATTCAATCGATCAGAGCCAAAAAATATATATCATAATAATTGTTGCTTAAATAAATGATGCTGGATGATTGTTTAATTTGGGATTATACTTGAGCCAAATTGAATATTGTATCTTCTTGTATATATAAAATAATGCAAATATCGTGTTTAATATAGTTGTAATTATCAGACTCAGGTATTGTTTGTTTTATTCCAAAATCTTGGTGCTTATGTTAATACTCAAATTATCTACTAAGCAAGTAATTCTTAATAAGCACTCTTTGGGGGAGCAGTATGCTGAAGAATTTCTTAAAAGTAAACCCTAAAGAATAATTTCGAAATTATGCATTTACTACTTATAGTTTAGATGATACCTGGGAGTAAAAAAGTTACGCGATATTGAATAAAATTCTGTTGTCATCATCACTAAATTTAGTGGTTTGATTATTACTTTTAATCTCATCGATTTATAGTCCATTTTTGGATATCTCGCATCTCAGCTTTCACTATATTATGTTCAGTTCTAACTAATAGTTTATCAGAAAGTACACGATTGTTATTAGTAGAAATAAAACTAAACTGTAAATGTTATGTTGGCTTGTATTTAACCGACGTTTAAGTTTATTGCCATATATCAAGTTTTAGCTCACAAGTTTTAAACATTCAACACAAGAATAACAAAAGAACAACTATGGCCCAAGTTGGATATTTTAACTAATTTTGACTATGCCAAAGTAAATTTTATTTTTTCCAGTAATAAACAAGCGTGTGTCTCTGATTAACGTTTATTTAAAAGAAATTAATAAATATAGCCTTTATTTACAACACCCAATCTTTAATGAAATTAAAGTATTGAAAAAAGCTATATGAAAATAATTTTAAATGAATTTTAACTTTTCTAAGACTAACTATTTTACAAAATATCCCTTATTTCGGCAAATTTATTTATGGCAAAGGCCTCCTCCATCTCTCCATTGTTTTCTATTTGCCGCTACTCTCATCCATAGTGGACCTAATGTTATTTTAGGGTCATCCTCCCATCTTCTTGCTTTACGACCTCGGCTCCTAATGCTATCCCTAGGGTACCATTCTGTCACCAGTTTACTCCACTTTTGCTCACAGCTCGAAAGTGAGATATCGATAAGTGGACTATAGGCCGATAAGATTAAATTATATAATCTAACAACAAATTTTAGCGAATTTTAGTTTAGTGATGACAGCAACAGATTTCCACCGATTTCTATTACCGCGTAACTTCTTTACTTTGACTTATAATAATAATAATAATAATAATAATAATAATAATAATAAACAAGCAGTCAGATTTTCTTATACATTATTTTTTCTCAATTTTAAATTAATT
>PKRV01000912.1:0-44135 GCA_003709505.1 Hyphantria cunea
CCACTAGACCAACGAGGCAGTCCCGCATTAAATATAAATCCTGTACAAAGAACACATATACTTAGCACTGTCTTACATTACATTAACCCATAACGCTTAGCAAATTAGAAAATGGCGTGGCAACCGCTTAAAGCACAACACTATTTATGCAGTAAAGGTCAGGTTTTCATTCATCTGTTTTTATATATTATTATACATATATTTTTATACATTATTAAATAGTTCCAGCCTTTATATTTCCTTTGATTTGAAAAGAACAGACTGAGTTTCATTCTCCACGAAATCTTCAGTAACATCATAAAAATACGAATTAAAACAAGTGATTAATTTAATTTTTTTTTAAAACATGCTTTTATTACTTGCTAATAAAAAACTAAAACATTTACATTTGATACTCGTATTGGGTGGGTTGTTCAGAAATAGGTACGCCGCCATTTTGTTACGGCGGCCATTTTGGATTAATAATAATACCAGTTCAAATTCGGATCTCAGGGTGGAATGTCTATAAAGTTTATATATTACCGTGTATATATATTTATTTATATTTTTATGTATATATTGTAGCTTCACGAATATATATTTTTTTTCCCACCACAATGTATCTACCCCACAAAATGTCTACACCATCCAAGGGTTGGCTGGTAGAGAATGCCTTGGGCGTTAAGCCCGCCGTTGTACATGTGTGCATGAAGTTTTAAAATAAAAAAAAATAAAAATAATGGTAAGAACGACAAGCCAAAATAAAAGTAGCCTTTACCGTAGGAGAGCCACCACAGGTACCACGGCTTTACAGAAAACCAATGTGAAACAGCCTGCGCTATGTTTCACCGAGAGAGTGAGGATACCGGAAGCCCATATTCCAATCCGTCCCCCTGTCCCCCTTCCCATCCCCCAAAAGTAGTCAACGCAACTGTGACGTCTCCGGTGTTGCGATTGTCCATGGGCCGTGATAATCGCTTACTATCAGGCGATACGTCTGGTCGTTTGCCCCCAATTGCATAAACAAAAAAGATGTTAAGTAAAAAAAGCTTAAAAATAAAGCAAAGTTTCCAAGTAACTTAACTATCTAAAACCAAAGTTTATACCTTTTCGACTCGATAAATAGCTGTCTAGATTTTTGCCAAAGTCTGTAATTCTCTAACCAGCCGACAACACATCAAGTTAGCTAACGAACTAGCTTGTAAATACAAACCGTTCTTGGAACCGAATGGAATTTAATTATTAAACAAAATACTAAGAAAAAGGTTTTTTCTGTTGTTGGCTAATTATGTTCAAAAAATAAAGAAAATACGATGAAATTTGTCTTTTATAACTTAAATTGTGTTTGTTACTTGTCGGAGACTCTGGGATAAAGTGTGACCACAAAAATGGGCCTCTAGCATACCTAGTAAATTTTTATAGAAATCAAATTTTTCAGAAGAAACTTTAAAATACGCTCTACGTCTGTGCTTACGCTGTGTGCTGTGTGTGTGTTCAAACACGCCGAATAATGATATCCAAGATATCCCTAGAAGAGATAAACTGCCTTAGATCCTACAACGAAATTTATCACAAGTAATTTGAAGATGTTGAATATATATTAAATACGTTCCGTTCTTGTCTGGTCAGCGTAGTATGCTAGGCTGAAACCTCCTTTCTAAGGAACAGCCTATTTTCAGTAGCGGACGGTTAAAGGTGATGATGATGATTTCAATCATACCCTATTATACAAGGTAAAAGGGTGAATAATAATAACGTAAAACATTAATAAATATAAAATAAACATTTCCGACATTTAACACATAACACCATCTAGTCCCAAATTAAGCAGAGCTTGTATTATGGGTACTAGACAACTGATATATACTTTTTTTTTGTAAATACATATATATCATACATAAAAACACCCAAACTCCGAAACAAATATTTGCAGATCATACAAACATTTGATCCGACCCGGGAATCGAACCCCAGACCTCAGGAACAGCAGTCGCATACGCTACCGCTGGGCCACCGAGACAGTCAAGGTCTTCTGATATTACAGTTATTATCACTAACTACTACACAAATAGGGCAATAAATTTGCTATCGTATTATATTACTTCATATTATAAAACAAAATCCTCAGCCGCGTCTACTCACGATAAACTCAAAAACTACTGCACGAATTTATATGTGGTTTTTACCAATAGATAGAGCGGTTCTTGAGGAAGGGAGTATATCATTTGTGAATTTTTTGTGTGTATTAGCTAAAATATAACGTTATTTGTTGAAGACGTCGGGAGAAATAAAGCCGCACATCTTCTCAAACGAACATGGGCTATATTATCTTTTCCGTAAAGAGCCCGTGCGAAGCCGGATCGAGTTACTAGTTATGTATAAGCAGCACAGATATTTAAGAGGGAGGTAAGGCGAGATATGTCCTTACCTCCCTTTTAAATATCTGTGCTGAAATAATCTTTAAATTTGCCATATCGTTATTAAACTGCTGAAATATATATGGATAGATATCCTTTGGGAACATATTTACATTACACATTATCTATCTGAATTCCTTTGTAGAATTTAGAATTTATCTACACAAAAAAATGATATTGAAGTGCTAGTGATAGTGAAGTGACATTGGAAAAAGCTTTTTATTTTTTGTCTCTGTGTTTGTTTCGGTTAATCTCTGAAACGAGTCGACCGATTTAGAAGGCACTTTAACCGGCAGATAGCTAATGAGGTAAGGCGCACATCAGGCTACTTTTAGGTTTGAACTAGCTTCGCTCATTGGAGTTACCTACGGTAAGTATATAGGTATTGAAATAACATACGCTAAACGTAAGAAGGTATAAGAAAATTCTATTATTAGAAAAAAATAATGTTAAAACTTATTACCATCACATAATTCTGTTACACAAAACTAAATGTTTTACGTTAATTGCCCTCGTAAATCCTGACAAAAGTGAACTTATACGCATATGCATACATATAACCCGTATCAGAATTATGATCATGCGTATAATATTATTCAGTAACGCTGAGATATAAAAATCAGTGGGGGGCTGGGCGCTATGTTTTATTTTACAACGTCGTATGTTTAAGGGATCGATGACGCGTATACTATATTTCGATTGTGTAACATCGCTCACAAAAGTGTTAGGTTTAACATTATTTTTATTTATAAAATGACTTCTTTATTTTATCGAAGTAATTTTGTTGGGGAGGTCTACATCGATGATGGACTTTTAGAAAAACTACTGAGAGACAATCATTATCAGGTGAACTATTATTTATTTGCCCACTATACCAAAAGATACGTGAAAATCTTGCTTTAACAAAATTATTTTAGAACTAGTTTATGCCCACGGCTCCGCCCGCGTATGTGTCGGTTATCGCGGCAAATAGCCTATGTGTTATTCTGATGTATCAGCTATTTCACAACATTACACTTAGTAAATAAATATTTATATTAGATAAATATTTACGTACTAAATGTATTGTTTCTCACTATTTGTATTACTCTCGTAAGTAACTATCTCCGTTTTGTAACTTAACTACTGTCTACACTGAAATAGGATACATTACAATACTTGTGTTTATAATGGCCCCGAAGGATTCGCGTAAACTATAATGTGTCTCGACTCTGTTACTGAAATATGAGCAAAACTTATATATAGTCTGAACTAATGTTTGTCAAATGATCACGATAAAACGGCTAAACTTATCCGAATGAAATTTGCCATAGGGATAGTTTATAATTATTAGAAAATTATATTTAAATGTGGACGATTCATGCTGCCTAAGACTTGGGTTAGTTAAGGGTAATGGCTACTACTACACTAAGGCCGCACAGAAAGTCGTTGTTCATCATTTTTATGTTGCTTTTCACCAAGAGGAGGTTAAAAGGGAACAAGAAGAAGAAGGAAGGAGGATCCCCATTCTAGCGATTCAGGTTCCCCGTCAGCTCCCTCGACCCCTTCACCAATTAAAAAAAAACATAATTTTCAATAATGATAATAGCACTGTATGTGCATTTACTTACAAGATAAAGGGTCTGATACAGAAAAATATAAAAATGTTTAAAGCTAGAACTGTACGTGGTATAGTCCATTAGCGATATTAGAAATGCGGTCGATATGTTTATTCTTTTATGCACCGAGTGCGATATTGAGGTTTAGTTAGTATATGAAAGCACTTTGATAATATACCTAAGCGTTAGCTATAACAAAAATTAGAGAAATAACTAAGGTGGCTGATATAGGAATAAAAACAAGATCATTGAAATGGAAATGGACAGGGCACATGTGGAGATCGCAAGCAGAGAAATGGACTAGAAAAATTATGGAGTGGTATCCCAGGTATGGGAAGAGACATAGAGGAAGACCGGTAAAAAGATGGGAAGACGATCTGCCAAATGGATGGAGAAGAACAGCGTTAGACCGAAACAAGTGGGGTGAATTAGAGGAGGCCTATGTCAGAAGACAACCTGACCTATTTGCCGATAATGCTACTTGATCAGATATCATTTAATTAATTATCAATTTAAAAAAAAGAAGTGTAAAGCACGTTACAGGAAATGAAGGCTATTTTCATTTTATTATTTTTTTATATTAAGCATTGATAGCAAGAGTTTTACTTTGTTTAAGATTTGAGAACTTAAGTTGTAACAAAGTGTAGATGAATATACAAACTTGTAAAATAAATTGAAAAATGTTGTAATTTTTACTTAGATGATATATTTACAAATAAAACATTATTAGTATATAAACTAGCTTTTTAGGTAAATCACTGTTGCCATCGATAGTACATTAACAAGTACCGATAATTCTAATTAAATCGATTGTTGAAGCATCAATTACAGCGGTTATATCGATTCGAAAAGATTTCGGTCGTACTCCGCGGGGTACTACAGCTATAGGACAAAAAATGTCTTGAGTACCAGTAGCTTGTAAAATATGGGTACTTTCTTGGTACCAATCATAAAGTTTGATTAATGCTGTTGAGAGCTAATTTTTCATGTATCGTTATATCGGGGACATCTATCTTGATTTCGCTTGAAATGCAAAACGATATTTGATTTATACAATGTCTTTTCGCTTCTGTGTTGAGATTAAAAGATAATTATATAGTTATACAGGTATGTGTTTGGCCAATCTTTCCATCCAATCGGTCCATGACATAAATGTGATGGGAAACTTGGACCGCACGATTGACTTAGTGGTTTAAATGAATCTTTGGTTTGATGCTGGTGTCACTTATAATATACCAAATCACCCTTAAACCTCAATATTTATATTTCGTTTTTAAATCACAACGAATAACTTACACAATTTTGACCTAACACTGCACTTTACTACACGCATCTATGGCCATCGTTATTGGAAAGTCAGTGCCCGCAAATATACTTACTAAATTCAATTCACCCTCTGAGTTGCGGAGGTCTGATGCCAGTCGCTCCGAATAAAAACTGATAGTCAGGTAAAACCGATTGAACTAGTGGCCGACCCTAAATCTTAGGAATAATAAATAAAGGCTAGGAAGATGAATGGTGACTTCCCATTACTACACAATAAATAAACTAAAGAAACTTATTCAAACTAACAAATATAGCAACGTAATACGTAAATCTTAAAGAAAAATATCGTAATATAACATAACCTACTATGTATATATTTATTTATAAACTTGAGCAAACACCCAGCTCGTGCTTGCCTCTGCCTCGTACCGATCGACCCGATGGTAATTTTACGCGCCAACTGTACTTTATTGATGGGAAATCGCTTCTATTGCCTTCATAAAAGCAGCCATTAAATAAAAAAGCGGTGTAATCTGTGGGGATTTTCAGTGGGGGTGGGATTTATGGTGTAACTATTTACGGAAGGTACGCGGTAGGAAGTATTTTGAGTGCGAGAATTGCGTTTCGGTTTCACAGTGATTGCTGTTTCTTGTGAAAAAATCTACCTAAGCCTTTTTTTAAATGAAAAAACCAATGTTTGTGAGGATTTATAGTGTTGGTATTCTTATAAAACCGTCTTCAGACTTTTTTCCAGGAAATGTTATGGGTACGTAGTTCATTGTATATAGAAATGCATATTGGAGGTTTATCAACACAACTGTGGGAGAGCCACGCTTCGGTATGAATGGGCTGGCTCGACTAGAGTAATAGCACGGCCACACAGAAAACCAGTGTGAAACAGCTCTTGCGCTGTTTTTCACCGAGTAAGTGAAGATACCGGAGGCCCATATCCCTCCTCCATCCCCCTCCCTATCCCACAAAGCACTTGTGATACCTCTGGTGTGTCGTGGGTTCATTGGCGGCAGCAATCGCTTACCATCAGGCGATAAGTCTGCTCGTTTGCGACCTATTCCGTAAAAATACAAGGATATAAATTATAATGTACTATGATTTCGGCATCTTTTCATCCTATTAATATTATTAATGCGAAAATTTGTGAGTTGGATGCATTAATGTTTGTCATTGCTCGTGAAAACTACCGAGAGGATTTAGATGAAACTTTATAGATCAACTTTATAGAAGGTTAGGCACCGAGCTACCATTTACCGCCGAAACCACACGCGGGCGGAGTTGCGACCAAAAATACTGGTGATAAATAAGTTTGTTAAAAATATTTATTCTTTCACGCAAACACACCCTCTTTTGTTTTTATTAACGTCTGAATACTCTCAGCTGGTTAATGCGGTTCACGGTAAAGCGGTATGTCAGAATCGAACCGACTAAAACTACGCAGTTTTTCTTCACATATGAGTCTGTTACAATCGATTTAGTCGATTCGACATACATTGAAGCCACAAACACTCTGAAATACTTATGAATAGAAACAGTATGTAAGTTAGTTATATATCTAAAATCTTTTTTCATACAGGCACCATGAAACTTTTAATAAAGTATTTTCAATATAAGACAAAAATAGCAAGTAGTAACTAAATTCAAAGCGTCAGCCACTAACAGAATATTACGTTACATCTGTACTAGATTACTTCAAAGTACATCTAAACAACATCGATTACATCAAAATCGAATGCGAGTATCGATTCCAGAGAATCGAGAACTCGGTGAGACGGCACATATATTAATACGTTGTAGAGTGCAATAAAATTGGCTGACAGCGTTAAATTAGTGTCGGGAAAGGCATTTATAAGTAATCGAATACATCGGTATGCAAGAATCGATTCTAAGATCCGATTTATTAAATTTTGCAGCCACTGCTTGCTTACTCTGTCTTTATATGGATAGACTAGTTCTTAGTTTTGATTTTTCGTTTATTTCAAACTTATTTTTAGTACTTATAGAAAATATTTTTGTAAGTATAAAACACGGTCTTTTGGCACAGTTGCAAATGCCGGCGTAGGCTTTTATACATATATATATATAAACGGCGTAGGCATTTATACTTATACAAGTTTGTAGATATTATTAATTATACAAATATTAGAAGTTAATAGACTTACTTAGAACTTTAGTACTAGAATTACTTACCTTCATATAGATATGAAGTTAATATCTATTAACTATAAATCCATTGGGATTCTTATGGATTTTCAAGCCCACTCTTTTTGACTTTATAACCACTGTTCAATTAGACATCTACAAAATGCATTATCAGATCACCACTAAGATGCGAAATTATATTATTTTTGTTCCCTACTACGAGTAACACTTAGTTAAATTTCAATACAATAGCTATAGAAACATTCCATTTTAAAACTTCTTTATATAATTAATCAATCATAAATATGACTAATAAAAGTGAGTTATATCAGGTAATAGAGCCAGCATGTTGAGTCGGCTCGACCGGGTCGGTACTACCATCGCACAGAAGATCTATGTAAAATGACAACGTTCGTGCTGTCGTCTTCCGTTGGTGAGTGTATGCACTTTGTGTAAGCCACAAAATGTTCTTCTGAATCTGGATGTCCTTTGAGTTCGTTTCGTTTACGTTTCTAAAGTGCCCCACGACACAGGACATTATATCCTAATGCAGGAAAAAAGACCAGCCCGCAACCTGATTAGACTAAAAAGAGACGATTTCAGAAAGGATATAGGCATCCCGACAGGGCATTGTCCCCTAAACAAGCACTTATTCACTATAGGCGCAACAGATAGCCCTCTGTGCAGGGGATGCATGGAGGCAGAAGAAATACCACATCACGTTCTCACAGTATGTAGAAGTGTGGCGAATCAACGGGCGGACATCCTCCAATCAACATCACTCCCGGAATCATGTAGCGGCCTAAAAAGGCTGCTGAGCTTCTAGGAGGAACTGGGATGGTTGGAATTGGAAGATGACAAACTCACGTACAACGACCCAATCAAGAGGCTAATTGCGGCAACGGTCCGGTAAAGCAAACGAACAAACAAATCCTAAGACAAGAGTTGTCTACAAAAGAAAATGTGTGACCAGCGTGGTATCGTAGACCAAAGCCTTCTCTCTAATGAGAGGGCTATGTCCAGCTGTGGACTGTAAAGGCCGTTGATGATTAAGCTGATTTTATAATGCTGTAGAGTTTGTTGGTGGAACGCGCCAATCTAAGGAACTACTATTTCGATGTGAATAATACTTTCAGTGAGGGATATCCCATTTCTCGAAGAAGGCTGTAGGCTTTGTAATATGAGCCAGCCGATAGAAACTGCGTATCAGTGAAAAATGTTACAAATATGGGTAAAATTTATTTCTTTTAAGAGCTGCAGAAAAAGTTCGCCGAGTCAGGTAGTAAATTAATAAATGTGTTTGTTTGTAATTTCAATTGACAGCTTTTCACTAAATGCAAATGAAAGTATTTACGATACTTATATCAAAAAATTCATTTATATTTTTTTCTATGTCTGTCTGTTTGTTCGGTTTTGACAGGACTTTCTCTGAAAGATAACTGATGATATAAAGAGTAACTTAGGCTGCTTTTTAGACTAGCGTTCGCCCGTGGCGTTATCCACGTTTATTGTTGATTCTGATAGTGTGTAAATATAAGCACACATTCATACATATATAAAAATTTCGTTACCACTTACCTTGGAAGTAACTCTTGGTCCGCAGGTAGCTGACTGATAGCCTGAGGATTGAGAGCCTGTCCAGCTTGCTGAGGATGTTCTGTTCGAAGGGTAAGAGGGAAGCCAGGGTGTCCAGCTCAGCGTTGAGTCTCTCCCGGTGTCGCTTACTGGGGTTGCTCTTCGTAACTCCGTCTTTTGAAGGCGGTTTGATGCTGAAACAATGTTTCAGTAACGTGAATCATGGTGACCATTAATTAGAAATAGTTTTATGATAATTTACATGTAAAATTTTAACTTTTGTTCATTCGCCTAGCCAATCCGGTGATTAGTGCCCTCCACTGAATAAAACAACAGGGAATAAGTATACAGTTTTCATTTGTCTCATTTTTTTTCTAGATTTTTTATTGTTATTACAATATACTTAAAGGGTATTTTTTTGTTTAGCGATTATATAAACCCAGAAAATATTAAACAAAATTTTAATTATTGTTCATTAACCTAGCCAATCCGGTGATTAGTGACCTCCACTTAATAAAACAACTGGGAATAAGTATACAGTTTTCATTTGTCTCATTTTTTTTCTAGATTTTTTATTGTTATTACAATATACTTAAAAGGTATTTTTTTGTTTAGTGATTATATAAACCCAGAAGATATTAAATAAAAAGTGAAAATTGAGGAAGGGCAATTCAAACTTACAAAACGAGTCACTATTGGTCGAAACAAAATGTGACGTCGATAGTTAATTCATAGAAATTATCGAGAGGCGAAATTCAAACTGTGTTAGTAGTGTTTGTAAGACAGATTACCTTCTTCCATGATTTTTATAGCAAATAAAACTATACATGAGTTTAAAGTAACTGTAACAAAGAATAGTAAACAAACACAAAATGCCAATGACGTTATTGATAGTGTCAAAAGCGCGCGCAAAATGGCGGCGTTTAAATAGATCAAATTTAGTCAGTGTTTAAAGAAAAAAAAAGAAGTGTTTAAAATTTCACTTTGAATATTACTTTGACTATTTTCAAGCCTCTTTATAATTTGAACAGATTAAGAAATAAAAAAACCATGCATATTCCCTATTGTGTGTCGAACAGGGCTATTTGCCTGCCTAGGAGGAGGAGTAGCATTATCGTCTTTTCCCGATACAAAAAAGTCTCATACATACACATCTTAGACTCACATACAAAAAGAGTCGTCTGTCACTAAGAACTTGCTCATAACAATTAAGGCAACACTGATTATTTCACGCCTACATAAAAAAACATTCTGTGTCATAACAGTGTAATGCGTAGGCCCATTTGAGCTTAAACTTTAAAAGAGGGAAACTCTACGCCCGCCCTACCTTGATATCCTATGCTTTACATAGTTTGAGAGCAAAATGGCTGAGTTTGAAAGGTGTCAAGTTTTTTATAGCTATTATTCTTTTTAGTAAGGACTTTCATATTCGTAATACTGATATTTACAAAAATCATTTCTCTGACTGCCTCCATTTGAAATGACACGTTACTGTAACGGTAGGTACGGCTAACTACTGCCAGCCAGTGCGACAGTCACGCGAGCAGGCCTTGTTAGCATAACTTATTCGGACGGATGGAGGGTAAGCTTGCGATTGCGTTACCTGACTTTTTCAAGAACCGTGGCTTGGTTTTTTGCCGGCCAGCTTTTTAGACTGCTTTTTTATCAGGGAAGTTGGGTTGGTTGATTGTTTACTTAGCATTAAATTTGCTTTAATTGTGTGATTGTGTAACATTTACTATGCTCTGTGGCGTGGGTAAGATTTTAATTGCACCAGTGGCGTAGTAGTATAAACGATCACGTTGGTGATGAGTGTTGTGGGTTCAAATCATACTAAAATTGACTGAAATTAATGTTATATAGTTGACTGGTGATCAGATCTGTTTTAAAGAATTTAAAATCTTAAACAAAAAACGAATTATTAAAAATAAAAAAAAACCGACTGCGTCAATATCTGCCATATTTATTAAATTTAGGTTTTTCTTTAATGTTTATTTTATTATGTATTCTTTTTTCATTTTTATGTACCCAGTGTCACTCATAACTAAGACGAATCTATTGACACCACTCACATGAAAATACAGCACGTAGTTTAGGCTCTAGGGCGTGCCAAAATAATATACACACATACACCCGAAAAACATAACCCTCCTTCTTTCGCAGTCAAGTAAAAAGACTGCAATTAAATAAATGCCAACCGTTGGACGGATGTGTGAATAAAAAACTAAATAACTGATCAGATCTGGACGAAATTTCACACAAAGATATATTTATTTATCTTTATTGTACACATTTAACAGATATTGTACACATTTAAAAAAAAGAGTTGCAATATACAAAGGTGACGATTGTCGGTTTTATCGCTAATGGATCTCTTTCAGATTATTGTCAGAATAGAACATAGCCTATTTTTTATCCCAGTAAAAATTAGTAACACAATTATATCAATTTCGATTTATCGTTTGAATCGTATCGAAATTTTGACTAATTGCAATTCTAAACAAAGACGCCGTTGAAAGGTACTTGAAGTAAATTAAACTCATATCAGATCGTCTCAGTGTTGCCAGATAAATCAAGGTTTCTAATAAGATAAGATTAATAGCGTTTAAGACAAGGTTACGATTTAAAGCATGGTGTTGCTAGGTAAAAAATAATCTTGGATAACAGGTTTTCTTTATTAATTACGCATTAATTTATTTAAATTATAATATTGTTAAACAACCGATATAAATTATATGGTTACATTGTATGTTTTTCTTTAATTTGTTTATAAAATTCGACTGCATTAGTTTAACTTAAATCATTAATGGAACAGAAAAACATGAAGGAGATGTGCTAGCTAAAAAAAATAATGACTTTTTTTAACTTACTTTTTTTTCTTAACCGGTGAGCACGTTTAGCCTTCGGTCCCAGTTGTCATGAACATTCATGAAATTCGTTATGGAAAGTCAGTACCCTCAAATATACTAACAATTAGTTTAACTTTCAAATTCAGTTCACCCCCGGGGATGCCAGTCGCTCCGTGTAAAAAACTGATATTCAGGTAAAACCGGTTGAACTAGTAGCCGACCCCAAATATTCTTGGAAATTATAAAGGGTAAGAAGATGTTGATGATATAAATATGTGAAAGTATATACAAATATATGAAACTTAATTTTTTCTCCGTAGACTTTTATAATAGTTATTTAACTTTGTACTCTATTTCACTTATTATTTACTAGCTTGTCAATAAATGATTAGAGATTTACAAGTACCTATACACTACAATATTCGTAGGTAATTATTTTTTCAATTTATTTCTTATTTTTTAATTTATATTTTCTGAACCTATATACATACATAGATATATCACAAAAAACTTAAGAAAAGTTTGGAAGTTTGAGATACAGGAAATGTTGCATATCTTTGAATTCTAGAATCTTTGGTGCTTAGAATAAAGTTAGTATTTTTTTCATCATTCTTTTTTTGTTTTATCTATTCCACAGTTTTTATAATTCTACAAAAATTATAAATAGTACATTAGTCATCGCCGCCCGTCGTTTTTGTTGATTTATTTAAACGTTTGTATCAAACGGCGCGCGCGCAACCCTTTTGATATAATTCCCATATAATTTGTATTCATACACCAATAATTCGATCAATTAAAATTGAACCGTAAACCCGACAGATTACAGCGGTTTTTCGTATAAAGTTTTCAAAGAGCAAGTGTCAAATAAATCATTGAACGATTATTTCTATAAATCGTAACTCGATTAAGTTATAATCGATCGTCGTTTGTGGCAAGTATTTGTGGTTAATACACATTATAAAGGGCTATTTATATTACGTCTGTTGTTTTTTTTGAAAACTGTGTTGACAAATTACTACGGTGTCGATTAGAGAGCTATGAATCGATTTATAGGTTCGTTATCGAGTAAGTAATCATAGTAACTTATTAGAACATTCCGGATAGTTCTACAAACTATTTTATGTTTAAATATTTTTAAGGTTCACTAATCTTTTTTTAACATATTAAGTCTGGTATTCAATGCTCTTGAGTGAAGGTCATTCACCCATTATGTCCCACTGCGATACTCGGGTCTCCTGTCAGGAGGAGGTTAAGCACTCGGTCGAGCGAGTGAGAGTAGGGGACTGGCAAGACAATATTGTGGCTACGTAATCTTGCCGATAGATGTCTTAAAGCGGCCCAAAGGTCTTCAACTAAGCTTCACGACTGTTATTCAATGATAACAACTTGGATCGTTTCTCTAACGTGACCTCCGAATCAAAAAGCACAACATACATGTGTAAATTGCTTTGTCAGTACATATTTTGAGCAATTTGGTGACTGTTTATTTAAACAGTCACTAAACACCAGACCAGTAGGTCAGTCATACCTATTTTCAATGACGTCATCATACAGTCAACCCTACAGTCCTGCAAACATAGCTTGGTCTCTGTGACAGATCGCTGCGAAACCGATGAACTAACTTTGAACAAGCAATTTTATTTTTTATCCCTTATATTTCCATTCTTCACGAGCGAGTTTTATCACAGGATAGCGTAGTGGTTGTTTGCGCAGTTAGTCAACCATCACGACACCCATAAGATGAATAGGGATGGTGATACTCGGTATCCTGTAGCCGTCACCACATGGACATGTCTCTCAGGAGAATACTGTTAAGTAATTCTCTCGTTTTTCATGCTTTCGTGTCAGCCCTACTTCTGTTTAGATACCTTATCCTTTACCCGCAGGCTGACATTCAAAGATTTGTATTTATGATTGAAAAGATATCCTGATAAAGGTATAAGTTGACTATACGAAGACTGCCTGGTACCTAGTAGCGTATGCGACTGTTATGCTTGAGGTCTTGGGTTCAATTCCCGGATCGACCAAATGTTTGTAAGATCTGCAAATATTTTTTCGGAGTTTGGGTGTTTTCTATGTATTATATATATGTATTTACAAAAAAAAAGTATATATGTATTTATATTAGTTACCTTGTACCCATTACACAAGCTCTTCTTAGCTTGGGACTAGATGGCGTTGTGTGTTTAAATATTTATATTATTATTTATAAATAAAGTGCAGTGCTTCATAAATATTAAGATTCACGCCTAGAATGTTCCTCGCAAGCTCTAAAATGCCACTAGTGACAGCTGTTACAGAGAATAAATTATAATTTAAAGACATACGTCATTCGAATCTTCGGGTCATCTTATCGTACTACGTCACAAGTCGTGTCAAGTGACGTCATTGGCAATTACGCAAGTCAACAGCCAAGAACAGTAGGGACATCCAGCTGAATGAGTGGCTAATGTTGCCGTGCCGACATGCGAGCCCACTGTCACGCATATAACGAAAACGATACTAAACAGGTCACGTGAGCCACAACCCACTGTGTTTAGAGGTTGTCTTCGTGGCACTAGGCACGGAAGACGTGTCGATGATCTGGCGAACAGCTGTTTTAGTTTACTTACTGCTTCCACTTCGAAGGTGTAGATAGAGGCGAATTGTGAAGTTCCTTGCCGGTATTTGTTTTTGATTGATTGAAATTATTAAACATGTGACAGCGTGGTGATGCATTTTTTTTTTTTATATTTAATCTGCCAAAAGGACTCTGCCCTGCCTGATGGAAAGCATGAGCAGAATCCAAGAGTGGTGGTCACCCTCCTCAATGCGAAAAAGAACAATGCAGTATGGTGACCCACACTATGGCGGCCTGGGGGAAAGGGGATGGTGAGGGGGATAGGGGGCGTTGGATTGGGGTATGGGCCTCCGATATCCTCACTCACTCGATGAAACACAGTGTAAGCGCTGTTTCACACCGGTTTTCTGTGAGGCCGTGGTATCACTCCGGTCGAGCCGGCCCATTCATGCCGAAGCGTGGCTCTCCCACGGTATAAATAAAGAATACGCATCTTAAGTGCTCCTATTTCTCTACTGGGCGTCGTAAGAGCCGACTTAAGGTGGTCTTACGTGTCGTCTGTTTTACTCAAGCAACTTGACGTGTGTAGCTGTACGGGCAAAATTCGTCAGGTATACCCTAACTTATGAGGATTTAGGGAGTAAGCTACACAAGGCAAGAGCACTTTAAACCCTTTCAAACATACAATACTTATTTCTCACCCTTCTACAACGTACCTCTATTTCAGAAATAATTTATATGGCAAAACAACGTTATGTATATACTACAATAAATCAACAGCCTTTCTTTTTTTTCACATGTGGAATCCCCACGGGCCGTCACCCCACCGGGGTTTGTGGCGGGGCGGTGTGTCGGAATCGTACCGACTAAAACCACACGGTGTGTCACTCTGCACCTGAGACGGGAGGGATCCAGGAACTGCTGTTATTAACACATCAGGAATCAGAGATCAACAACCTAAAATAACCTTTATCCCGATGTAAATCGTTTAAATTAAACAAAACAAAGTATATACAGTTCACATATTTATGTGTAATTTTTACGAAACAGTTTAACGAACATTTAATAGGAGCTGTATGAACTCCGAGGGTAATTTGTAAGGAGCTTGCTTTTATCTTTTGTATAATCTTCTTTCTTTGCCGAAATTAGACTTATCACAGACACACTTATAAATGGGAAAGCAACTAGTAAGTTTAACCGTGGGAGAGCTTCGGCAGGAATGGGCCGGCTCGACCGAAGTGATACCACGGCCTCACGGAAAACTGCTGTGAAACAACGCTTGCGCTGTGGTTCACGAGTGATGAGGATACCCCATAATTCAACCCCTCTCCCCATCCCCATCACTCAAAGGCAGGCAACGCACTTGTGACGCCTCTGGTGTTGCGATTGTCCATGGACGGCGGTTGTCGCTTACTATCAGACAATACGTCTACTCGTTTGCCCATATTCTAATATAAAAAACTCTCTGCTACGCTTTTACAACTAAACCGCTGCACCGATTTCCATGAAATTTGGCATGGAAGTACTTTGATTCTTTAGGAAGGACATAGGCTACTATTTATTGCGGTTATCAAAAGCTAGTAGTACACAAAATAAAAGATAATTAAATAACAATTTTGTAAGAATACTATCCATAGATTAGTAATAATCACAAATTTTATCACGCTCACTATTTTTTTTTATCAAAGATAAAATACAAAAATTTCACTAAAATATTGGCAAGTTTGAATCAGGTTTATAATCATCGAAAAAATCAGTAACCGTATAATAAACTTACATGAAAATATAACGACATTTCGTACACAGCATTTTTTTTCATTTTTCTTTTTTTCTTCTTAATTGAATACGTAAATCCATTGTCTACGCTACGCTCTTGAGTTCGCAATGAAATTGTTAATCACCTTAGAGATGTTTTAGATTCTGATATAAAGGTTTTTGTCAATTACATATTCGTCACGAAGTGTCTAATAAGTGTTTTTGGGAAGTTATTGTTGGAGATTGGTTCCCAGGTTTTAGCCGTGTGATTGATGTTTGAAATTAGGACCACAATTGATTCTCACACTGTTTTTTTAGGGTTCCGTACCTCAAAAGGAAAAAAACGGTACCCTTATAGTATCACTTTGTTGTCCGTCTGCCTGTTTCTCATGTCCTTTTTTCTCAGGAAAGCGTAGAGGTATCAAGCTGAAATTCACAACAAATACTCAGGATCTACTTCCCTTGGAATTGTGAAAAACCAATCTTCTAAGTCAACGTAATCAGAAGATACAGCCGTTTTTGCTGCAAATTTTCGAAACTCGCAAGGGAATCAAAACCACACAGTTCACAGGATGCTTCCAGTGAACTCAGAATTTTAAATTTGGTACAGAACAACGTCTAAATAACACTAACAAAGGAAAAAATGCGAAAATCATAAATTTTTAGTTACATGATATATTATACCTACAAGTTTCTACGGATCCCTCGGTGAGCGAGTACGACTCGCACTTGGCCGATTTTTATTTTCTTTCGCTTATCCTTAGGGTTTGTTCCCACGATGTGATCGGTGGTTATCATGATGTGCTTGCAGGTTATCGTACTGTATAGGTGGTTTATGTCTTTGAATATATAGTAGATTAACTGAGCCCCGCGTTAAGCGGCTGAAAACAAACAAGCTAAACTAAAAACAGTAGGCCAAGTACCCTTTATATCCTAAATTATCTGACAGTGAAAATATCGTCAAAATTGGTGCTACAATTCCAGAGATAAACCGGAACAGACAGTAAATTTCTTTGAATTACTTTTTGATGAAGCTACCTATATACTTTCAAATAAACAAAGTAAAAAGCTGTTAATTTGAAATTACAAATACATTTCAATTTTATTTATTTGTATTGTATTTGTGTGCAAATATGTAGCTATAGTAAAGTAGGAAGCGAATAGTGGTAGACAAGAGCAAAGCCTAAAATCATCCCCTTAACTTTAAAAGCCTGTTCTGTTTTTGCTACAGCCATTGGCATGTAAAAATGGATGTATAAGGTAGCAAATTGACGACAATCTAGAGCCTGTGCCTTACACGAACCTCATAATCACATACACAAGTAATACGATTTTAATGATATTATTAAAGTTCCCCACTACGACCCATTATTGCTTCTCCTCTTTAAATAAGAACGCCACCTTCATACCAATAAAACGAAGGTGACCGATATTCCGTTTACTAGGAGGTTTTTTATTGAATTACTAGCTAACCCGGCAAACGTTGTTTTGAAATATATTTCAATGCTAAATCATAACAAAAAAAAATAGGAGTATGAAAAATAGGTGTTGGCGGATTCTCAGCCCTACCCGATACGTAAACAAAATTTCATGAAATTGGTCCAGCCGTTTCGGAGGAATTTGGTAACAAAATTCTCATGGCACGTACACGAGAATTTTATATCTATGTGTATAAAAATGAATCCCTATTACCCTTGGCCACGCCACCACGCGTGAACGGCTGGACCGATTACACTATTTATTTGTTGTTGTGTTTGTTATTGTCAAGAGAAGGTTCTTGAAGGAAAACAAATAAAAAAATTCCGCGGAAAGCTAGGTAATTGAATAATACTTATTTAAGAATTAACTATAAATAAATAAAAAATAACCACGGGTAACACCCCGTGAGTCAGAGAGTTAGATAAATATAAATAAATAAATATTTCGGACATCTAAACATACAACGCCATCTAGTCTCAAACTAAGCAGAGTTTGTATTATACGTATTAAACACCTGATATAAATATATTTTCCTTTCGTTTTTTTGTAAATACGTAGATATTATACGTAGAAAACACACTTACTCCGAAACAATTATTTGTAGAACATACAAACATTTGCTCCGACTCTGGAATCGAACCCGAGACTTCAAGCACAGCAGTTCCATACGCAACTACTACGCCACCGAGGCGAGGCAGTCAACGCTTATATTCTCTTAAGAAGAATGCATATGGTTATTGAAATTAAGACTGGAGCTTATAATCTGTGTTAGGCCGCCTCAAATGTTACTTGGGTAAAAAAAATTGTGTATTACGTCACAACGTATGTTTACAAATGTGGTGTGTTCGGAACTATAATTATAAATATATTAGAAAGGTCGTTGGACGGGTTAAGGCCGTACGGCTTTTGTTTCTTTAGTATTTTTTTGTATTTTTTTTGGTTGGAGATGTTGCTGTAGCATTACAATTGATATTCTAAACTGTGTTTCCTTGACTTCAATTATTTATTTTAAAAGACATCTCCTGCACTAGGTATATTCCTGGATCATAGGGGACTTTACAAACATCCATGAAACGGACACAAACAACACCGAGACTCCGCACCACAATTTATAGATAACACTTTGTGCGATTCATAAATTATTAACTTTTGTTAACGCTTTAATCATTAAGCCAATTCTATATCCATCAATTCTTTAATTTAATTTTTACCGAGTGAGTGAAGTCGCTGGAACCCACACACACATCTCTCCTCCTC
Organism: Hyphantria cunea; assembly: GCA_003709505.1. Taxonomy (NCBI): domain Eukaryota; kingdom Metazoa; phylum Arthropoda; class Insecta; order Lepidoptera; family Erebidae; genus Hyphantria; species Hyphantria cunea. The sequence continues at coordinate 18,890 of PKRV01000912.1, forward strand.
TTTAAGCTCATATGATGGCAATGAAATTCGATATTCCTGACTTGGAGCTGTCCATGAGCTGCGGTTGTCACTTACCATCAAGTAACACGTCTACTGTTTTGCCCACTCCTTAGTATTAAAAATATTTCTAACATAACTCTAGGCCCCTATTCTAACAACACCATACTGTACCCCTTTAAACATTTTCATATTAATATTATTAAAATCAGAATATGTGTCATTTTGTTGTCTCACCTACAGCGAAATGATATAAAAACAAAAATTTATAAGAACAAAAATATTCGATTAAAACCTTGACAGAAATAGAAAAACACACGTTGAATATGTACAGAGAGAAAAATCGTAGGAAAACGCTCATTGTGCCGAAGGCTGTGCGCAATCAACCGCGAATTATGGTATTGGCATACTTAATTTTACTTGGCACACATGTTCATCCAACTTCAACGTTTTTAACTTAATGAAAACTAAACTCTACCGTGTAGAATTTAAAGGTTGAAATAACAATTAAAACGCAACATCGTTTACGGCTTTTGGTTGAATAAAAAAACATCATACCAAAAAGTTGTATACGTCGAATTTGATTGAAATGAATTAAGACTTTATGTAGAAGAGTTAAAGTAATTTTTTGATTGGTTTGTGTTAAAGATGAGTTGGTATGTCCTAAGTCTTGTGTCTACTATTATTCAATTAATGCTCATCTATTGTATGAGTTTTTTATTTAAGTAAGTGCCAAGGAAAATAAGGACGAGAGTTTTTTGTATGGATTTTGATAATTGGCACCGATTGTTTTGTGTAAATCTCATATTAATTGCGCACACGCACACTGATTAGGTAGGTCGTAAATTAAATTACTGTATGTGAAAAAGTAAAGAGTTGTTGATAAACTGGTAGTTTTTTATCTTTAGGCTATGCTGTTTTTTTAAATTTTTCCTTTTTTTTCCTTTTTGTATATTTATATATCTTACATACAACGCCATCTACTTCCAAGCTAAGTATAGCTTGTGTTATTGGTACTGGACAACTGATATAAATACATACATACTTCCTTTGTAAAAACATATATATTATAAATAAAAAACACCCGAACTCCGAAATATTTACAGATCATACAAACATTTGGTCTAACCCGGGAATCGAACCAAATACCTCATGCACAGCAGTAGCATACGCTATCACCGTGCCACCGAGGCAGTCAACCAGTCAAGCCAGACAAAAAAATATTTAACTATACCTTTTAGGTTAAAATCAATACACCTAAAAACTTTTAAAAGTACAAAAAATGCAGCTTATACATATTTTACACTGACTTTTGCACGCGAACTCTTTCCTCAAAAATTGAAGATCTCCATTGTGAATTTCATCCAAATTAGTTGAGTGGTTTCACCGTGAAATATAACAGACAGACAGGACAGGTAGACTTACTTTCGAATTTATAATATTATTGAATTTGGTTGTTTGAATAAAATATGTGCTTAAGATTGATTAGGTTTAATAGAGATTTACAGTATACACAGCGTAGTAAAATAGCAGTCCGGAACCAACCCAGTAGACATTAGAAGGAATGATGAAACCGCTAGCGATGTTTTACAACATACTAATAGAATTAGTGTCATAGTTATAGTGGCTTCATAACAAACATCACTTTAATCCTAATATTTATACAACACAATCACAGAAGTGACCCCACGATAATTCAATTTGCCATCATTGGGATACGAATCAAAGAGCCCCATTATAAGTTGACGTACCAGCTATGATTGCCACAAATCGTAGCAATTTGCCAACAATTGCCGGAGCCCTGGTCTGGGTTAACTGCGCAAACAGATTTGTTATAACGAGCTATTGATGCTGAATGGATTATATTACTGTTATGAACATTATACAAACTACGTAAAAGTACTTGATTTTTTGTAGTGAACACTTCTTAAGGCGCGTTGAGCACTTTTTGGGCGAACAAAAATCATGAGACTCCTGCAATAGGAGATTGTTGTTACTGGCTATTTCGACTGCTAAGCCAGGGCTCATCGGTTCGATTCCGACGAACCATAATGTAATTTCATTTCTTTTATTGTTTACTAGCTGTGCCCGTGATGTTACCCGTTGTCATACCTTTCCAACAACAGATCGAAGCTAGCTTAAAGTAAAAGTGTTCTAAGTTACTCATTATATAATTAAATCAAAAAATAGTTGGAACAAACAGACAGATAAACACAAACAGACCGGCGACAGTGAAACAAAAATTTTAAAAACAGTTTTTTTATATTAGTACCGTATACACTTTCATAAAATTCAGTGGAAAGTGTGTATAGTGAAGCTTAGCTTAAATCTGAGTTTTCTCCAGTAAAACCTTGAGTGAATAGAGGATATCCGAAAATATACAGACAGTATTAACGATGAGATATAGACTAAATTAAATAAACTAAATACATGTTGTCTTAGATCAAAGTTAATAAAAAAATCTATAAACTAAACCTATCCGTAAAAGAAGCTGTTCTTTTACTTAGAGCCCTCGCCCACTACGAGTTTTTGCAGCGATGCAGTAGTGATGCTGTCGCGCATTCGTATCGAAACAGTCGCAATGGGATCGCTAGCTGTGTGCCCGATATAACTATAAACTACGATTTTGTCGCACTGCAAACGCTATACAGCACAAAAATCCTACAGTTCGATCAGATCAATACTGATCACTACAGTTGCAAGATGGACTCCGCTGAGCTAACATTAGTCATGTTGTCTTTGGTGCTATCTTTATGAAGTAGCCAGAGTGACGGCAGCGAAAGCAGCTTTCATTCTTCCCCCGATGTTGTCCGACAAGGTCACTCGCTTTCATGACCGCGAAATAGTCGCGATGCTGTAGCGCGTTGGTATCGCATCTGAAGCGCGTTGCAAATGCGACAAAAGCGCGTTATTTAGTTAGCGATGCGTTTCGTAAACGCGTAACATCATCGCTACAATATGTCGTGGGGGAGGGCCCAGTGGTGTTTTTAAGTAGATTTTAATTATACTACTGCTCTCCAGGTTTGTTTCTCAGACATGTTCAAAGTAAATCACGGTGTAAATGTATGTTTGTATGTAATCATAAATAGTGATTAGCACTAAACTGGTGCCGCTTAGCATCATAACAACCTGCTTCCGTGGAACGTTCTAACAACTAACGGAATTACATAACTAGTTATAACTGTGTTATTATTTTGTTTACTGGTTAAAAATAACTGATATATTTTACCGTTATTTTTACATGTTTATCAAGGTAATGTCAAAGTGGCAAAAACGTTTATCTGTTCTGAAGCAGTTCTATTTTCTTCATTTTTAAAAGACAACTCCAACACTAGGAAGGAGTATCTATATCCTGTGTCGTAGGGCTTTACATTCATACATGAAAAGGACACAAAGAACATCCAGACTGAGAACAACAATTTGTAGATGACAAAAAGTAATGTCCTATGTGGGATTAAAAAAACAACACTTGGTGAAGTAGAAAGCGGCTGATTGCTTTTAGTAATAAGGCCGCCCTTTGTACACTCCATCTCACATTTTATGTACTCTCTTCTAACTGTAATATTATAGTGTGCAAATAAAGAGTTTTCTATCTATCTATCTAAAGCGGCGTGGTGTCCGCTTAAACAACTAGGCCGTAGGTGCAGGCGGTGCATCGAGACCAGTGGTTTTTATTGAATCGATATGTCCTGCTGCACATAAACCTCTCCAATTGCAGGGAATTTAATTCGATCCTCGGCTTCGAATTATTATCAGTATTCAACATTGTTTGATATTTCGTTTGGTTACAACGCTACGTAACGTTACGTTAGTATTGTCGTAGATCCTTTCGGGTAACATTAGATAATTAAAAGAAAGATTTAAAACCTGTAGAAACAATTTAAAACGTAAATGATCTACCTAAAATAATAGTATTCGTGTCGTGTTTCGTTAGCGAGTGCATAACATTAAAAGTATCAAGAAAAGCTCTATAGCTTATCTTGACACTTTTTAATCAGCAAGCTTATCCAACTTTTTCTAACAGTACCAAAAGTCTTATATTTACGAGTCGGTCATCAAACAAATAGTATCAATATATAATATACACTCACTTACATTGATGGACTGAGTAATTCATCAAGGCATTCAACACAAAGTCTAAATTGCTGGGAGCTACAAACTTGACGCTGTACCAGTACGAATTTTTTTTTTTAAATTTGCTGTTTGAGTGAGTAAATTATGTAAGTATAAATAATTAGGGATAGTTCTAAGGAAGATAATAATTCTAAGAATTAGAATTGCATTTCTAGTACTAGTATCATATTTTACTCCTTAAAGCAATAAATTTCGTAAAAATATAAATCTAAGTGCAGTAATACCCAGTTCCTTAACTTAATAATTACCTACATCGCACATTTAAGTACAAATTTTTTTTTAAGACAATAAAATTCCTGAACTCAATACCATTTGGCAATATCCCTAACCGCCATTATAAATAAATAGCCAACAATAATCCGATTGTCACGCCCAACCCTCCCATCGTCCATTGTATCCAACCCTCGTATCGATGTCCCAGGACAAAGAGCCCGAGTATATTTTGACAGGAGTTAATGTTCGCCGACATCTCTACCTGAATGGATACAAAAGCACAGTGGGGTATTGTCTGGTTACTTGCAGGGTTCGATATAGTGCACTTGTTATAATTGGAGTGGCGGATTTTATTGGGACATTTTAGGTGTAATTGTATATTTGATACAGTATGGTGAGTATTGTCGTAAAGCCGCGTTATTAGCTTAGCAAGGAGGTTTGGCCTAATATAGCACACTGGCCAGACAGTTTGGTATAGGTTTTTTTTTATGTTTGGGGCTGCCAAAGTGATTACTCTGCCTGATGGAAAGCATAAGCAGAATCCAAAAGCGATGGGCACCAAACTCATTGCGAATGTACGCAATGCCACCATGCATCATAGTGACCTACGCCTTGTGCATATCCAATTAAATTCATTCCTTAATAGAAACCTACTCCTAAATCCCTTACAATCAGGTTTTCGAGCGGGTCATAGTACAGTAAGTGCGTTGATCACCGTGACGGATGACATCAGGCTGGGTATGGAGAATGGAAGTCTCACAGTTCTTTCTTTACTGGACTTTAGTAATGCTTTTACTAGTGTAGATTTCCACATACTGCTGGGCATATTGCGCTCTATCAACATATCTCCGACAGTAATTGATTGGTTTCAAAGTTACCTGTTTGGGCGAAGGCAGCGTGTGCGCCTGGAGGAGTCTTTATCTTCTTGGTGTAATACGTCTGCTGGGGTTCCGCAGGGTGGCGTTTTATCTTCTTTACTTTTCACCTTATTTATTAATTCTATTTCCAAGTCATTAGCCTCCTCCTACCACCTTTATGCAGATGATTTTCAAATATACACACAAGCACCACTACAGAGATTATCTGAAGCGTTTTCAACTATTAACCAAGATCTGGCGCATGTGTGTAAATGGAGTGAGCGGTATGGAGTTGTGGTTAATCCATCTAAGACCCAACTTATTGTAGTAGGCAGTGCCAGGATGGTATCGAGAATAGACTGGACGCAATTGCCTAACATTACATTTAACGGAACCCCATTATCAATAAGTACGTCTGTTAAAAATTTAGGAATCTACATTGATAACACTTTAACTTGGGGCCCTCAATTGCGAGAAGTTAGTCGAAAATTGTTTGCATCGGCGGGGTCCTTACGAAGACTACGCAATTACCTCCCAACAGCTACTAAAATTGCACTTGCGCAATCCCTCCTTCTTCCTATACTCGACTATGCTGATGTCAGTTATCTCGACATCACAGAGGAGCAACTCGACAAACTTGAGCGCCTTCAAAATTTTTGCATTAGATTTATATTTGGATTGCGCAAATATGATCATGTTTCTGAATTTCGCAATCAGCTTAAGTGGCTCCCGATTCGCCTTCGACGGAATGCTCATATTCTTTCCATACTTTATGGTGTTCTATTTCATCCGTTTACTCCACCTTACTTAAAGGAACGCTTTGTTTTCCTCAGTGACACACATTTGAAATCCCTGAGGTCATCTGAATCTCTGGAACTGGCAGTACCAACTCATATTACAAGATTCTACGATAAGTCCTTTACGGTACAGGCTGTCCGATTGTGGAATGCTTTGCCGATGACTATACGGCGTGCCAAATCTTTGCCGGTATTTAAAAAAATGGTCAAAGATCATTACCTGTCATTATAGTCTGTTATGTGCCTAAACATATTTTAATATTACCAGTCATGTTGTTTATTTATTTTTATTTTATTGTTCAATAGAAATGTAAATATTTAATTTTTGTGTATGTCACTGTTTTATTTATTAGTATTAACATGTATTATGATATGTGATTTTTATCTTATCATTCACTTTATAGAATTCACTTTTAACCTTAACATTTTTTTTTCTCTTTTCGCACCTAACTGCCCATGGATTCGTATTTGTTTTTTTTTTACCTTTTTCTTTTTTCTCATTCCAAGGTTGCCTGGAAGAAATTGCTTTTTAGCGATAAGGCCGCCATTTGTACACGGTGATTCAATTGATGTATTATGTAAACTATATATTTATGTAAACTGTTATATCTGTTGTACAATAAAGTATATTCTATTCTATTCTACGCCATAGCAGCCTAGTAGTGGTAATGCATCATTGGGCCTCCGGCTTATTGTGTTAGTAGAAGTGTGTTTAGTATTTATATAAACACGACCTCTTAACCCATGTCAGAGATAATTTATAGTGGGAGAGCCACGCTTAGGCATGAATGGGCCGGCTCGACCGGAAAAACAGCGCTTGCACCAAGTGAATGAGGATACCGGACCATACTCCAACCCCTTCTTCCAACCCCCAAAGGCCGGCGACGCACTTGTAACGCCTTTGGTGTTGCGGGTGTATATGGGCAGCGATAATCGCTTACCATCAGGTGATACATATGCTTGTTACTAATATTATGAGCTATAAATATTTGTCCCAAAATTATTTTAACTATTCTTGATACAAAAATGTAAAGATTCCCCAAAATAGCCCTTCAGATATCTTGATATCCGTGATTTAGACCATTGATGGTGCGTCATTAGGGGTCGTAAGCCTCGAGGGGAGTTAATACAATTTTAATAGGCGCCTTTAGACCTTCAAGATTAGTAAAATCGTCTTTATTTTTTCTACTCAGATCAAATTTAAGGCGCTTGAAACGAAAAAAATGCTTTCGCTGGATAACGAACTATTGTTTATTTGATGTTTCAGTTCTTAATTAATTCGTATACTGATTTGGTTAATTATTACGATCAATAAATATAAGCGTGAGCTATTGTTTAACGGCTCATCGGTCGAGTGTTTAGTGATGGGCGCTAAGCTAGAGGCAGGAACAAAAAAGTTTTTTGTTCCTACCTCATTTGTCTTGCATCTGCACGTAGAAATATAAGTAAATTTACCAGCAGTTTGGTTACCATACGTACTTACGTATAAACTCTGAACGCTTCATGATTCAATAACTTGTGTGCGTTATTATTACGTATTTTGGTAGCATTCAAACGGTTAAAAGTTAGTAGAAAAAAGATCTAAACGCATTTTTCGTTTCAATTCACTTAAATTAAAGCTATTTACACACCAATGAAATATATTGCAATTCCTTCCCTATCAATTGCCACAATCCGAGTCCATTATCGTAACCAAAATCGCACGATTAACGGCCTAACCCTCAAACGCTTAGAAGGTATTAGTTCCGCGCGTGTGGTCACAACGACCGTATTGTGTAGACGCTGTGGGGGTTAACTTAACTAAAAAAAAAAAAACCTGTCAGCTGATAGCAGTTAATGGTTAAGCTTGTTTTTATTTTAAATAGGGACTTCGCCTATTTTTAGACGGTTAATGGTAAATTAAGTGACGGTGTTCCAGGCGCGAATAGTTTTTTTTTAGTTTAACGTAATTATAATAGATTTAATTGACTTTATTAATAAGCTATTGGTTACTTTAAATAAGTTTTGCTATAAAAGTTCAATATAGGTATTTTCTTAACAGAGAAACAAATAATACAAGCAAGTAATTAATTTTAAAAAAAGAAGCCGACTGCGTCGATATCATATATAAAACATATAAGTTGTATATGTATTCGTAATCACCGTCAAAAATACTTGCTCATCTCAAAAACAGCTTAACCGATTTGAAGGTAGTTTTTACTAAAGCGTTACAGCTTGCTGTATTTAACATTTAGTGTTTGATTCATTTATTGATTTGAAAATTAAAAAGTTGTATCAGTTTGTAAGAATCACCACGATAACCGACATATATACCGTGATGATCTCCCAAGTGCGAAAACCCATCAAGCTGTTTAGGTTATAGAGAGCGACAAAGAACTGTACCATACACTCGAAATAAAACACACGCATGTAATTATTAAAAGGAAAACCTCATTTAAAAATTGTCATCACCTCTTACAGTAAGCAATGTCCGCACCGTATGTGTATATAGTAGATAAGTACCCTGTAATGAGACACTCGATAACTTTAAACTGTTTAGCTTAAGCGTGGAACAAAAAAGAGTAATCGGGACCACATTTCTACGCCTGTCAGGGCACGAGAGAAGATGTGGTTCTGTTAATTTATTTATTACTATATTGGGAGTGAACGACACGTCACTTGATGATAACCAACCGCCCCTCATGGAGTTCAAGAGTATGAAGGGCATTGCTGGCATTTGAGTTCCTTCTATAGAATTAGAAGAAGACGCGGTTTCGGCTTCAGTAAACTCTCAAAATTTGTGGTGATGGATTAAAAATAGTAGGCGCTCATAACCCAGTTGCACTCGGTGATTAGAAACAATCACCGAGGCTAAGCAACGACGGCGCGGTCAGTACCTGGATGGGTGACCGCTGGTGGCATGTTACCATGAGCGTCTCCGTGATTCGGAGGTCACGTTAAGCAGTCGGTCCCGGTTGTTATCATACGATAACAGTCGTGAAGCTTAGTTGGAGGCCTTCGGGCGGCTTAAAAACATCCAACGGCAAGATTTACGAGATTTACGTAGCCACAACGTATTCTTGCCAGTCCCCAACCCGCACTTGGCCAGCGTGGGGAAGTATGGCCTTAACCCTCTCCTGAGAGGAGACCCGAGCCCAGCAGTGGGACATTATGGGTTGTTGTTGGATTAAAAATATAGAGTGTCACCATCCCGTGGGTGGTAAGGGTCAACTATGAGAGCATACGACAAAGGTCAGCATAACTGAAAAGGGAAGGAAACCTTGAAACCAACTCTATAACAACCCTTCTGGCCAGCTTCGTATTTGCCACAAACTCTTTAACAGGAGAGGCTTATATAAAGAAGCGGACGGTTAAAAGCATTTGATAATGATGAATATATAATTCATTTAAAGTTGTATCTCTTTCATAATAAGGTAAAAAACGTAGATCTTCTAGGATAAAAATCTAATTAATATAATTCTCGTGTCGCGATGTTTCTTACCAAAGACCTCCGAAGCGGCTGAACCGATTGTTATGATATTTTGTGTGCATATTGGGTAGTTTTGAGAATATGCCAGCATCTATTTTTCATACCCCTTAATGGTACGGGTGATCCACTCCTAAATAAGTTGTATATTTTTTTCTAAGATTTTTTTTTAAATATGGCGATTCAACGTTTATCTGTTTCACAGCTATTCTATAATATTTACTACATTAGGTCTTCTATATAAGTACAGCGGCGAGACCACTGAACGCCATAATTGATGTCGAGGGATTATGTATCTCGACACGAGATGGATTGTGTATCCAAATTAATGACACAACAAACAAAATATTTTATACAACCTTTACCATTGATTCACGCTATTGATCATTAGCGCCCAACCATTCAGAACAAGACACCAAAACATCTGCCGAACCCAAGAAATCAACACATCTTTCAACTTGTTCCAAATATTTTATCCCAAACTTCCAAAAAAGTCTATACAAAACAAACACACATTAAAAGTCCGCATAGCTTAATTAATTCTCAATTTCGCGCGAAGACGAAATACGAAATCGAAGAAAAAGGAATAAATGGAGCAGCCACAAAACGAATACATTCCGTAACGCTCGATTTGCGATACAGGGTAAAAAAACTGCAACGTCGAACCGGCTCCGAGCGGTGCCGGGGCAAAACAGTAGTCAAACAGAGCAACTTGATATGTAGATGAATTGTGGAGATTGTACACTGCACGTCCGCAACAAAATTGGTTTTAAAATGAAACGGTTGTGGGCGAGAGTTTCTTTGCATGTCCGATTCGTTAACTTATTTCTGTTATTTATTATGTAGGTATTATTTTTTAAGTTTTTTTATCTGTGCCCACATGCTTATTTTATTTGTTTTGGTGGATTCGTATATGTTTGATTGGTACTAATTTATATTGCGTGGTAGACACACAAGGCACATAATATAGAAGTTTTATAATGAATTTGTTTTTTTTTTAAATACCTGGCAAAATTACTACTCAGCCTGATGGAAAGCTTGAGTGTAATCCAGTAGTGGTGGTCACTAATCATCCTCACTGTTAATGCGGAAAATACAGCATTGTTTCACCCAGAATGGCGGTCACATCCCATAGTAGTCAAATCAAAGAAATTCAACATCAATAAATTGATTTAATAAAAAATAATACCAGACAATAAACCAATAGCAATTTTCCAATTGCCATTAATGACTGGGCTTAGAAACTCTATCAATATACAAAGTGCTGCAATCAAATCACAACATGCTTTGGTTAGAAACGTAACAATAAGCAAATATTTTAAATCCTTAATAGCATCGACCTTGCCCGGACTTGTATGGAAGTTCCCAGATCCTCTAGTATAATATGCATGTGTTACCCATTTTATAAGCCTTCCTCTTGAAAACTGAATTAAAATCCCTTGAATAGTTTAAAAGATCTAAGCGAACAGACAGGAGAAGGGACTTTATTGTATAATATGATCTTCATCTTTCTAGTCTTTATTATTCCCAAGATTTAGGGTCGGTTACTAGTTCAACCGATTTTACCTGAATATCAGTTTTGACACGGAGCGACTGGCATCGGACCTCCGCAACCCTGAGGGTGAACTGAATTCGAAAGTTATTGTATAATATGTAAAGGTAGAAAAATGACAACAAAAAAAGGTACTAACATTTATAAATAACCTAACCTTTACTAATTTGGTGTTTTATACACAAATATGATTTTGTTGAAAATGGCTGACTTAAGAGGAAAGGGTTACGTTTAGTTAGACTTCAGAATTTTCTGAAAACAGTATATCTACAGGACTTTGAATGTCCTAACACTTAGATTGTGGAGGTCTGATAGCATTTACCGATCGATACGATTGCCATCCATCAGGGGTGGGCCTTCGGTTTCCACACTCACAGCGCAGACGCTGTTTCACTCCGGTTTTGTGTGAGGCCGTGGTATCACTCCGATCGACCCGGCCCATTCAAGTCGAAGCGTGACATGGTATGGATGATACTTGTGATGGAAGACTTAACACCAAAGGTATTTTTATGAGTCTACCTTCGGGTGGATCAGAAATAAGTGTCTTAAATAAGTATATTGTGAATTTTCAAAGAAGTGATGAAACAATAATTAGCTGTTAAGTACTAAATTTTTGCGTATGCTATTTGGCGCGTACATGGCTAATGAGGAGTGTAAATCTTCCATAGTCTATACAGTTTTAATACCTCTTCTCTCACTGATGCTGTGGCAATCTTCCAGTTTCTCGAATAAGTTACGTGTCGCGCGTTGGATGTGCGGTATAATTACATCTGCTAGTTGTACTGATCTTCCTAAAGTAAAAGAAGCTGCAGTATAATAAATTCTTGTGTGTGGAGTTTAAGTACATAATAGATTCACAAAAGAAATAAGCAATGATTTTGAAGTTTCAAATACCGATTTTATATATTTTGAGTTGATTTGAATTCAATGATGTAGATTTTAGTTACAAATTTGGCTAAATACTTTTTTTAAGGAAGACTTTCATAAGTTAGTATTATACATGTGGATTATTTACGTGAAAAGCCACATTAAAAAAGTCTTAACTACGATTACTTAATAAAGTTACCTAATACCTTTTAAAGATATCATTTCTTGCTGCGATTTCACCGTAAGGTAAAGCATATAAATAGTTACAATTCGTTTAACAGGAACACAGTTTCACAAGTATCATTACAATGCCAATATAGTCGTTATTAACCGTGTTATAAACAATGTGCACGGACCTTTAGAATAAAAATTGATCGCATTCTAAGAATTTATTTTGGTCCAGTGAACACTTCGCCTTTAATCATAAGAGCTTGCACTTTTTTGATAGATGTAATACTGAAATAATGTAGTCTACTATTTGATAATGAAGGCAAATGAACCTGTTTAATGGTAAGTGACGATCAACACCAATGCACACCTACAATTTCACGTTTCTAGACACTTTTTAGTACCTAGAGTTAATTAGTCCTTCGGAAAGAAACCTAACTTTGACAGCAAAGAGCATTACAATACAGCCACGTTGACTTAAAAAACGGCCCACTTCTCACAGAACACCAAGCTCAAATGACAGTATTCGCGCTGTCGTATTTCATTGGTGAGTGCGAGACAGGATTCCCGATGATGCAGAAGCATCTCAACGGGCCACCATAGTGTGGGTCACCATGCTGCATTATTACATTGTCTGCGTTCGCAATGAGTACGGTGACAACTGCCTTAGGATTCTGCTTATGCAGAGTAGAGTCACTTCGGCAAGCTGATATAAAAAAGAAATTAAAGAGATGCTTAACATAGGTATCCTGTACAGATAACCATAGTGGCATTCCATTCGGGACGGTCTATATATTTTAAAGCACGGTTCTCTTACAGCTTAAGAACTTGTAGAGGTATTATACACAGTTAGGAATTATTTAAGTGAAAATAACTACAAGATGCTCGGGGCTTTAAGCAAAGTATGGGTTTTCTGATCATTAGAAACAGAATTTAAGCCGAAGTTGTTTCAATATCCATTACTTTGGCCTTTGGCTTTGTTCCTTTGATTTGATGAGCTTTTGTCGACTTCAATCTATTCTGTTCTATTTTTCATTTCAATTTATACGTCTGAACTGATGAAAATACATTCTAAAAATACACAATAACTTTATTTCAAAACATTCGAGGGTTAAACAAGTACAGTCGGCTTTACTTTCGAGGCGTTTCCTGTTCAGCAATGGTTCCATCTTCAACCCTCTCCTGCGGAGGTGTGGTCGCTAACACGATTTAATACTAATCCTTCCTGTACACGCAATTATTTGTCACACGTATAAAAGGCGTCACTTCTAACAATTACAGCCTGCGTTTTTTCACACCTGTCCAGCGACGTATGAGCTCACAACCACGCCCTGTTCAGTACTGCTCTGGATGGATGGAGTAACTTTGATGAGGATGTGGAGGTAAAATGATCGTTAGTATTTTGGTGTAAGACCTATAATTCTGTGTACATTATTTTAGTTGTATTCTTGTCATAAATACGTCTGCATTAGGAATTAGAGGTGCGAGCCACCAATCAGAGTACGAGCATTCAGGAACACTGTTTCGACATTGTTGCAATTTGCTTGTGATGATGGGTGTATACGATATTTACCTATACTAACCGTATTTGTTTCTATTTATATCTGTATAAATTCTCTCACCTATTCTGATTGGCTGATATTCTCTATTCTAAATATGACTACGATCCAGCTCAATACTAAGAAGAAACACGGTGACATTGCTTTTTAACTACTATTCTGTTAAGCAAATCACTGTCGAACATAAAGTTTCATGTTTTTAATAAAGCTAAATCGTATATTCAAAGTTAAATGTGAAATATCTGCAATAAATGTAAATTTATAATATAAGATAGAAAGTAATATAATCAAATGTAAACGTCATTATCACCACACAGTAATGCAAGTTAAACTATTCTCACATAACGTTAAGCCAGCAAACTGCAAAGCTGATAAATCCACAGTAAACCAATAAAAGGGTTTATTTAATGAAAACCTATTGGATTTGCCGCTAGCACCGCGACGGCTGTGCATTTTGTGTTAGCATGCCGCATACTGACATTTAAAAACGTCAAAAGCTAAAACCAAATTGTAAAATGTTAATTACTTACTACTAGACGTCAAAGAATGAATAAGTCCTTATAAATATGTAGCAATCTCAAGCTATAAATATAAAAACTTCAAACCAAAATAAAAGAGCGTACTCCTTAAAAGGCCGGCAACGCACATGTGACGCCTCTGGTGTTGTGAGTCTCCATGGGCGATGGTAATCGCTTAACATCAGGGGATACGTTTGCCCGTTTGCCCACTAAATGACTTATGAGACACAGCAAGTTATCTCATATCTAAAGTATTTACAAGAATATTATGTTTGATCTACTTAAAATTTCACCCCACTCAGCAAATCCTACTTGTCTAAAAGGCATGTTCTCTTAACAGATAGCCAACGACGCTCTCCTTCATTTTTACAGTAATAAAAAAAAATATTCATCATTTCGCTTACTTCTAGCCCTCAATCTATTACCAACATTCAACTTTACTCTGTGACACAACCACAATATGCACTTTAGAAAGTTGACAAGCACTAAACATGCTCCATTTATACCAAATTAACTGTCGACATGCATTTTAATTCGTTTGCAGCAAGTTGGCATTAGTCAGCGTTTCTGTCGCGCAGTGTGCGTTACCCCTAATGTTTTCACGGCGATGTGAAGCGGCTTATTTGATTAGTATAACGTCACTGATTGAATTAAGGTGAATGCACCGGATTAATGCCTATGTGATTTATGTTATATCTGTTTATTTTGATTAATTAGATTTATAGTGTAGGGATTAAAGGGAAATTGAATATTTCGTTTGTAAATTTTAAATCTGAAGAAGTTAATTGTAAGTTTTACTGACTGATATAATGTTACTCGTGGGCTTCACTTACCACTGCATTGCTCTGTGTCTACAGTTATTTTGTGAGTTAAGTTAGTTTAAGTCAGCATGTATATTTATTACCTTGACAGACTAGGTGTAGAGAAATAAAGGGGAAAATATATTTCGCTCTTCCAGGAACTTTCTGCCTCGCACAATAAAACTGTGGAATGAACTGCTGCCTGCGTTATTCCCAGCCCAATACGACCTTCAAACCTTCAAGAAAAGAGCATACTCATTCTTAAAAAGCTTGCAACTCACTTGTGTCGCCTCTGGTCTTGCGGGTGTTCATGGGTGGCGGTAATCGCTTACCATCAGTCAAGAAGTTTGCTCGTTTGTCCCCTCTCTTAAAAAAATGTGTTTAAACGTAAATCTATAAGTCAGGTTGTCTGACAAAGAATTTCTGCGATAAAAATCCTAAAGTCTGTGCTTGGAAGAAATATAAAAGAACCTATTATAGGAGGACTTTATGAACGCAATAGAACCCAAAACAATGTTTTTTACAAATTTTGTCTGTTGTCTGTACGTTTGTGCAGCGAATCTCAGAAACAGCTTACTCAAATTGAATGCGATTTTCACTAATACGTCGTGGTTTACTCCACTTAACATTTAGTTCTCGTTTCATTTTAATCGGTTTGAAGAATCACCGCGCATGCCTTCCTTTAAGCGGGTGAAGCCGTATGTAAAAGCTAATAACAAATAATATTGTCAAATAAAACCGCGCAGTAGCTAATATAAAATAAAGCTATTGACACGGCTAATGTCATTTAACCATATACATCACTTTTTACTGCCATGGCAGAAAAAAGTAATGCATATGTTAAAAAATTTAAACATGTCACTGCAACGGTACAAGATGCCAGCAGTACATACGAGTAATTTATCTATATTTATTAAGCCCTTCGTTACTTGCTGATAATTCTTGTCTATGGCCCTAGAACTTTAACTGCACTTAAAGGACCACTTATCAGGATTTTTTTAGTTTTTTTTAAACTTTTTTTTAACTTAGCTTAGAGCTTTCAAATATTAAGTGTAGGGTTTTTTTAAAATAAAGTTTAAACCACTATTGGCGTGTATGTATAAATATAAGTATAAAATCCACGACTTCCGATTATCCGATCTCCGATTATGTGATCAACGATCTCTGAATCAACGATTTCCGATTTAGCAGTCAAGCTCCCTGAGACCTAAACCATTCAGCTGTTATTGTTTCTTTTTGACCCCCCACGCAAAAAGAGGGGTGTGATGACGACGATTTTTGTGTGCGTGTCTGTCTGCGGTATCGTAGCTCTCAAACGGTTACACCGATTTCAATGCGGTTTTTTCATTTGAAAGCCAGTTTCCTTGGGGTGGTTCTTAGCTATGTTATTTTAGCTTGTTCCAAATTATGACGGTTGTGACTCAAATTATAAATTGACTAGACCTAAAGAAAATGATGATCTCTGAGTTTATTTTGTCCTTTCCTTTTTGGGCTAGTCTAGCTAGGAAACACTGAACTCATCGGTTTGGAAAAAAATTAACTAGCAAAAGTTACATGAAGTAAACTAATTAATGAACTAATTAGCAATTTTGTCGAAGTTTTTTATGCAATAGTGGGCAAACGAGCCGACATATCAACACCAGGGGCGTCTCAGGTGCATTACCGGCCTTTGAGAGATGCAGAAGGGGATGGGGAGAGGGGTTGGCCTATGGGACTCCGGTATCCTTACTCACTCAGCTGGCCCATTCCAGGTCTAACATTTTCTAAATTTTAACAGGAAGAAGTATTAGGTTTTCTACATATTCGGCATTCTACTTACTTGTAATTTCTTTGTATGCTACGTACAAAATATATCCGACATTGCGAGTTCCAAAATGCTTTTACGTATTATTGCAATGAATTGGAAGTCGATCGGGTCTCAGTATTTTTTTTTATGAAAGTAATCCCCTTTCCTTTTTCGGTTGAGTGGTTTAGTAGTGAAAGCGTGACAATTAAATGAACAAATTCACATAAATATTTATCAGTAAAGAAAATTACATATAAAGTTTAATTAAACATACATAAGTATAACATTTTACATTCTTTCGTTTTTTAAAGTAATTTTAGCAATTTTAATTCTACTAGAAATTTCCTCAATATTATTCCTTTAGTAGTTTACAATAAGAACAGTGAAAAACAATGGTTTTTTTAACATATTCATGGACATACATACAGTCGAACAAACAGAAAGTATGAACAAGAAACAATTATTTTAATGAGTGGCAGGCGAAGCATGGATGGTATATTTTTTCATGGCATCGCATCAACAATCTCTTGGATTGTTTAACATTTATAATTTACATAATTCATAATCATCTGACTGTTGGATGCGGTCGCAGTACAAGCGATATATCTTTCAAAGAGCGAGAAATCCTTACTATACATGGTAATGTTATATTATAAATGTTTAAGTATTTCAATCCGTCTCCTGAAGCTCATAGCCCAGTTGCACTCGATGATTTGAAATAATCACCGAGGGTAAGCAACGACGGCGCGGTCAGTACCTGGATGGGCGTCTCCGTGATTCGGAGGTCACGTTAAGCAGTCTGTCCCGGTTGTTATCATACGATAACAGTCGTGAAGCTCAGTTGGAGGCCTTCGGGCAGCTTAAAAACATCTAACGGCAAGATTACGTAGCCACAACGTAGTCTTGTCAGTACCCAACCCGCACTTGGCCAGCGTGGGGCCGTAAGGCCTTAATCCTCTCCTGAGAGGAGACCCGAGCCCAGCAGTGGGACATTATGGGTTGTAGATGATTGATGATCCGTCTCTTTTAGATTTTAATCGTTTAACCGATTTTAATAAAGTTTGGTGTGGAAAGTTGAGAGGCTTTGATTTTCGAGGATAGACTTGGACTTCCCTTTTCTGTAAAAACTGTTATATGCAAGAGAAAAACTACCGACAAAAGCTCGTGAAATAATCACAAATTTTAGCAAAAAAAACAGACTTCAAGTAGTCATCCAAAATAAAATGGGACTAGATGGCAAGCTCCAGCTTTTCAATAAAAAAGAAGCATCAAATCGGCTCATCCAGTCAAAAATCATTAGGTAGCAAACATAAAAATATATAATCGAATTGACAGCCTCCTCCTTTTTGAAGTCAGTTAAAATTTGAATTAACAAAACCACCAAATCTTGCGGTTAAAATTAACCTTATCAAGGGATTTATTAATATTCTTAAACAAACAAACAAACAACAACCCATAATGTCCCACTGCTGGGCTCGAGTCTCCTCTCAGGAGAGGCTTAAGGCCATACGTGCTCACGCTGGCCAAGTGCGGTTTGGGGACTGGCAAGAATACGTTGTGGCTACGTAAATCTTGCCGTTGGATGTTTTGAAGGCGCCCGAAGGCCTCCAACTAAGCTTCACGACTGTTATCGTATGATTACAACCGGGACCGACTGCTTAACGTGACCTCCGAATCACGGAGACGCTCATGGTAACATGCCACCAGCGGTCACCCATCCAGGTACTGACCGCGCCATCGTTGTTTACCCTCGATGATTGTTTCTAATCACCGAGTGCAACTGGGCTATGAGCTAATATTCTTAATTGTCAAATATTTGTACATAACTACATAATACTTTTTCGTAATTCTTTTGACGTAGTCTCTCAAAAAGGTGTGGGGATTAAAATACACATGAATTATTTTTTATGGTTTTCGTTCATCATTACAATATTATCTGTAGATAATTGTTACATACATCAACCAACTTAAGTGGTATGTGCTAAACCATAACACCTTGTACAAAAATAGTTGATTTATATATGAGTTATAATAATAATGGACCTGAAGTTTGATTATCGCGGGTATACATGAATTGCGAATTAATGTTTTCCCCCTTACTGTTTTATAATTTATGAATACATTATAACTCATAAATTGTGTTTAAATTACCACTTATAAGAAAGAGGGGACTTTTCAGGAGTTTGGATATTTTAATGATTAGACTAATGGCCACGATAGCCTAAGATTTTTATACTATAATCAAATATTATATACCTTATTAATGTGGTATTTAAATGATTTGTTTTCATTTAGAAAGATAAAAATTTTCTTTTACAAGTTTTTTTACAACGTAAAATCACTGTGTTGGTCGGTTCTGCAAAAACAGCTTGCATGTAGTTTTAATATCTCGTGGAATAACACTGATGAAAAATACAGTATTCAGGCTGTAGAGTTTAAAACTCTGTTCATTTGTTTCTTATCTTCCCGCCCCGCTTGTCGCTCCTCTCCTCTACACGTCTACACTGTGACCCCACATAAGTACCTAATCATTTTAATTACTGACACAGTTGCTTCGACTTGATGCACAGCAAAATGAATAATACCTTTGTTTGTTAGCTTTAAGAAAAAATGTTAGGCGACCTAGAAACTAAACAATGCAATTAGGAATCTATAATCGTCGACGTCAGTGATTTTGTCCTGTGTATTGATGTGAAAATATTGTTTTTGTGATAGACGAATGTTTGATAGTAATTTGTTATAGTGATGATGTTCAGGGAATTGAATAATGGCTGGGTTAAGTCATATAATTTAATTGAAGTGTGCTTATAGTTAGTGATTCTAGAGTTAACAATATGTTGTATTATAATCAGCTATTAGCTAGATGTTGAACTTTGTGGATCATTTATTAATTTGTTAAAAAACCGAGAAAATGTAGGTTTTTTTTTAATTGAGCCTCCCAAAATGACTCTACTGTACCTGATGAAAAGCGTGATCAGAATGCAAAAGTGTGAATGCAGACTGTGTAACAATACATTGTTTGTTTTGTATTGTTATATAGTACATACAATTTTTGCCTATTGAAATTCTTCTGCATCACTGGGCGGTTTTAGCACGAATGCTGTCATTGTAGGTTGATCTTCCGCGTGAATTTAGTACCGCCCCGGTCAAGCTGACCCGTTCTTGCTGACATCAGCTTAGCTCTACTACGTATAATTCTTTAGTACTAACTTTTTATGCTCATAAGACATTACAAAATTATTTTGTGTATTTTTAATTTGATTAAAATCTAAACCAATCTATCAACTGCATAAAATTTACTTTAGTAAGTCCCAATCTTAGTTTTTATTTTAATAATTATATAGCGTGCAATGAATCGCTCTTAGTTGTTACTGTTCAAAAATATATAAGTGATCAAGTGTAAATGTAAAATCGATTTAATGTTATATAATTTACTTTTAAATCGTTTTCTAATCCTAATAACTACAATTAAGAGGGTTAAACAGCGTAAAACGGTGAAAAAAGTGTACAGTTGACAGTTAATAGACAGGCGATTGTACAAAACATGTGCAGACAGTGTACACATAAAGTAAATACCAACAATAAAGTAATAACTAACGTTAGTTAAGGCAAACACTCATTTGTGTAGTTCAATTCATAAGCAGAAGCGATAGCGGATACATAATGCGTGTAATCTTCGAATAGAATTGGACTTACTTAAAATGTGTGTTTGTAACATTGCAAATGGAGTATGATATTTATGTGAAAACGAATAGTTTTGCAAGTTAAGTCTTAAGTTAAACTAGTTGTTTTTTGTCGGCAGGCTAATTAATGTTATTGGCGTTTATTCAGAGAGTACTTTTTATCATCATGGAGTTCATGAGATTAGTTTTTTGTATTGTCCTAATATTTTCCGTAGTTCAAAACTTGCACATTGAGTGTTTGTGTTTTTTTAAATTCTCAATATCATATTTCTGCAATGTGTTTTATTGCTTGTATTATTTCTTTCATTCCATGACGGGAATCCAAAAAAAATAATTACATAGAAAAATAATTGTGTAATTATCGCTTTCGCTTATATTTCAACACCTCCATTATCGTTTGTAAAATCTCAAATACGGGTAATCGCATAAAGCATCGCGAATTCGCATACAAATTTGAATAATTAATAAACTAATTAATGGTAAAAATGGTTGTTTGTAATCATAGTGTGGGATTGGAAACATTTATGAGTAAGTTTTAGAGTTCTTGAGACACGATTCTCATGGATGAACATATTTATTTACATATAAATCTTCTACTCTTATAGTGATTTTGATAATTACTAGAAACTCACTGTGCCAGCGAATTTTGTACCGTAAATAAAACAAATAAATATTTTCGGACATCACACAACGCTATCTACTCCCAAACTAAGTAGAGCTTGTACTATGGGTACTAGACAACTAATATTAACACATATATTCTTTTTTTTTGTAAATACATACATATTATATATAGTAAACAAATTCCGAAACAAATATTTGCAGATCATATAAACATTTGGCCCGACTCAGGAATCGAACCCGAGACCTCAAGCATAGTAGTCGCACACGTTAGCACTGCGCCACCGAGGCAGTCATATATATTTTATATTTCTTGTAACTGTATTCTATATTGCCGAAAAGGTTGTTTTAATAATATTCATGGCCATACAAGCTTCCAACGGGTAGCGCACAGTCGCATTAAATATAACACTTGTCAACTTGTCTTAACAAACATTAAAAAAATGTATTATTCAATTTGGTTCTGTCGATCGGAAGTAATGTGGATAATTTTGCCTATTCATTTTTGTTTATATGGAGAAGAGATATAGATACATCACAAGAGTCATGATTTGTACAGCCGACTGTACCAGATGACCACACAAGGTTTCAATTACTCAGAGAAACATTATATACTATTAATACACACTTTTTTAACCACGAAAGAATGTTAGGAAATACTTCCATTGCTTTCCACCATGTGAGTGAGGTTAGCAGAATCCCAATGTTCCCACTATCGTTCCTTTCCTCTTGAGTTTAAGCTGTTCATAAAAGTCAATAACCACTTACCATCATGTGATTCGTTTGTTTCTCTCTCAACCGTTGAAAATAAGCAATAACTTGCCATATTTTGCTAAATAGAGTTGCTTTTGAAGGTTAGTAGCTAATTTCTGCGAAAACTTACTCCTCTGAGTGAATAATTTATTCGACATAAACGTGGTACAACTACATAGTAGAGAATTGAAGGAGAAGATCGAATTATAAACGTTAACTTCATTAATTTGTTACAAAAATTGCTAGCCTACTTATAATTTGAAACTCTGTGTATATATTTGGAATAAACTATCAAAATTTTACTACCCTCGTAGCATTGTTTAAAGACAATCTTCTTTAGGTTAAAAATGATTTTACTCTCTTCTGACTACATTTTATATCTGCAATTTTCGATTTAATAAATTACACCTGGCAACATTAACGTACGTTCATGAATTTGAAAATAGGAACTCCAAAGTATCGAAAAACACGTTGATAAGATAAAAAACAACAACCCATAATGTCCCACTGCTGGGCTCGGGTCTCCTCTCAGGAGAGGGTTAAGACCATACGTCCCCACGCTGGCCAAGTGCGGGTTGGGGACTGGCAAGAATACGTTGTAGCTACGTAAATCTTGCCGTTGGATGTTTTTAAGCCGCCCGAACGCCTCCAACTAAGCTTCACGACTGTTATCGTATGATAACAACCGGGACCGACTGCTTAACGTGACCTCCGAATCACGGAGACGCTCATGGTAACATGCCACCAGCGGTCACCCATCCAGGTACTGACCGCGCCGTCATTGCTTAGCCTCGATGATTGTTTCTAATCACCGAGTGCAACTGGGCTATGAGCGCCATTGATAAGATATCCGGTTTGGAATTTATCTTTAAACATTAATGTGCTGTCAACGTACAATGCAACATATATTTAGATATAATAGGTTAGTCGGCGTACAGAATCCGCAATGTACCGCATCGTTTTTTTTTTCTCGGACGTACGGGAAAGTCACATTCTTGGCGAGAATAATGTTATGATTTCATCATAATTATTGGGTCTCGTCTAATGAAGTGGACGTCACGGTGGTTCGTCATGAGAGATCTGTTTTACTGATTGGTTTATAATTGTTCTACTTATTATTGGTTTGATTTGTTTTTCATTCAAATGTAGCGTGTATTAAATGTATAAATAGGGAATTAATGGCGGTAAAATTCGAAACTCCGGTTGGGTAAACAGTATGTGATTTAATCGATTGTTAATCGAATAAGATATAGATAAGTATTTAAATTTCTAATGTTTCTTTCATAATAAATTTTCTTATAATGTAATTGTCATTGCAAATAAGTTTCAACTTTTACATTTTAAAAGTGTAGTCTAGCCCAAGTAAGAATCGAAGCGCACACCTGAAAAAATAAAGATACTAATGTCGGAGCGAGATGCAAGATACACCCTAGACGACCACGCCCTCTTTCTTCTAAGAGGGTAGCTACCCTTATTGTTATATTTGTAGGGGTGAACGCACTAGGGGATGGTAATTGGCCTCCACGTGGTACGAATTTGGGTGTACGGAGATTGGGGTGATTTTTACTTATAGAGTTGGTTGGCCCAACTTTTTTGGCTGTTTTTTGTTATTTTTCTTGTGGGTAACATTGCGATTTTATCATTTACTTATTTATTAGGGGGCAAAAGAGCAGACGTATTACCTGATGGTAAGCGATTTCCGCCGCCCATGGACACCAGCAACAGATTCGTCACAAATGCGATGCCGGCCTTTAGGAATGGGGGGAGGAGTTGGCGTATGGGTTTCCGGTATCCTCACTTACTCAGTAAAACACAGCGCAAGTAGTTATACTAGTAACAAACTGTAAAATAAATTTATGGAAATTTGTTTCACAGCATATATTTATAACTGGATCGGTGATTCAAGAACTTTACGAAAATAAAAAAAAATAACAGAAACAGCCGACTTCAAGAACTGGGCCAAATTAAAATGGGTCCAAAGGTAAGTACCAGCTTTCAAATAAAAAAATAATCAACAAAATCAGTTCATCCAGTCGAAAGTTCTGAGGTAACAAATATAAAAAATATACAGTTGAATTGAGAACATCCTCCTTTTCGGAAGTTGATTAAAAATTCTGAATTCATAGCCAAGACTGAAACATATTCAATCTAGGGTAATTCCTGGTGTATATTATTCAAGATAACACGGCATATTTGTGTAATCACGTTGCCATTCTAGGGTTTATAATTTTTACGACTCCCTACCCACTTTTAACCAAAAGCTGATTACATTTATGATAATTATTATCAAACAACCCCGCTCAAGTCATTTTGACAGACATTACAGGGGAGAGTTTTTTTTTAAATTATAAATTCAAAGAAGTTTTAACCGAGTTAAATACTCCATTGTGTAGTAACACGTATTATACTCGTAATGCAGAAAAGAAGGTAATTACTTATTAATTAAACGTGATCACCTAATTAACTAGGTAGTTGCTTTCAAAGTACGAACTGCATATTTTCGAGTTGTGCGTTGTTGTTTGATAAGCAATGTATTAATTTTTTAACAGTCAAGCTTAAGTGGTTTTTGAGAAAGTATAACAAATTTTATTAATTTCCTCCTGCAAATAATTGAAAGTTTTTTTTTATTTTGTCTTCAAAGTGTACAACAATTTTTGTCTTTAAAATTTTAGAATAGGTGCGTCATGGCTAGTCGTTTTCCTATTATTTTGACTGAAATTATTCAAAATATCAACCTCCAAGGCGGAACAAACCCTTCACACGCCGTGCACTTTTGAAATTTTATTCCTACCATCACTCAACCCCCTGCGTGCGGCGCGGTGGCCTTTAAGACCCCCGTGTAATGAAAGTTTCACCAATATACCAGATAATTACGGGTCACGCAAGCCCTGTCCATTCATATTGTGATTCAGAAGATTATTATATTAGATAGGTGAGTCAGACCCAGACTTTAGATTAGCTCTATTTGTGTCAAATTATGTTGAATCTATTGTTATTGAAACGTTCGGAGTACCTGTGGTGTATTGTATTCTGTTCGATAAATAAATGTTGTTATACTGTTGTAATTGTTATGAATAATGGCTTAAAATTCTTATTTTAATGTCTGTCTATTAGATACTTTGGGTTGAAATACTAGCTATCCTAGGTATAGGATTCTCCTCCAGTGGGTATTAACTGCCTATACTTTGCAAATAATTATTTCTATTAACGTCTTAAAAATATATTTCTGTTGTATACAAGTGTAAAGTCGCCAACCGCGCATTTGGAGGATACATAAGTAAAAATAGCGTAGTTAATTTAACGAATTAAAAAAAATCACAATTTACATAACTACGGTCATTCAAGTAGATACCTATTGTTCACATCATTTTGTTACGTCTTTAATTTAAATAAATAAATAAATTAAAATATATATATATATATATATATATATATATATATATATATATATATATATATATATATATATATATAT
>PKRV01000912.1:44168-168950 GCA_003709505.1 Hyphantria cunea
ATATATATATATATATATATATATATATATATATATATATAGTTTAATAACATATAGTTCACATTCCGTGCCACATGTTATAGAATTTGCGATTGATTTTTCAGAAAAAGTCTTAAGAAACTCCTACAAAAATTGCACGCAAACTTTTCTAACCTCTGCTTTGATTGTCTGTTTTAACTATCAGGTTATTCTAGCACCATTTTTATAAGTTTAAGTCGTACATTGACCGTCACAACCTTCATTTTTCATTCATTATTTATAACTATTACGACGACAGTATAATTTTATCATTGACATATAATAATTTAAACAACTAACTATTAAATAATTATGTGTTGATCCGTCTACGTTGCCGAGACGTGATTAAAAAGCAATTGATATTTTTAACGGGTAGAATTATCGCTTTAATAACTACCTTTGCTGCTTATGCGTAGCATTTGAAGGGTTAGATTGTACAGTCAGAATTAAATAATTTATAATGTCGATGAAGATTAAATTTTATGGATTTTTTAAAGGTGTGGGGACAGACGATCATGGTCCAAACTTGTGGCTGATGGTAAGTGACGACCGTTGCGTGGACACCTGCTTATCACTACCCTTCTCCCACTCCTCTCCGAAGACACGGTAAATAAGGGGGTGATGTTTGATTTGTTTTGATGCTTCGGTAATCTCACTCAATTAGAAGTAACTACAAACTTTCTTGATACTGGTTTTCTGATAGTAAATATAACTGAGATTCGATTTCAAGATGAAATGTATAACAAACAGATTTTTTTTCAAGCAATTTTTGTTATTGTCATTAATAGTATCATTATCTGGCTCTATTAAAACAATATAACTCCACACAACTTTAAGAACAAGTCCTTAATGCTGATCAGAATCTCATTTTTCACATACATACACATTTCAAAGGTTGCCTTGAAGAAATTGCAATGAGTAATAAGGCCGCCGTAAAAAATGTATCTTTATACATCACATTTTCATTTTTTTCTTTTTTTCTTTTTTTCTTTTAAATTTTTTAGAATTGTATATTGTGTGTAAACCTTAGTGTACAAATAAAGTATTATCTATCTATCTATCTATCTATACCGAAGAACATATTTACAGAAAGCTTAGTCCAAATTAAACGCTTAACAAACACATATTTTTTTAATTACAATGAACTTTCTAAAACTCATTTTAAAATGCAAGTCCACCAGACGTCACGGTGTCTGACCACAGCTGAGCTTAGCTCCTTCTGGGTTATTGTACTTCACAACTGAGGGACGAATGGCAACTAATTATTTATGGGATAATGTGTTAAGTGAATCTATACTAAAATATATTATAAAGAAGTAAAGTATGTAAGGTTAAAGCGGGTAACCTCTGGATTTACTGAACCGATTTTGATTCTTCTTTTGCCAATACATAGTTACGTTATTTGTGAGTGTCCATACTAATATTATAAATTATAAAGTTACTCTGTGTTTATACTTTATTGCATATTTTTTGACAATTGAACCAATAAAATTTGGCATAGAGAAGCTTTGATTATTGAGGAAGAACATAGACTTCTCTTAAACGCGATAATTGGCTTACACACGAGCAGAGCCCAATCAATATTACAATGCAGGCGAACTTCAAATAACATTCCCTCCTTATAAAGATTCTTCACAGAACTCCAGTCACTTTATTATCAAGCAATTCATATTCTGGTTGGCAACCTTGATTTTACAGAAAGAAAGAAAATTAATACTAAAACACATTCAAACATCGTTCTAATTGTCTTCAAGATAAGACACACCTATACTACGTCGACAAGCACTGTTATATAGGGTTGTACAAACGATTTATTTGAACGTACATTGCTACCGAATACTTTTCATGCTCCTCCAGCTAATGGCTCTGATCACGGAAGATACGGTACGTTGCGGTCAGCTGTTGGGGTTCTATTCCCCGGATAATCATTAGGGTGTTTACCTTTATTTCAAAGCTTTCGCTATACACTTGTTTCGAAGTCTTGTAAAGAAATATTAACACAAGAAATAATTTTTGTGGTGTATTTTACATAGTCTAGACTTTATTTATTCGTGTCTGAACTAATTATAACATAGCTTATGGTGTTCAGCTGTAAGTTTATAACAGAAAATCCGTAGAAGGGCTAAGAGAAAAACTCAAGTGCAAATGCTAAATAACAATGATATATATGGTTCTGATGGTATGGTATACCAGCAGAATATTATATGTTAGTTACGTAGTACCCATAAAAAGTAGTGTAGGACGTCCACAGGCCAGGTGGAGTGAAGATTTGCGCAAGGTGAAGGTAGGAGCTAAGTGGCGTGCAATTAGAGAGGCCCATGTCCGGCAGTGGCCTTCAATTGGCTGATGATGATGATGATTAGTACCCAACTATGCAAAGTCAAAAGGGTGATATTTTTAGTAGTTGTATGTTTGTATTCCTTAGGCTACTAAGTTGAGACAACCGTTACCGTGGGAGAGCCACACTTAATGGATGATGAATGGGGCGACTCGACTCGGAGTGATACCACGGCCTTGCAAAAAACCGGTATGAAACAGCGCTTGCGCTGTTTTATTGAGTGAATGAGGATGCCCGAGGCTAATACCCGAACCTCTCCCCCATCCCCCAAAGGCTGGCAAAGCATTTGTGACGCCTTTGGTGTTGCTGGTGCGATACGTCTGCAAATTTACCGCATGTACCATAAAAAAATTATGACAGCATCACAAAATTTAGACTTAGTAAGCAATAAAGATTTTTCACTTTTTTGATTTTGAGTCTAAACTACTAACCCGATTTTAATGAGTGAGTTTTCGTTATATTTATAGTAATGGCTCGGATGTTATGATGTTGAATATAAACTTTATCAAAGTTTTTACACCTTGCCAACCGCCTTGACAATAAAGATGCGACAGCCTCATCAGGCATAAGTGCCATGTGTGAAATCTTTCACATCAAATCACTCTCGACGAGGAAAGCATTTGCGATTGGAGAAGATTTCTGTTCGAGTCAATCGCACAATCGTGTGTAGTGAGTTCAACAGGATTGTTCAGTATAACAGTTCCGTGGTCACCACAACAAAACGTCCGCTATCCACAACACTGGAGTTAGTAAACATGATCTCGAACCCGCGACTATGCGTGCATGTATTGCGTGCTTTCTTCGCGTGTGACGTAACTCCACGTGGCCACCGCACGCAAACACAGACGGCGTGATAGCGCTGCTGTGTCAATGGATGGCGTGTGCTTCGCTGATTCTTAATCATGGCCCAGAACGGGATGTTTGCGTGACGAATTGTTGAGTAAGGTCGATGATAGGTGATGATTCTGCTTATGACTGAGGTTAAAACGAAATACGTGGTATTAAGTGTAATGTTGTGTGGATAACTGGAGCTCAAAGCGTAGGGTATCAGACCTGAACGAGGTCTGGAAAAAGTGTTCTTGTAAGACATTGGCTTCGTTTTTTGTTAGCATGATAGAAGAAATAAAAAGGTTTCTGTATTGTGTTTTTAGTATCTAGCATAAATATTCGGATATCAAAATATAGAAGGAGGGTTATGTTTTTCGAGTGTTTGTTTGTATTTATGTATATTTGTTTGGCACGCCCTAGAGTGAGTGGTGTCATTAGAATCGTCGTTTAGTCATGACAGTGGTACTAGGTACATCAAAATTAAAAAAAAACATTATTAAGGATTTTTGGAGACATAAAAGTGATCTCAAAAAAATGTTATCAAAATACTTCTATTGTGGTATCAAAATAAATAATTTTTAGCACGTTTACGAATATATATATAACTTACATGTTTTATGTATGATATTGATCGTAGTTGGGTTTTATTTTTTTAATAATTCATTACTTGTTTTAAACTTTTCTACGGCAAATTCTATGGTAACTATTTCTACGTCATATTTTGTTTGCAGTAATAGACAGAATTTATACATAAATAACCTTATACATAACTTCGATATAGTTACAATACAGCTGACAAACATACTTGGACGTTTATGAGTGTATCATACTAATATTATAAAAAGCGCTCATAGCCCAGTTGCACTCAGTGATTAGAAACAATCACCGAGGGTAAGCAACGACGGCGTGGTCTGTACCTGGATGGGTGACCGCTATTGGCATGTTACTATGAGCGTCTCCGTGATTCAGAGGTCATGATAAGCAGTCAGTCCCGGTTGTTATCATAGGATAACAGTCGTGAAGCTTAGTTGGAGGCCTTTGGGCGGCTTGAAAACATCCAACGGTAAGAAAGATTACGTAGCCACAACGTTGTGTTGCCAGTCCCCAACCCGCACTTGGCCAGCGTGGGGATGTATGGCCTTAACCCTCTCCTGAGAGAAGACCCGAGCCCAGTAGTGGGACATTATGGGTAGTTGATGATAATTGGTGAATGTTATAAATTCGAAAGAAACTCTATCTATCTTTCTATCTGCATGTTACGCTTCACAACTAACCGGCTGCACCGACTTCAATGAGACTTGGCATTGAGATAATTTTACTCTTAAGGAAAGACATAGCTACTTAAAGATAAATTATATCTAGGTACTCAGGTTTGTTTTAACCTCGTCATCATATTACATAATTATTTGTTTTAACTGGGAATCGAATCTACGCCTTTTGATTTAGCAGTTATTATCATCAACCATAACCTACCAGGGTGGTTAGTATTTCTTAAGTCATCACAAATCTGATGTATATAATGCATAAATATTCAATGGGCTGCAATAGTGTGAGGCACCATGCTGCATTATTGCATTGTCTGTAGTAGAAAGTAGCCTAAGTGACTCCTTATATCATCAGCTACCTACCAGCGAAAGTCTCGTCGAAATCGGTCTAGCCGTTTCAGAAATCACAAACCGGTACAAACAGACAGACTGACAGACAGACAAAAACTGTAAAAATAATATTTGGTTTATGCACCGTGTATACATACTTAAGTATTAAGTAAAAAGCGGTTATTTTTAAACAGACACTAATTTAATCTATTCATATACTTAGATGATAGTTTCAAATTACATGTAAAAAGAAGAAGCATGAGCTCCTTCTTAACGAAATGACAGAAACCCCTAACCGAGAATTAGTATATATTCAAGTTTTAATAGTGTACTAATATAGTTGTGTGTATGTATATTTATATATGTATATATTTGTGTGTGTATTTAAGACATATGTAACCTATATATGTTTATGTATGTTTAAGTATTTCTGTCATTCTTTAGCCTACTGTTTGCATTTAGTTTCATACGGAAACCTCTACGCACCACCTACCTTACAAGATTTCTACACGACCCTAAGGCTGACTGGATGAGAATGCCTTGGGCATTAAGTCCGCCATTGTACAAAAGTGCATAAAGTTTTAAATAAATAAAAAAATAATACTGTCATCATCACCATCATCATCAATAGCCTTAAACAGTCCACTGCTAGAAATAGGCCTTTCTTTAGAGCGTGCTATAGTAGGCCAAAGCTATAGCCTACTATAGCATGCTGGGCAGACAGGTCTTTTTTTTTATTACTAGCAACTCCAATATGTATTTGGAGCCTATTACTAACTAATTCCTTTCAAACTAGTTCTCGCTTTTGCTACTTCTCGTACTTTCATGCTTCATACTACATCTTTCTTGCATACAACCTTTCACACTTTCCAGGGCAGACAGGTTATCACAGAGTTTATTTCAAGGTTTCCTCCCCCTTACAGTAAGATTGTCCTGCGTAATGTGCCCTTAGTCACCTCTTATGGGACTTAAGGGATGTATAAAGGAGATTCAAAGTTTAATCCTACTATTTATTACGCATTTTTTGTACGATACCTTTTTATTTTCAGAACATTGTCTGAATAAATCTATTCCTGACCGAGGTTAATGTTAGAAGGGTTCATAAAGAGACTCTTCCATTAATCAGGTGATTGGAGACCTGTGTCCAGCAGTGAATATTTTTCGGTTATGTGAAGAATTACGTAATTCTATAATCTGCGTATTCGACTGGTAGTCGGGAGGTTTAAATCAAGGGTCGGACCAAAAAGTGTTTTTAAGTTTTTCTGATTGTAAAAATGCAATTACAGCTCGGAGCTTAAAAGTTGGGGTCTTAACCCACGTGCTAAGAGAGCACGCAATAACATCGGTCCTGAGCTTGATCTCTTCCCGGTCGTGTTGGATAACCGTCCCGTCGGATTATGAGTGTGAGGGAACAGATAGTGCACCTCTGTGTTTGCACACACACTTGTGCACTATAATATCTACTGCGCAGTGTGACTGGGAGCCGTGGCCGAAATTGGCTAGGATAACATCATCAACAGCTTTTTTATATAATTTTTTTCTAGGTAACATCAAGGACTTGTCTTATTAGTAAGAATTGTACAGCATTCAGAGCCAAATGAAACAAAGGTATTAATACTAAGTAAATTAACAAAGGTATTGTTTTTCTATTTTAGTGTATAAAAAATATTTTATTACTCGTTTTGAGTATTAAGTCTTACGAGATATTTTGCTTTTAACATTTACAACAGGCTTTTAACGGCTCATCTAAATCTCACTGAATCAGGCAATAACCTTTCGAAAACCTCTAAACCATATAATAAGAACAAATGTTCAGTGTCTTAGACGGCAGCTAATAGCAGTACCAGGTTCGGTTCCCGGCTAAATTTGCATACCTCATTGTTGGTTGCAAACCATAATTTTTGAGTTGAAAAAAGTTTTTAATACGGATCCATATAATAAAAGGTTCAACGTGGATATTAAAGATTTCTTATGCTTTCTAATTGTATTACAGTTTTAGGGGTCTGTAATACGAAGATTTGAAGAGGAATTATGTGATTAAATATCGATATTATATCCTAAACATTACTTGTTCTACATACATTTAGAATTTATGAGAAAAACCATTG
This sequence comes from Hyphantria cunea, assembly GCA_003709505.1. Taxonomy (NCBI): domain Eukaryota; kingdom Metazoa; phylum Arthropoda; class Insecta; order Lepidoptera; family Erebidae; genus Hyphantria; species Hyphantria cunea. The sequence goes on from PKRV01000912.1 coordinate 51,056, forward strand.
TACAAACATACAACAGCCTTCAGTCACACATTTCTTCGCAAGATAAAATCAAAGACAACTTTATTACTAGGCAAAACACCCCAGGGGCTAATTAATTATTAATATTTATGAACACAATATAAAAAATAATAATTTGCACTTGTACTGTTTTGCCCCGCAGCTCTGCCAGCTAAACAGTGCGTTGATATATGTCTCAATTATATGAGATTGTATGCGCGTGCGCAACAGGGGCCTGTATTCAATATTGCAATGCGTTTTCGCCATCATTTGTTCGAGACATCGGGTAGATATTCCATAAAGTACCAATGGAAACGTTATGATGACAAGGTATGTATACAATAGGCATGATGACTAATTAGTACTTAAACTAGAATTACCTGCTATTGTCAAAAACAGATACACTTATACAAAAAAGGAAAAAATTGCGATTTATATTTTAAGTTAAAAACTCACACCAAAACGCTCGGTGGTGTCATAGCGTCTGTTAGGCATTGCAGACGGAACGTCACCATTCGTCAACCACTGTCAATTATAGCTCTTTAAAACAATAGAATGATAGTAGATAATATCTGAACAAAGTGATCTTTATACATCAGTGACGTAACTCACTCTGTTTGGTATTCAACTTAATATGGCGGATTGCTGTGCTTGTAGTTGTATTTTATTAACTAATAATCTCGATAATGTGAAAATAATCGATAATTGAATAACTTAGGCTACTGTTTTAAAGACTAGATTTGCCTCGCGGTGATTAAGTGACAAGTAATCGTGCTTATCACAAAATAGATATATTGTCGAGGGTGGGAACTGAACTCACAATCTATGACTTAAAAGGCAAATCCACCGACCCTACTAAACTTACAAATCTAATCCCAACTTTTCCATTTTTCTCCTGAAGCAGATAAAAGATCTTAATTATCTTGATTACCCGAGTACCATGTTATTTTTTCTCTATCATATATATATCGGACACAAGTACAGATCATCACATGCACTTCAATCTACCCTTAAACAGCAATATAAATAGCCCCAAATGGCAAACATTAATCATAGTAAATAATGTAATTTAAAAATAGCCGCTGTCCCCTTGGGGTGAGCAATGTTGCCTGTAAGCGATGACCCCATTTACCGGTAATGAGCTCTTGAACTCAGAACTCTGAATATACAAAAAAAAACTGCTCGATATGTATTTATACAATAAACTTATAATATAGGTCGATGTCTGTACATTAAACATATTGAAGAAAATCTAATGAAGGAAAGTAATCAAAACAACAGTAAAATATAATTTTTATCTATGTGTTTGTGAACGCTTATTTCAGAAGTAGCTTCAATGATTTCTTGTGTTTTTTTTTCCTGTTTTGTGGTAAGCTTCACTTATTTTATTTTAGTCGGTTGAAAAATATAAGAGTTATATTAGTCTGTAAGCCGCCCAAAACCAACTAAGCTTCACGTCTGTTACCCTATAACACCAACCGGCCGAACCGACTGCTTTCGACCTTCGAATCACGAAGACGCTCATGGTATCATACCATCCAGGTACTGACCGCGCCGTCGATGCTTACCCTCGGTGATTGTTTATAATCACCGAGTGCAACCCTTAACCCTCTCATGAGAGGAGATCCGAGGCCAGCAGTGGGACTAAAGGGTTGTTGAAGAAATTTTTATATTAGTTCATAAAATCACCATGTTAACCAACATAAACGGAACGGAGCCGCGGATCCGTCAGATCGACCGGACCACAGCCTTAAAGAAGATTTGTACTATAATGTATCGAAGATTTGTATTAATTCTTATGGCACTTGCCACATATCCTCAGAAAGACTAACCGTCAACCACAATAATGAGTTAACATCTTTACAAACATACATATAAGGGACACAATGAACACCCAGACTCAGAACAATGATTTGTGGATCACACGAAATGTTATCACATGTAGGATTTGAACCATCAACAACTTAGCGCATGACAAAGCGGCGTGGCGACCGCTTAAACCACTTCGCCATCCGTGTACTTATTTTTTTTATCTTTACTCCCTGATTCATGGGTAAGGTTTAGGCCACACTATGGCTAAACCCCCCCGGATTTCAACCGCCTGATTTTGTGAGTAAAGGAAACTGATTTCAAAGCCGCGACTTGTTATATAATGGCTAGCGGGAAAAAACCCCGACAAAATTTGTAATTTATAAAACTTACATAGTCCCGCATTTTAACAAGAAACTTACAATAATTTTGTATCTCTTGCTTACGTAAAACTTATAGTAAGTTCTAGTTGTAGTAATCAGCAGTAAAAAACATATAAATGGGTTTAATTACTATGACGTTGAGATGGTCAAGTATGTCTTTGTTTCACAATCGCAATCTTTGTTATCCATTGGAATTATATTTCAATGATTTCATACCTATTAAACAACTAGCTTTAGCATGCAATTCCGCCTGCGTAAAGGTCAATTTTCACGCTGATTTGTCAAACAGATTTTTCTTATTTAATTATGAACCGATTGAAATAATACAAACACTAAACATTAGGTGAAGCAAACTGCAATACACTAGTAAAAATTTCATTGAAATCGGTTAAGCTGATTCTGAGATAAGGTACACAAACGTACAGACATGCAGATAAACAGACATAAACTATAAAAAATCATTGGTTTTTGTTCTATTATGTCCATAAGGCCTCCCTGTTATAGTTTACCTTATATATTTTCTATATACAAACAGCAAATTGTTATTATTTTATTAAATGTATTGTAATAATATGTAATTATCTTTAATTCATGTATTTTTATGCTGGTTTATGTAACAGTAGACAAACAAGGAGACCGGTGACATGATTGTACTTTAATTACCATTGTAAATTGAACTGTCAGTGCATAGACTTTGTAACATAAGTGTTCAGAACTAATACTGGACCCCATATTTTTAAGAATGTTAGCTAAAACATTCTAAAGGTAATATTTTTAAACGTGTTTTTTTTTAAGTTTTATAATATTTTTATAAGTGAATACTCTGCTTGATTGACTGCATATGCAGAATCCAAACGTAGTGGTCACCATACTCATTTTAAATGCAGACAATGCAACTATGCGGCATGGTGACCCACACTATGACGGACTATTAAAATGCTTCTGCAACATAAGGCATATATATTTAAAATTGTATAAAACAATATAATTTAGTACAAAACATTTGTAAAATACAATTTGAAACACCATGTTTTAAAAAAGTCTTCAATTTGTAATATTAACGCTTAATTAGATTGTTAGATACAGACTTGTCAAAATGTAGTTCAGGACTGCTAAGAAACAAAAGATTTAAAATCATGTCAGCTGAATAAAATAACATGTTTAATTGGCCAAGAATCAAATTTTGGACATCGAAACTTAACGTACAAGTAAACTGACACTAAAACAGTAGCTATTTTACACTGCCTGACCACAAAATTGAAGCTAAAAGAAAAGCAACCTTATTCAATTTAAGACAAGTTGGAAAATTGAGGAAGATAGATTAAAATTTTGTGTCAAAGAAAATTCGATTGTGTAGATCTTAGTTTAAGGTATGTTTTTGAAGGTATTGTTTGTGATGAAGGTGTAAATATAGAGTTACACAAACCAAAGAGTTTTCCATCCCATTAATCAGTTAACATCTGTACGTCAAATCGTATTAGTGATTCGATCGAGACGAAAGGACGTGGCTCCAAAGTCCAGTTTTAGACCGCAGTTTGAATACTTAAATTAATGATAAAGTCAAGCACTGCTGGCCTAGTGGTTTAAGCGTTCACCACGATGCTTTCTGCTGTACCGCGTATCTACAAACCCTATATGAAACAATATGTTATCCCCAAATTGTTGTTGGAGTTCGTTTCATGTATGTTTGAAAAATACCCTGCGACACAATTTTTTTTTTCTTTTGAGTAATAGCAAACTAGCAGATGTATCGCCTGATAGAAAGCGCTCGATGGGACACCCGCAACACCAGAGGTCTCCAGGGTCTTTGGAGGATGGGAAGTGGGATTGGGGGAGGGGTTGGGGTATGAGCCTGCGATTTCCTCACTCGTTCGGTTAAACATAGGGCAATTGGTATAAGCTCCGGTCCAGCCGCGTGTTCTACCATGTTAAGGTAGGGTATATATAGATAAGGTATACATACTCTTAAACGTCAGAAAGGAAAAATCTTAAAACTGTACATATATACTGCACATTCACAGCTGTTTAGAAGGGCTAAAAGCTTCATCCACCAACAATAAATACTACTTAAAAGTGAAAAAAAAACAACAGCTGATCATTTAAAGCCATTTTAACGAAGCCGTGGACAATCGGGGCCGAACAGCGAAGCACGTAGAGCGGTTACTTTATCGCGAAATTCCTTCATCGTACGTCAAACTGTTCACCGTGTGTTCGCCGAGCTAGAGAACAGGGCAAGATGTGGAGCGGGATATAAAGTTATGGGTTTTTGCTGCAAACTATTATTTTCTAACTTACCGTCAAAATTCCTTATTTTCAAATATATATATATTTTATGCTATACAACAGTACTTGACAATAAATATCAGGTACAAAAATAAACACAAAGACTTATACAATAATAGCAACTAAAGATCAATACAATTTATAACAACTTTTTTATTTAGGTACAGAAGTAGAAAATTTCAGCAAAATACATTCAATACTTATCCATCATTACGCGATGGAAATTACATAGGGGCAATTGCGAGCTCTGTCTGTTATCATAGTAACTAAATGGTCTTATATTTCATTCCAGAAGTCTCTGAACACCCAAAGACCACAAACCCTTTTGGAAATAACTTAGTAGGCTCAACTAGTTTTTATTATTTCGGGTCAGGCCCCTTTTTGAGTCTCAATACGGAAATCGGAGCCAATATTACAATCATCAACAACCCATAATGTCCCACTGCTGGGCTCGGGTCTCCTATCAGGAGAGGGTTACATTACATACATACAATATTACAATGAAAGCTATCAATACGTAGTGTGTTCAAAAAGTATCGTGAATTTTGTGTATTTTCGAAAATTATTTATTTTTTCGTGAATTTTGTCCCCTTCAAAGTAATCCCCCTGGGATACTATACACGTGTGTCAACGTTTTTTCCAATCTTTGAAGCACTTCAAAAAAAATTTTTTTTTTGTATCTTGTTCAGCTCCTCCTTCGATGCCGTCGTTATCTCGTCAATTGTGGCGTAGTGTCGTCCTTTCATGGGCCTCTTCAGTTTCAGGAACAAGAAAAAGTCACAAGGGGGCAGATCTGGGGAATACGGTGGCTGCGGTATCATTAGTGTATTGTTTTTGGCCAAGAAGTTGAGAAGAAATTGAGCAATTTTGGTACGAATTTTGCGGCGACCCGTCTCATGCCCAAATTATCGATTAAAATCGAATGGCACGAGCCAATCGATATGCCAAGGTCCTCGGCAATTTCTCTAACGGTGATTCAACGATTGGCCAATGCCATTTTCTTCACTTCATCAATATTTTCGTCAGTTATTGAAATGCTCGGGCGCCCGGCACACTCTTCGTCGTTCACATTTTTTCGGTCTTCTGAAAACATTTTCTACCACAGATAAACGTTGTTTTTATCAAAAGTAGCTTCTCCGTATGCCACAGTCAACATTCGGAATGCATCCGCGCACTTAATTTCGTTTTTCACACAAAATTTGATACAAATTCTTTGTTCCATTTTTTTAATAGGTAAAATCGAAGACGAGCCAAAACACGCGCAAGCAAAGCAGTGAGAGACATATGTACCAAAATAATGCCACAAAAAATCGAAATTCGAATATACGTAACTCGCGAAAATTCAAAATTCGCGATACTTTTTGAACACACCTCGTGTTCCGTATTCTAAATAAATTAATAACGTTTTTAAAAAACGGTTATGCGTATATATTTATGTTTTTATAGTAATTTACGTCCCTACCCCTTCGCCTGTTCTAAAACTTAAAGATAAGAGCGCGTCGAGAGATAGCGACGTACAATACTTATCCAATTAAATTAGCCAACTGCAGCGAAGAGTGTAATGAGTTCCAACTTATTTATAATCGTCTCTTCGCTATTTCTCTTCACTTACTATTGCTATCAGTCTATATTGGTGCAACAATTCACACTACTTTGTTGCTAAATAGAATCATTAAAGTATTTAATTAAAAACTTGAATTGATTGTTGTTTATATTTTTTATTAATAGATATGTTTAGAATGGCTTGTTTGCATAATGGTTGGTAGAGACTGCTTTGGTGGTAGTTTCTATTACAATTCAGTACAAATGATTATATGACGAGTACAAAGTTTCTTTGTCTCTGGCGACCGGGCCTGGCTTCACAAATAAATCCTTAATATTCTCGGATTTCCTATACTCTTAATATACCAGTACTACACATATAAACCTTCCTCTTGAATCACTTTATCTATTACTAGAAACTGCATTTAAATTTGTTGAGTAGTGTAAAAGAGGTAAATGAATAGACAAGCGTAAACGACTTAATTTTTGTGATGTGTAAAGAAATGTATGTGTTTCAGAGTGTGTTTGTGTGTGTTACATAACACACACAAATCTGTGATATATGTATAACATTATCATCAAAGTAATAATAAAGACTGAAATAGTCTTAAAAAAACGTTCCAATAATGTCAAGGTCTGTCAATGACCGGTCACAAGACGGTTCATAAATGGACGGCACTTGAACAAAGCATTCAAACGCTTTTGATTAAACTATATTTGTTTTCCAAGAAATTTCCGAGCGCCTCTGATTCAGAGTAATATCAACTCCTCGGTAATGCCTGCAATCTCCTTACCAACAATTATTTACTTAAAGTTATTATGAATGAAAGGGGGCAGCACAATTATGACCATCTGCATGTGGGTAAAGCAATGTGGTGATCTAATGAACATGTATTATGATTCTAGAAATTAATATGGTCTAAGAAACATACGTGTGTTATAATTCAAACATCTTATTGATTGAAGAAACAAACATAATTGATATCTAGAACGTAATAATTTTCATTGAACGATTATTTATACGAATTAAGAAACTTGATTTGTTTCGGAGGCGCTCATAGCCCAGTTGCACTCGGTGAGTAGAAACAATCACCGAGGGTAAGCATCGACGGCGCGGTCAATACCTGGATGGCTGACCGCTGGTAGTATGTTGCCATGAGCGTCTTCGTGATGCGGAGGTCACGTTAAGCAGTCGGTCCCGGTTGTTATCACACGATAACAGTCGTGAAGCTTAGTTGGACGCCTTCGGGCGGCTTAAAAACATCCAACGGCAAGATACGTAGCCACAACGTGTTCTTGCCAGTCCACAACCCGCACTTGTCTGTGTTTAGTAACTAAATTACTATATTTATCTAAGAAATTTTAATTTTGAACTCTATCTGCATATGTATGTTATAGTGGTAAAAGTAGCTTATGTTCTTCCTCAGGAATCAAAGCATATCCCTGCAAAATTTATTTGAAATCGATGCAGCGGCTTAGTCGTGAAAGCATAACAGGATTACATTACACATTAGAATATGGATAGTTAAATAGAAAGATCAACTATTATAATTATGTCTAAAGTGCTTTAATACCATATACATGGTGCTGCGTAACAGGCCCTAATATACTGCCTTGAGGTACACCTTTTGTTTGTACTACCGTATACACATGTAGCGTACGTTTAATAAGTCTACTACAGCCGTGAACCCTTGTTTTAGTAGCAAACTATTTTACACTTATACTATCACAAAAAAGAACGACCCCATAGGGATTGCCGAAATAATTTTACACACACCAACATACATAATTTAAGTTCTACCAGCTTAAGTGAACAGTGGGCGTGTAAAATGAAGACTAAAATATTTTTCTACGGGTCTGGCTGTGTGTGTACGCATACAATGATAGTAATTACATAATGATAAGTCATTTAAACGCTGCCCGCGGTACGGGTGTAGTGGACTTAATTCCGGCGAACAGATAGCATAAAAATCGGAATAATTTTTTTTTTTTTATTTCCTGTTTGGTTGGAAGTTTTGAAACCGATCTCTACGTAAACAGGTGAAGAAAAGTCGCTTTAGTAGCTTTAATTAGGCTGAGGTAAATTGATAACACTCTAATAAGAAATCTGTTTAATTTAAGTTTGACAAGTGTCAAATTTGAATTCTTTCAAATGGTTGACAGAATGTTTCATCTCTTTGATACCTTCATCAAATTACAATAATTTAAGTAACATTGACTTAGCTTAAAAGCTCTAAAAAAGAATTTTGTGATCATATGGTGCAAAAATATTTCCATGAACCTATGATGTGGTACTGTGCGTGTATGGTGTGTTTATAGACACTATACACGCACCGTAACTCCTCCATGTAAATCAGTTATAATATTTTAAAAAATGCTAGTGTTACATTGTCGTCTTTCTTTCTTCCTTTCTTTTCTACTTTCTTTCAAAAAAGTTCTCATTCTAAATAACCAGTATATAGTTTTGTTTATTATTTAATCTCGTATTTAAAACATATGATTAATAAATCAATTGTAATTTGACACGCAAACTTAATAAATTCTTAAATTAATAGCAATATATCTTCCACAAGTAAAAAATAAGCCTAATGCATTTCAAAATAATAATGCGGCATCTGTATGATTATTAATAATTGTCGTAATTATTAGAAATTTCGTTGCTAACCGTACAACAGTATTCGTGGAACAAATTCCAAAGCATTTGTTTGATGCGGCATAATAAGGCTCAATTATGAAAAAAATATGACTGTACTATATACTTTCATTTATGAAGGATTTTCGTAAACCATGGATTATAAAATTAACGCTTCTGTAAGACGCTTCGTTCAAGGACCCACATGACCTTCTGATGATAGTGATAGTATATTGTAAACTTTCTTCGTATTTTAAATCATATAGTGTTAATTACATATTTTAAAGATCAAACGTCTTAAACTGATTCAAGATATGTATCATCATCATCTCAGCCAAAAGACATAGGACCGACGAAGAACCTTAGGGAGACCTATGTCCAGCATTCGACGCGTTTGAATGAGATTCAATCTATACTAATATTGTAAATTAAAAAGTAAGGAGCTCATAGCCCAGTTGCACTCGGTCTTTAAAAATAATCACCGACGGTAAGCAACGACGTTGCGGTCAGTACCTGAATGGGTGACCGCTGGTGGCATGAGGGTCTCCGCGATTCGGAGATCACGATAAGCAATTGTTCCCACGTGTGACTTTGACCCTCTTCTGAAATGTGACCCAAGCCCAGTAGTAGGCCATTAAACGTCGCAACTAGCGGGAGCGTTCCTTTGTGGGTGGGCCCCACGAGGTGACCGACCCACCAGTATGCCTGAGTTTTATCCAGAGTGGTGACGCTTGCTTAGTGAGGTCGAGCTTTTAGGAGCATAGACCCAAAGGATGAACGAAAAAACCTGCGTAACGTCTTTGTTGACGTGAGGCTTCATGGAGAGGGTACGGTCGATGATCACGTCGAGGTATTTCACTGTCGCGAACCACTCGATATTTTGCCCCATGAGCTTCAAGTGTGGCAGTGTATATTATATGGCAGTTCATTATTAACACTTTGATCGCGGCAAACAGATGACAATAAATATTTTTTTACGTCCCGATATATACCAGTATGATGAATGACTTTCAATGAATGGCTTTACTAAAAGGAATATGTTTTCCTAGGAGTTTTGATCGGAAACTAAGTCAAGGTCGGTTTTAAGTCTGAATATCAACTATTTTTACGTGGAGCGACTATCATCAGACCTCCACAATATGTTTAAAATGGTCCCTCATCTATACATTGACCTAACTATGGTTGCTTACTTTACAATGTGTAAGCCTCTCAGTCACTGCTAATATCACTAGCTCCGTCTATAAGTTAAAAAAAAATTGCAACAGTCACACCTGCCTAAGGTACTATTTAATGGAAACAACATTAGTGCATTTATAATATGTCTATTAGTACAGAATCGTAAATAACAGAAATACACAGACCACACAGAGAGACGCGTATTAAAAAATACATTTTTAATAAAACGACTAACAAGCAGATGTTACTAAATGGGCAAAATATTACCTTGAGAACAGTCGACGACTAATTTTAAATGTAGTTTGATTACGTTGAAGTAATGTAAAGTACTTAAACATAATTTCACAATTTTATTCAGATATACCCAGATAATGATACTAGTGAACCATTGCGTATCTACTGGTACATGGCTTTCAATATATTCAAGTATATACCTCTGTTGCGACTTCCACATACTTCAGCGCCATCTACAGTGGATACATTGAACTACGGAGTAATGTACTACACGAAGAAACTACCAATCCTGCATCGCGCAATAGAAGTTTTCACGCCGATTAGCAAATATACACATCCCAACATCAACCGTTGGGCCGTGGCCCGCCAGGTATGATCACCAAAGGGTCTTGGAGACATCCGTTCCTCGACACCTATTTTATACTTTCGAACGGGCAGGCTTGATCGGTGTGGTACTACTCTTTTACAGAGGCCAAACCAAACAAACAAAAATAAACTGATAGCATTCGTGCCGTCGTGTTTTGTTGGTGAGTGCGAAACCTGAGGCCCAAGATGTAGAAGCATCTTAAGAGGCCACTACAGTGTGGGTCACCGTACTGCATTGTTGTACTGTCTGCATTTGCAGTGAGTATTATAACCACTTCTTTTGGATTCTGCTTATACTTTCAATCAGGCAGAGTAGAAAGTTAACCAAACAGTAGACGTCAAACTTATACCACCCTTCATTTTGCGTCAAGCGTTAAAAATACGAGCAAACGCCTAAGTAACTGACATGTAATTGCACAGAACATAAGCAATGTAACTCTACTTAATAAAGTTGCACATTTTTTCACATTAATAGCGCAGTAGTCAGGGCCCATTAAATTTCATAGCGTAAAACACCAACACAACAAGACCTCTTTGCAAGATAAATTTCTGTTGAATATTAAAGAGTCAATGTACTTGTGGAGGGTCTTGCTAAGTTGGATATTCTGTTAACAATATTTAATAATACTGTTATGTTTAATTATGTTTAGTATGAAAGAAGACTTGATTGATACGGTCGTATAGAGTTAAGGGTCAATAGGAAACGGTAATGAGAAATTCTTTGAATAAAGTTAGAGGAATGTGTATTTTGCATAGAAATTAATAGGAAAGGCACTATCGAGAAATCTATTGGTATAGTGATAAGCGTTTCTAACAGCTATGCTAGTTATAATGGGTTGGATTACTATCAAAGATAAATTCTGTGTAATGAACAGAATCATTTCTTCTATATTCTTATGCAAAAAATGTTTTTTTTACTTTTGTTTTTGTTTAATAAGGGGCTAACAAGCTGACGTATCTTCTGAAGGTAAGTGCATTACCGGTCATTGGAGGATGAGGAAAGGTTCGAGGTATGTGCCTATGGACCTCCGATATCCTCACTCACTCGGTGAAACACAGCGCAAGCGCTGTTCGACACCGGTTTTCTTTCGTATCACTCCGGTCGAGCAGGCCCATTCGTCCCAAAGCGTGGCTCTCCCACGATGTATTTGAACAACATATAAGCTCAGTTGACGGGATAACTATTTTATATATATAAGTCAAAGTGACTACTCTGCCTGATGGAAAGTATCAGCAGAACCCAAGAGACACCATTCTCATTGCGAATGCAGACCATGCAACAATGCAGCATGGTGACCCACACCGTGGCGGCTCCATATTGAGAAACTTCTGCACCATTGGACCTCCAATCTCGAAATCGACTTGCTTTCTATTGTAACTGGGAATAAAATTGACCGTAAAACAAGCGCTTAACACGCTTCTAAAATAATAATAATCGATTTATTGTATATCAAATTACTTAAAAAGAAGAAAGGTACTTAAGAGGTACAATTGGCGGCCTTATCGCCCAAAGGCAATCACTTACAGGCAACCATGACTACCTATTCCTTCAGGATAACGCTGTAATTGTATTTAAGAATAATAATCGCTTTAATTTACAGCAAATTTATAAGAAAGGTAGGAAGTACAATTAGAGGCCTTATCGGCCGAAGGCAATCTCTTACAGGCAACTATGCGATGGAAAGAAATACGTGGAAAGTATGGGATAGTGCCTGGTGAATATTTATACACGTAAACATACAATGATTTATTGGTATTAAATACGTCCCTACTTCTTAGACATAGTTTCAGGTCTGTCAGCACTCTTATATGCAAGAATATGCGAGATTAGTCAAGTACATTTCATTTAAACTAGCTAACCTGTTGAATTTGGTACCGCCATTTTTTATTTTATAAAGCTTTTCTTAATTTCGGAATAACTTGTTTTAATATTTATGCCCATCTCACATTTCCGCGGGTAACGAGAACTTAGAAAAGATAACAATTGTGGTTTCGTTTTAATTTTCTTCTAGCAGACAGACACATATCAAAAATAATTATCCAATTTGATGCAGTTGATCGAAAGCTATGCGCGTGCATACATTTCGGTGATTCATTTTTGTTTATATTCATACAAGGGATTCGACTTTGGCTATACACTATGACTTGTAAATTTGTAGCAGCCTGTCTACACTCAGAAGATTAGCAAAAGTGCATTATGCGGAGACAATTTTTTGCTCCGACATATTCATTCGATTTCTAAGTACAATAAAGTAAAAATAAGCTAATCTTCAGCACAATGCAATGTAAACCAAGATACAATCTGTAACAGTTAGATTTATTCCCAGAAATAGTCACCTAAACCACCGGAAATAACCAGTTTAGTAGCGACCGGGCAACACTAAACGACCAAAAAACTAACCATTACATGAACCATCGCAACTACGTGGGAGACGCAATTATTTTCCAATTTTAATCAAAAATATCATTTTCTCAGCCTTTCACTTCCACTTAAGTATTTAAATGTCAATCTTTCAACGTTTCTTTATACTTTGCCTTAAGTACGCGATCAAACATAAACAATACTCAACTCTATAACTTTGATCCTAAGATTTCTATTTAATAAACTCTAGACAACTGATCTGAAACAATTTGGTTTCGAATGATTAATGTATGTAACACTAGGTATTGTGTTGAAACTTTACTTGAACTCAACGGCATCGAATTTCCAACTTAATTGTTATGAATTACAGTGTAAATTAGGTTGTTGTAATATTGGCTGGGAGCTAGAAAGTATTAGAATTGATAAAAATAACATTAAATTACAATAATAATGAATGTACTGCAGACGTTTGATAAAAAGTGAATTATTTGTTTCAAGTAAATATCCGGTTCTCTAATGTGAAATATAATTACATTAATCCGTCACTGTCAATGTAAATTCCTCTAAAAAAATTGATTTTACAATGTTTTATTGATGTTGTAAATAAATTATTATTCTAATGATTTGAAGTAACGTTATTCCTTTGACGTCTCAAGCCACGTAAGTGCATTTGTGATAGCGCGCCAAAAGCTCGATGTTTTATAATAACGATGTCCATAAAGGATAATTTGTCTATGCTTTGAAAAAAAAGGCGGGCTTTTTGTTTTGCAAAATGTTTTTGTTTTTGCAAATTCAGTGTTCTATTTTTGAATTTTAAACCATTTGAATGGTAATAATTTTGAAAGTAAATCGGTAATATACCTGTATGATTTTAAATGAGGATTCTTAAATAATGATTTTAAATGTGAAAAAAGTGGGGAACTAACTTAGGGATATTTAAGGAAAATAAAAATAAGTAGCTTTTGAAGGCGATTTTTGAGAGAGGAATTAAAATGAATAAGGTTAACTTTATTTGTTTAAGAATACAAAAAGTTTAGCAAACAAACTGATTACAATAACTGGACCAGATTGAAATGGGACCACACGAGAAGTATCGGCTCCCAAATAAAAATAAATAAGATAACAAACAAAAAAAACCGTCGAGTTAAGAGTCTCCTCCTTTTTAGAAGTCGGTTCAAAAGTAGAATTTTTTTTATTAAATTTCACAACTTATTTTTGCCTCATAATAAAAGTCTACGTGTTAAAAAAAAAATAATGTTTCTAAGTTGTTTATTACACTCGATATTTAACCACACTTTTCTAAAACATTTTAAGCCTACATAACATATCGTCCGGCATCTTACAATAATGCAGTAACGAATCGCAATTCGCAGGTGCACCCCCGGGCATAAACCCGTAAACGATAAATTAAACAAACAATATCACTTTACAAGACAATCGGTCTTTAAGAAAACAACTTTGTTATTAATTGCATTCAATAATGTTGGTGTTATTTTTAATATAACCTATCGAATGGTTACTACAAACCATTACGAATGCCATAAATGGCCCCTCATTTACATAGCGTACTGTGTGTGTATATTGCGTGAATCACTATGAAAGCTAAGTTTTTATACTACCAAGAAAAAATAATATTTAAATTTAAGATTATTTCATCATACATCATCAACAACCCAAATTGTCCGTCTGCTGGGCTCGGGTCTGACCATACACCTTCCGTTGACTGAGTGCGGATTGAGGATTGGCAAGATAACGTTGGATGTTTTCAATCCGCCCAAAGACCTACAGCTTAACGTGACCTTCGAATCACGGGGACGGAGACAAGAACATTTAATGATACCGAATGACAATCTGTGAGTATTTTTAAACGCGATATTCAACAGCTTGTCGGACACCTTGGCAAACTTAATTTGCAGTAGGTTTATAATAAATGTTTCGTTAACACATGTACGAACAAACATTTGCTTTGTTATCGTTAGGTATTGTTATCAATGACCTACGCATAACAATAGTTTAAATTTCGATCGCAAGAAACGTTACTAACAGATACAATACTTTAAATCTACAAGAATTTACACTTTAACTATCCTACAAACTACGCAATGGATAGCTATCACATTATAATTATGCACAAATTTTAGACGTAAAAAACATCTAATCGATTTCCAAGTAAGAATATCTTCCTGGATCTATTATACACAAAATGTAATGGACAACTGCCAAAAAGACGTTGTGCAGTACAAAATCTTCATCTGTATCAAGTATTAGTGCAATGTGCATTGATACTAACGGGTGCAACAGCGTAACGAGTCCAGTTTGTGCACGGAGAAAATTGCAGAAAATTAATTCATTTAAGTAAACTATTATTCATACAACTGTTATAGACGATACGGTGCGCGGGCGCAACGTTGGGCTATGCAAGTATGTTGTGTTTCTGTTACATTTGTTGGAAAACACTTAACTCTGTCGCGTCACTATACAGCACTGACTTAACTGGTGTTACTCTACAACCCTAAATAAATAAATAAATAATAAATAAATAAATATTTCGGACATCTAACACACAACGTCATCTAGTCCCAAACTAAGCACAGCTTGTATTATGGGTACTAGACAACTACTATAAATACATAAATACTTTTTTTTGTTGTAAATACGTACGTATTATACCATAGAAAACACCCGAAACGAATATTTGCAGATAATACAAACATTTGATCCGACCCAGGATTCGAACCCGAGACCTCATGGACAGCAGTCGCGTACGCTACCACTGAGCCACCGAGGCAGTCAAGTCAAATAAGACCCTTGCTAAACTATTTTTTCGTTTTTTGTCCCTGAGTCAGAGAAATCACTGGATCCCAAGCACCCCTCCCCTGAACACTCACTGGTCAACAGCGGTATTGGCTGCTGGCTTTTCCCTTTTTTTTGTTGATATGTTAGAATACAACTGATCAAAAACAGCACGCTGTCTTGTAAACTATAGTAAATAATCCTGGAACTCCGACGTACCTCGAGCCATCCACCTACGACTTATAGATGACCCCCTCCTGAATGAGAACCCCGATGTTCTCTTTCTGTCCCTGAAGGGGACGTGCGCTCCACATCACCTCGTACTGCCACCTCAGTCTGCTTCTGCTTACTACACTAAGGTAAGGTCTCTATCTCGACCCTACTTCTAATATGGCAATTTTTTCCAACAGGTAACAAGTTAGAGATTAATAATGAGTTTCATTGGATGTGCTATTTCTACCTTTTCAAAGTATTTGTTAAATAGAGGTACTTGGATTTTAAATTTATACAGTGTATACTATTCATGTATTTAGTTTCCCCTACATAGCTCACACTTTTTGGCAATACCCAAGTCGAGTAACAGGCTTACTTTGAAGTGCAAAGTTCATGTATTTTCCCAATCAGTTTTCTAACATACTTCAGTTCACCCTTCAATAGGCAAAATTATATTTACCAAAATACTAAACGTTATTACACCTCCATAGAGAGAGGTCTCTAGAGTATGACATTCTATATTTATACGTGGGAGAGTCACGCTTCGGTATGAATGTGATCCCTCAGAGAAAATCTGACTGACTAAGGATACCACAGACCCATACTCCTCCCATCCCCGTACCATGCCCCTAAGGCCGAACACGCACTTGTGACGTCCCTGGTGTTAGGGGTCCATGGGCGGCGGTAATCGCTTACTACCAGACGATACGTCTGCTTATTTGACACCTATTCTATAAAAAAAACATTAGAACGGTATAAGAAACAATAGAGAAAAATCTAGATAGATATTTAATCTCATCACCCCATTATTAACATGAAGAATATGAGATCAATTGATACATACACTATTATAGTGATCGACAGTTCATCTGAGATATTAAGATCGTGCCAATATAAAAACTTATATATGGAGCCGTGAGATCAGCATACAATGGCGGTAATAATCTTCATTAATGCTTGATACACTGGAACTGCTTAATTAGAGATCCTTAAGAACATATGGAAACCATTTTTGCTATTCCTACAGTTCTAAAACGACACTGACCTTAAGTTGAGAATTTATTTTAGTAACTATAATAAAGTATTAGTCTTGTGCCCACAATTTTCTTTCAAGAACAGAAATTGGTGAGCATAAGACATATTCTATAACATTTGAAAATTAAAAAATTGAGAAAGAAAACATTATTTATGTGATTCACAACGTTTCTTGAGAGCAATAAATCTTTCTTTTTTATAAGCGCAGTGTACGTAAGATAACTTAAGTTCAATATAATTTTGATTTTTCACGTGCGATTAGTATTGAATTTTTACTGTCTTTCAGAAAAAGTATTCTATTGTCTTTCATTATTTACTTAAAAGTATTGTAGTATTTTTTATTTTATTAACTCTCATATCCTCCTACAATCTATCTGTATGCAATTTAGTTGCACTTTTTGAGTTTATATTTCATTACAATAATAGTATTTGGTGTCAAAACCAGTGAACAAATCTCTTATGATCATTAATTGATTTATACAAACACTGGCGTTAGGGTAATTCTTTGCAGATTTTGACAGATGTTTGGATTATCATACGGATGTATTATATTCTCAACTCTCTCAGATTCTCTCTCTCTTCTCTAGATCTCAGAAGGCGCTCATAGCCCAGTTGCACTCGGTGATTAGAAACACTCATCGAGAGTAAGCAACGATGGCGCGGTCAGTACCTGGATGGGTGACCGCTGGTGGCATGTTACCATGAGCGTCTCCGTGATTCGGAGGTCACGTTAAGCAGTCGGTCCCGGTTGTTATCATACGATAACAGTCGTGAAGCTTAGTTGGAGGCCTTCGGGCGGCTTAAAAACATCCAACGGCAAGATGTACGTAGCCACAACGTATTCTTGCCAGTCCCCAACCCGCACTTGGCCAGCGTGGTGACGTATGGCCTTAACCCTGTCCTGAGAGGAGACCCGAGCCCAGCAGTGGGACATTATGGGTTGTTGTCTCTCAGATTTCTTCTGATTGCTTTCGTTGCGTGTTCCAAGATAGTTACATTTTTTTAGGTATATCCCGAGTGTCATAGCTCTGTGTGTTTGTGGGTTCCATTGCCTTTTATCCTGGTACAGCAGTTACAGTGGGGGCGGGATTAAAAAAAAATGTACGGAACCAACTCACTACTACCGATACGGATTTGGCATTTTTTTATTATTTTTATTTTATACGCTTTTATTAACATACATGGATAGTTTTCCATTGTATTCAGCAATAAACGTGTAAGTAAGATGATGCGTGAAACAATTAACAGGTAATAGGCGTATGAGTCCGTTACACGGCAGTTTTCAACTTGAAGCTTTAGACGCGCCTGTGCGAAACTTTTATTTCTTTTATTATCTTCAAAAATTATTGGATAAAATTAGTCAAGGTTGGGTCTTAGACTTGGAATAAGGAGGTATCGGTTCGAGCCTCACCACTGAAAGCAGCCATAGCTTAAAGATCTCAAAACTTTTACGAAGAAACTTGAAAAGATTCATTTGCTGGTGCTGTGGTGACTGACCTGGCAGCTCGTTTGCCCCAAAATTATATATAAAAAGATACGCGCTTAGTATTTTATAAAAAAGTTTACTAGAGAACCTTTTCATCTCATCTCTTTAATCAAATCTTATAGAGGAAACCGCAATTGGACGAATAGGCGTGTTTAAATGGTCACCAGCCTATTTATTGTATTTAAGTCATAGGTGGGGATGTTATTCACAAACGAGAAGACGTTTCTCCTGATGGTAAGCGATTACCGCCGCCTATAGACACTGCAACACCAGAGACATCACAAGTGCGTTGCCGGCTTTTGGGTGATGGGGGATGTTGAAGGGGAGGGTTTGGAGATGCTTCCGGTATCCTCACTCACTCGGTGAAACTCTGTGTAAGCGCTGTTTCACACCGATTTTCGGCGAGGCTTTGGCATCACTCTACTCGTTTTTCCGATTCATGCTGATCGGTATGATCGAATGGATATATAGGATTACTATTCTACTTAACCCAACATCACTTCCATTCGTTCATCTATCTTTATCCAGATCATGTAGGTCTAAATTGGTTTAATTATACAATTTTTAAGTCACAGTACTTAACAGTACTTTTGTACAATGTAGTAGTAATACTACATGTAAATGTAGTCACAGAACTCAGTAGTTAAAGCCGTTAAATCTTTATGAGCATGGCAACATTAATAGCTCAATATAATCATTTGACATTAAGTGTTGCCAACAAAAAGTCCTACATTTGCCCATAACACCTATAGCATAATTACGTAGTAATTAATACTCTATACTTTGTCACAACCAATTTTGATGAAGCCTTAATTATAGTTGCCATTTTCATTGTTCAATAGTATGGCTTAATTGTAACTTAGGGGCGATAATTAGTGTCCAGGTATAAGCTGTACTTATAAGGATATGTCGTCTAGGTGACGAAATATTATGTGGCTCCGGTTTGAAGCTCTTAAATAATATGATAGTTTTTAAACGAAGTTTTAGTATTTTAAAAATCAGCGAGGTGCGAGTCGGACTCGCTCAGGAATAAAAACCCGTAAAATTATTGTTGCCGTTACCAATATTATGAAATGTATAAAAAATCCCATTTGTGGTATAAGAGCTCTAGAACATTTATTTTATTCTGTTCTTTAGTATTTGTTGTTATAGATGCAATAGAAATATATCATCAAAAAAAATTAACCGTCTATTACGGTTCATGACATACAGCCTAGTGACAGACAGACAAACAGACGGACTGACAGCGGCGTTTTATTAATAGGGCCCTGTTTTACCCTTTAGGGGCGGAACTTTAAAAAGAGAAATTGATAAGACCTAATCGTTAGTGCCTGTTTGATAAATGCAACAAAAGAAACAGAAATATGTCGCCACCCTTTGAGTGTCAATTCGCCCAGAAACTGCAGTAAAGGGCTTTGGGCTCTGATAACCACACTGATTAACTGACGAGTTAAAATTTAAAAAAACCCTACACACAAACCCCCTAATCAAGTAATCATACGCCAAAAACTCCTTACATCATTTGGGAAAAAAGCTGATACACTTACACTGCTGGAACGATATTTACCAAACTTAGCTAAGAACCACCACAAGGAAACTGGTTTTCAAATGCATTGAGATTGAAATCGGTCCATACGTCTGAGAGCTGCGATGCCACAGACAGACACACACTCATACAGACATCGAAGTTAAACTTATAACACACCTCTTTTTGCCTCGTGGGTTAAAAAAGAACGAAAGAAAGGAAAACTGACCACTTTTTCCTGTTAAGCCATGGTATCATTATATGTATGTCCCGAAGTATGGCCCTATTGTCGTTAGAAGATTTAAATGTCTTTGAATTCGTAATTTCATATTCTTTTCACTTGGCAAACACTTGGGACTTATGTGTGAATGTTACTAACCCGTGCTGGTGAACGAAGGTCTCCCCCAAGGAGCGCTAACTATCCCGGTCTTGAGCAGTCGGCTACGAGCAACTTTTTTCACATCATCGGTCCATCACACTGCATTTGCCTAACCGCAATCTCCACTTTAGCACACTTCGGCTCTCAAATTGTAACCGTCCTACTTCCACTTCAGCGTACTGATTCTCCGCACGATATCGGTAACAAAAATCGGTATGTATTTACAAAAAAAAGTATGTAAGTATTAATATCAGTTATCTAGTACCCATAGTACAAGCTCTGCTTAGTTTGGGACTAGATGGCGTTGTGTGTTAAAACGTCTAAACATATTTATTTATTTTTATTATTATTAATTACAATGCTACAAAAACTCACAAAAGAAATAAATGAATTTATTAAAGTAATAATCATATTTTTTTATCATGTATTTATTATGTCTTGAATGGAAGAAATCCAATAAATCATTAGAAAGGAATTTACTTTGCATGTGTAATTATGATTCCATGATTGAGTAAAGTCACAAATGTCGTGACAATTGTCAGCAGTTACCACTTTCTATAGCTGCTTCTGAGTTTGTTCATTCATCGTCGTGTTCTGTTAAACCATGTGAGGTACGCTGTGTTTAAGAACGATATAAGTTTATACATAGTTTGTCTTATAAGTTCATCACCCTGCCAGTAGCTTGTTTCGATATTAATCGGCTGACTCAGGTTACTATACACTATACCTACTTTGGATTGACTTACTAAATAAAGTATTATTATCACCGAGCGAGTGAAGTTACCGGAACCCCTCTTGACTACCTTTAAAGAGAGTGAGGGGAGGGGGTTACTCAAAAATAAGAACGTTCTTGTGTTTGATTACAGTCCTAAAAATATAACTTCATTTCTGTGACGGTTGTGTCATTTTAGAACTGTGAACTTATGAGGTATATTTTAGGAGTTCATTTTCATTATCTAGTTGTATCTTCATTTGTGATAAAACTGGCACTTAAAAGCTACTTCGTCGCTTTCGGAGCTATTTTAAGGACATAAGGTACAATCTGCTCATTTATCTCAAAACCATTGTAAGGAAGTAGGCACTTCCTGAGAGAATTGACGTTTTACGTGAGCAATTCCGCTGAAAAACCAAAGGCTTTACATAAAAATGGTTTAAAAGTCGTTCACGATTATAACAGTTTGCGAGAGCATATTCTTCTAATAATGATGGCATGTGACAAGTATGAGAGTATATTACATTCAAAGAAAGCCATTGTATTTGTTGTGATCATTTCTTTCGATATGCAGAAATATACGGTTAGATGTTATGCGCGGGAACGCTTTGATGAGCAGTTTTTATTTACGGAACAATACATTACTTAATTAATAGTTTTCTGATATTTTTGTTCTCGATGCCTTATTGACTTAATAAGTAATTCCGTTGTTGTTTAATCATTAGAAAGATTAAAAGTTTCAAATCTGATCTAATTAATACATTTTCTCTTGACATTAACACAAAATCAATCCACATTCATTTCTCATCCTCTGGATTTTCTGTATTTTTGTTATTAATACTCCAATTATCAAATTTAATTTTGTAACATATTATTACAAGACACGCTAAGCAATATATACAAGTGCCGAATAGGATCAGAAAGAGAATTTGGTCATATCATCATTTTATGTTAACGAATAGAAACTGCAATTAGCTATGCTCTATTAAAGATCTCTTTTATACCATGTCATGATTACACCAAAACATTGAACTGGTACACTGGGTAATTCGAAGAGTTATATTGCAATAGCTTCTCAAAACCCTGAAGAGTTTTTTCAGCTTGAATGGAATTTGTTTTGTATACAAATAGGTAAATTAGTTTATTTTGTTGACAATAATACGCAAATCTTTTTCCAATTTGATTGGATCTCATCAATTTTTTCCACTCATACACCAAACCATTAAAATAGACTAATCTAGTTAAAACACATATTTCTTAAACTTATTTATTTTTGTGGCAAAAACTTAAACTTTAGTTTTTCAGGAGAAAAATGCTTAAATTAAAGATAGAGGTAGAATACATATTAGTATTCATTGCCTTTCCTTTTTTATAAATTTTGCTTACGCATTATTACATATTTTTTTTATTTCAATGCTCTGCCTTCACGAGCTTAGCATTAGTGCCTTTTGAATAACAACTATGAGGAGCTTTAATCAACAAAAAGTTTTTGAAGGCGGGATTCTTTGACGCGCACGGAGAGAATAATGACCCGTATGTTTCACAATACACTTGCTGATATTTTTAATGAATTGACACTTTATGAATGCTGCAATTACCACTGATGAAGACTTTTTGCTGAGTATAGGAAATGGCAGTTTACACTATGTGCACTTTTCTGGTTTTAATGAGGAGAGTATATGTGGTTTTAGTTGTATGTTGATAGAAATGGTTTATTGTATGTACATACATTTATGATTCTTTGTGCTTTTTAAACAAAGAAAGGTAGCTTCTACGGTACCGGTTATAGAATTAATAAACTGCTTTATGTATCACTAGTTTTTGCCAGCGGCTCTGCCCGCGTATACGTTAAGGCGTTGATTGATTAGACTGATAAAACTATTTTACTTGTCAACCGATTGAAATAAAAGAAACACAAATGTTAAGTGAAGTTTTCCTCATTATGTTCAAGAAAACCGCATGCAAATTAGTTAAGCCAATTCTGAGTTTAGTGTGACGACAATCCTCCAATCCTATCATGATGATGTTCTAATAGCCGTTTTCTGTCACAGTGGCCAAGTGCATTAGTGTGTGTGCAAACACAGATGCACTCTCTGTTTCCTCAATCTGAAGGGAGGGCTTTACGATACAACCGGGAAGAGATCAAGACCGACGACAGGAAAAAAGGCCGAATAAAATTTAAGATTTGATGGATGGATTGACAAAGGTTAGTTTTTATCCCGAAAAATGTTATATTCCAGCCATCCAGGATGAGCAAGGTGCAGCAACAACCTGAGATAACGTCGCGGGGCGCAACTAGTATTACCATACTAACTAAATATACTGTAGTATCAATATAAAGGATAAAAACTATTAAATAACTATCCCATTATCTTGTTAAAAGACAATAATAGTTGTTTTTATATGGCTACTCCTTCTGACAGTTAATGTCCGCATTTAATTGACACATCTAAAAAATAATTTTGCATATCGGCAACCCAATTAGTACTTTATAATTAATTGTTTGGCTATTAGTAATTGGTTGTAGTCATTGGCTACGTAAAAAAAGTTCCATTGTCTTTACTTGCCTACTGTTTCTTCCAGTAATAACGATAATGTGTTTTCTTATAATATGCAGTTATATCATAGTACCTATAAGTAAATTTATTTATACACAGCATATTTTTTTATGTTGTAGGGGTAAACGAGCAGACAGATCATCTGATCACTTCATCATATTTTAACAGTACACTGCTGGACATAGGATTTTTTTGTGATGATTAGGTAAACGAGAAGACGTATCGCTTAATGGTAAGCGATTACCGCTGCCAATAGATGCCCGCAACACCAGAGGCGTCATAAGTGCGTTGCCACATTCAACTCTTTGCACACAAATTAGCGCAAAGATTTAGGTTTAAAAACGCTCCTTCTCCAAGACACTCAAAGATGACAAGAAGGAAGGATTTATCTATACATTTAAACAAATAAATAAAATTGGAGTGTCTGTCTGTAATATTAAAATAAGCGCTTTTTGCGCTTTTTTAAAATATCATTTTTTTAATTTTTATGTCTGTCTGATTGTTCCGCCTAATCTCTGGAACGACAGGACCGATTTTGACGAGACTCTTGCTGGCAGAAAGCTGATTATATGAGGAGTAACTTAGGCTACTTTTTTTAGACTGTATTCGCTCCGCGGTGTTACCAGGAGTTACTATTATAACGCGGTTAACACCGCGGAGTTCAGCTAGTCTATAATTTATTTAGAAACAAAATTTGGGTATGTTTATTACACTGCCTCGGTGGTGTAGTGGTAGCGTACGCGACTGCTGTCCACGAGGTCTCGGGTTCGAATCCCGGTTCGGGACAAATGTCTGTATGATCTGCAAATATTTGTTTCGGAGTTTGGGTGTTTTCTATGTATAATATGTATGTATTTACAAAACGAAAGTATTTATGTATTTATTTCATTTGTCTAGTACCCATAATACAAGCTCTTCTTAGTTTGGTACTAGATGGCGTTGTGTGTTAGATGTCCGAAATATTTATTATTATTTATTTTTATTAGTTGTTTACCATTGTAAAGGCTCTCTCTAGACAGCTGTGTGTCAGGTAATTATATCCAATAGACTGTGTTCAATATTGAGTCGATTTGACGACCGTCAAGTGTAGGTATGCCTTTAAAAGTATACCGCCTCAAACAGATGACGATAACGAGTAAATATATCATTAATAACGATAATTTAGACCATTTTTATGGTAAAAATTAACATTCTTGTCATAATTGGTTAAATTCACGGCGGTAACCTTTGATCTAATTACGACGCTCTGCATGACAGTCACGTGCGTAAGCGCATCCGCGCCAAAACTATGCCTCGTTTAAGGTTAACCGGTAATAGTTTTAAGACATGCACTTTAATTTATTTAGCGATTAAAAAATTAATTAGTTTGCAAGTAAATTCATTAGGAAACGTAAAATTCATATAAGTAAGTTTAGTTATACTGTGAAAAGTGTTGTAGAGTTTTAAAATTACTATCAAATATTGCATCACATAACGCGCCGACTCGACCAGCGCGCTAATACTCTCTCACAGAATTTCAACCTAAAATAACAGCATTTGTACTATCGTGTTTTGTTTATTAATGCGCGACTAGAGACCCAATGATTCAGAAGTATTCCAATAGGCTGGCATAGTGTGAAACACCGTGCTCCATTGTTGCATTATAAGCATTAGCAATGAATATGGTCATCAGAGTATTTGCCTTCATTTTAGACTAGCTTTATTACGACTGCCTCTGTGGTGCAGTGGTATCGAATGCAACTGCTGTGCAAGAGGTCTCGGGTTCGATTCCTGAGTCGGACCCAATGTCTGTATGATCTGCAAATATTTGTTTCGGAGTTTGGGTGTTTTCTATGTATAATATGTATGTATTTACAAAAAAAAGTATATAAGTATTGATATCAGTTGTCTAGTACCCATAGTACAAGCTCTGCTTAGTTTGGGACAAGATGGCGTTGTGTGTTAAATTGTCTGAACATATTTATTTATTTATTGTAAAGGTACAATAATAAGCGTAGGTAACATCGTGGGGCATAGCTATTTAATTATATTCCATTATAATCTACAACTTACTTTACAAATCAAATTATTAGTAGGGGCATTTTTGTAAATACAATCATTTTATTTCTTAATAAATTATTCAGTCTTGTTTAATCAATTCATACATTTACGAAATAAAACAATTTGAGGCTAAAAATATTATTAGCGTTATCCGTTTTGCGTTAACTACCGCAGATTGAAAGATAAAAATAAAATTTGTTGACTTTGTATTCATTTTGAAAACTAAACAGCTAATTTGTAAACATGCATTTGCATATTATATACAAATAAATTTGTTCTTTCCTACATTAAAACTATCTTTCCTGATCAATGGAAGCAACCCTATTAAAAAGCAATATTCACAATTTTTAATACACAATTTTGTACGTAATCGCTTTATGAAACAAGCTACTAGCTTCACTACACTTGCATGTTCAAACGCAGCTTAAAAATGCAAAAAGTCAGTAATGCATCTGCCTTGAATTAAAACAAACTCGTTAATGAACATTTTAAAATCTTTAACACTAACACTATACGTTTAATTAAAGCGGTATTCATTAATAATGTTGCCCTAACCGTAATGATTAATATAGACGATATTCAATATCGATAACAATAATATTTATTTTGCAAAATGATAAACTATCATTTAGAATTCTGGCATTTTAATACTATAGTTGAATTGCTCATTAACCTCTGAAATAACTTGTCGATTAAGTCTTAAAAAGATGTTAAAATTTGACAAATAGTTCTAGGGGTAAGCGCTTTTCACCAGAAGAAAGAAATAGTCTTGCTTCTTAATTCAAAATCAAATAAAAATAAATCATTAAGTTAAACCCGAAATACACTCTTCCTATTTTTACTCCTTTTAACCGCCTCGGTGGCGCAGTGGTAGCGTATACGGCTGCATGAGGTGTTACTGCTCTCGGATTCTATTCCCATTATCATCATCATCAGCCTATCGCAGTCCACTGCTGGACATAGACCTCTCCAATTTCACGCCACTTAGTTCGATCTATGGCTTCTCGCATCCAGCTCCTGCCAGCCGTCTTGCGCAAATCATCGCTCCACCTGGCTTGTGGACGTCCTACACTACGTTTGCCGAGACGCGGTCTCCACTCAAGAACTCGTTTACCCCAACGGTTATCGGTTCTTCGGCAAATGTGGCCAGCCCACTGCCACTTCTGCTTGCTAATCCTGTGGGCTACGTCGATGACCCTTAAGACCCTGGTTCCTTGTCGGATCACCTCGTTTCTAATGCGATCCCTTAGAGAAACGCCGAGCATATACCTCTCCATTGCACGCTGAGCGACTTTAAACTTATGGACCAGTCGAACCGTAAGTGTCCACGTTTCGGCTCCGTAAGTCATTACGGGTAGGACGCACGCATTGAAGACTTTCGTCTTTAGGCACTGTGGGATCGATGATGAGAAGACCCGACGAAGTTTCCCAAACGCTGCCCAACCTAGCTGGATTCTTCTGTTCACCTCGTCCTCAAAGCTATTCCCAGGTGAGATCAAATGTTTGTTTGATCTGCAAATATTTGTTTCGGAGTTTGGATGTTTTCTATATTTATATGTAAGTATTTACCAATTCAAAAGAAGTAAATATCGATTAGCTGGTACCCACAACACAAGCTCTGCTTAGTTTGGGACTAGTTGAAGTTGTGTGTTAGATGTTCAAAACGTTTATTTAGTTACAAGTGGACAAAAATTATAATGGAGTGGTACCCTGG
Organism: Hyphantria cunea; assembly: GCA_003709505.1. Taxonomy (NCBI): domain Eukaryota; kingdom Metazoa; phylum Arthropoda; class Insecta; order Lepidoptera; family Erebidae; genus Hyphantria; species Hyphantria cunea. The sequence goes on from PKRV01000912.1 coordinate 78,295, forward strand.
AGACGGTAGCAGTATAGGGAGACAGACTAAGCGCTGGGAAGATGATATTAAAGAAGTAGCCGGTCCAACGTGGTGCAGACCCGCTAAGGATAGTATAATTTGGACTGACCATGGGAGAGCCACGCTTCGGCACGTATGGGCAGGCTCGACCGGAGTGATACCACGGCCTCACAGAAAACCAGTGTGAACAGCGCCTGCGCTGTGTTTCACTGAGTGAGTGAGGATACCGGAGGCCCACAATCCAACCCTTCCCCTAATCCCCCTTCCCATCCACCAAGGGCGGCAACGCACTTGTGACGCCTCTGGTGTTGCGGGTGTCCATGGGCCGCGGTAATCGCTTACCATCAGGCGATACGTCTGCTCGTTTGCCCCCTATAATAAAAAAAAAATATTTGGAAATCTTTAGAGGAGGCCTATGTCGCAAGACAAGCTTTTAACTTGTTACCGATTGTAACAATTAACTTTAATGAAAAATCTAGAGTTAAGGTAGTTTAATTTAAGTTATATATCATTAGAAATGTAGAACAAACAAACATCACCAAAGGCTTCCTTTATTTATTTATGTATGTATATATTGATGTGATGAGTATGATGCAGGATTAAGAATCGGTGCATATATGTAAAACGCACCGATTCTTAATCCTGGTAATTGTAGATATTGGTACAGTAAACAACTACATTTTGTAGTTCAGTTTAAGATATCCAATAAAAAGTTAACTTATACCTATAAATACTCTATAGTATCAAAAGACCTTAAAGTAAGAAAGCCTGAAATTTTATAAGAACATTTGCTGAGCGATGTGGTGTTGCCCGCGGTGCAAAGATATTGTGTGAATTGCATCTAAATAAATTCTGCTAAAATGCCTATGTGTTATTCTGATGTATAAGCTATATTATTGTAAAGTTTCATTAAAATCCATTCAGTAGTTTTTACGTGAAAGAGTAACAAACATCCATCCATACTTACAAACTTTCGCATTTAAAATATTAGTGGGATCTAGCCCGTAACACTCGAGGAAATGGCAAATGGCTAGTACCTACACAATTTAAACAGCTGCACCATACTTTGAATACACACTTTACTTACAAAGTAACTCATACATTATTCCTTTACATTTCACAACTATTTAACTGGCATATATATGAGCCTGCCAAAGTGACTGTACTGCCTGATGGAAAGCATATTCAAGAGTAATCGTCACGCAGTATATGCATCTTAATAGGCGGCCTATAGAGATAATGATGCCGAGACCAAAGGACCGGAGGAGGAGAAAGAAACACGACAGCACGAATGCTGCTATTTTACGTTGGTCTTCTGTGAGGGGGTAGTACCGCCGCAGTCGAGCAGGCCCGATCGTGCTGAAGTCAGCAGGTCTACTACCTTGAATTCAAACTATTTCTAAATACATTTTACACAAGACAACTTTAGATCCACGCTAATATCACCTACCGTGTGTGTGTGTACCTCTGCCGTGGGGAGCCACGCTTCGGCATGCATGGGCCGGCTCGACCAGAGTGATCCGTGGTATCCTCACAGAAAACCGGTGTGAAACAGCGCCTGCGCTGTGTTTCACCGAGTGAGTGAGGACACCGGAGCCCATAATCCAACCCCTTCCCCTCATCACCCTCCCCATCCCCCAAAGCCGGCAACACACTTGTGACGCACCTGGTGCTACGGGTGTCCATGGGCGGCGGTGATCGCTTACCATCAGGCGATACGTGTGCTCGTTTGCCCCCTATTCTATAAAAATAATATCACCACAAACGCGCTGGCTGGACTGGGGCGGAGAAAATCAACGTAAAATAACAGCGTTCGTGCTGTCGTATTTTGTTGGTGAATGAACCGGAGGCCCAATGATGCAGAAGCATCACTAGGCTGCCATGGTGTGGGTCACTATGCTGCATCGTTACATTTTCTGCATTCGCAATGAGCATGGACCACCACTCTTGGAATATGCTTTCCATCAGACAAAGTACACACATAAAGATTTATGCGTTATGAAGAGAAACCAGAGCCAGAAGCCGCTCATGCGTTCTGGAGGGGACCATATATAAAAAAAACAATAAATAATGTAGATATCATATCATTACTACCTGTGACCAATCGTTATTATTTTACAGAAATAGCCAGAAGTCATATAAAAGAAAACATATAGCTAACAAGGAATGAATTATTAAAAAAAAAACCTACAGCATATTTTTTTTATTTTGATGTACCCAGTGTAGCTCTCACGGTTAAGACAAATCTATTGACGCCACTCACATAAAAATACGTCAAGCCGTTTAAGCTCTAGGGCGTGCCAAAGAAATATAAATACATACATATATACTCGAAAAACATAACCCTCCTTCTTTCTTAGTCGGGTAAAAATTAAACACCATTTAACCCTTTATTCATTCCCAATCAATTAAAGATGTATCACCCTCTTATCACCGATATATAAAACATCAATAAAACGGCACGCGCTTGAGAATGGCGAAATTATAGGCGCATTCCGCCCGGGGCGATCTCGGTTCGATATCGAAACGATAATCAGAGGTTTGCGGCTCATTAAAGTGGAGTCCTTCATGATGTGATCTTCTTGGTCGATTTAATTTGAAGAGGGTGAAATTGTAATGGTTTGGTTGCTTTTATTTTCGTTGTTGATATTAGTGAAACCGGTGGCAAGTGGTGGATGACAAAGTATTTAGTAAATACAGAATTATCTTTTCGGTGTAGATAGATAATTCTGGAAAACAATTATAAAGAATATGCTACTCTATGCTATACTTACTACGCTTAAATACATCTTTTGTTTTATAATATATTTTCAGAAGTAATTATCTATGTAAGATAGAATACGAGAATAGGTAGAAATGCTGGCTGTTGTAGATTATACGTGGTTATGTGGCTCAGTTTATTAAAAAAAAAATAATAATAAATATTTCGGACATCGAACACACAACGCCATCTAGTCCCAGCTAAGCAGAGTTTGTGTAATGGGTACTGAACAACTGTAAATACATACATATTATACATAGAAAACACCTCATCATACAAATATTTGGTCCGACCCGGGAATCGAACGCAGTCAAATACGCTACCATTGCGTCGCCAACACTAGGCTACTTTGAAAATATCAATCAATCAACAACCCATAATATCCCACTGCTGGGCTCGGGTCTCCTCACAGGAGAGGGTTAAGGCCATACGTATGAAAATATAATTTAATTAATTATTATACCATCTAGTTTTTCTTCAAATACAGGGCCGTGGGAAAGCCACGCTTCGGCTTGCATGGGCCGGCTCGACCAGTGATACCACGGCCTCACAGGAAACAGGTGTGAAACAGCGCCATCATCTCCCTCCCCATCCCACAAAGATTGGCAACGCACTTATGACGTCTCTGGTGTTGCGGGTGTCCTTGGGCGATGGTAATCGCTTACCATCGTCTGCACGTTTGCCACAAAAACCATAAAAAAATATGGCTGTCTGGCAGGCCGTGTAGGTTCGTGGCATAGCAGACCAAAGCCTCCATTCTTAGGCGAGGAATATGTCCAGCAATGGACTTGAAAGCTGTTCATGCTCAGGATAATTAGTTGTTAGTACTATATTTATACATGTTTTTATCATTTAATAACAACAACCAATCTAATTTGCAATATAAAATTTAAACCAGAAAAAAAAATGGCGACATAGGCGCGGTACTCACAATTGAAAATATACAAATATAAATTGTTCTTGCATTATAGGAACGCCTATTAACTAATAAGCTATTTACTTATACACACAGTAAAACTAAACAGGCGTATTAGAACGCTACACTACAAAATTCTTTCTGCAGTATAATTTTTCTATAAAACATGTAAGCCTTTGGGAAATACTAAGTTATTACAAAATGAATAGTACCTACTAAAATAACCAACTCAATATGTAGGGTTAATACTTCATTGAAATGTTAGAACGAGAAAGAATATACAAATTGTCGCAGGTAAAATGAAATGCAGTATTCATGTTTATTTCTAACAGGTGTAATATATGTGTTTTCTTTTTTGGACATCTAACCCGCCATCTAGTTCCAAACTAAGCAAAGCTTGTACTATGGGTACTTGACAACTGATAAAAAAACTTAAATACTTTTTTTGTAAATACATACATATTATATATAAAAAACACCCAAACTCCGAAAAAAATATTTGCAGATCATACGAACATTTGATACGACCCGGGAATCTAACCCGAGACCTCAAGCACAGCAGTCACTTACGCTACCATTGCGCCATCTATATGTTACTTCATGATGTTTAAAATATATTATTATTTTTAATTACATCTGATCAGCGTGGTATAGAAATTCAGAGCCTTCATTCTGAAGAGATTTCTATGATGATGATTTTTCAATTAACTATAGAGTTTTGTGTTCTATACAAATAAATATGAAATACTGTTTCTTCTTCAACCATCGAGGGTAAGTAACGATGGCGCGGTCAGTACCTGGATGGGTGACCGCTGGTGGCATGTTACCATGAGCGTCTCCGTGATTCAGAGGTCACGTTAAGCAGTCGGTCCCGGTTGTTATCATACGATAACAGTCGTGAAGCTTAATTGGAGGCCTTCGGGCGGCTTAAAAACATCCAACGGCAAGATTTACGTAGCCACAACGTATTCTTGCCAGTCCCCAACCCGCTCTTGGCCAGCGTGGGGACGTATGGCCTTAACCCTCTCCTGAGAGGAGACCCGAGCCCAGCAGTGGGACATTATGGATTGTTGTTGTTTCTTCGAACGGTAAAACGAACTGGAATACGACGTTACGAGTCGATTTAACTATTTTTAACCAATTTCAAAACCAACGAGGAGTTTTCTTTTAAATATTGAAATACAGATTTATTTGGACAAAAACTGAAAGGGTTTTTTAATTATTTAAATGAAAACTTTATAGAGATTGTTGCATACTTTAAATAGGTATTGTTATTACATGTTTGAATGTTTTTAAAACTATTTTGAAGAAAGGAGAGATATTTCCGAGAAATAGCTTTAAATAGTCCAAATTTCATTTTTCATTGCGTTTATTCATTATTTTATTGTTATGGCTTCTTACTGCTGCCGTTCTCGGGTCTCGGGTTCTATTCCTGACAGGAATAAATAATTGTTAGTAGATTACGAATAATTTAATCTAGGTATAATTCACCAATGGTATTTATATATTCTACGCCAATTTCAATGAAATTGCTGCAGCGGTTTGGTCGTAAAAGCAGGACAGACAGACAGAGTTACTTCCACATTTATGGTATGGATTATAAATTAATATATTTACTATCTAACTCAAAAGATATTTTAACTTTATCATTGATTAGCTGTTTTTTAGAATGGGTTACTCTGACATTGTATGCGACCTTAGCAGTTAAGAACGTTAAACGGTATCAATGACAAAAATGCATGTAAAATCGCGCAAGCAACTTAGTATGCTTTAGGGTTCAAATAGCAAACTTACTATTTAACTCGTTGACAGAACATCTGCGCGCGCAGGTGGTTCCGTACGATGCGCGCTCACATTCGCATATTTTGTATATTTGGACGGTTTTATTTGAATTTATTACTTTAACAAGTTTTTTGTCATTAGGGGATGACAGGGGTATTTTGTTTCTTGCTTGAAAAAAATTTACAAAAGTCGTACAGCGACAAAACAAAAGTCATTTTTCAAGAAGTATGTTTTGTAATTCAAATCCCATACTAGGAATAATATAACAGGGACGCGGGTGACACTAAAAATATACAAAAGTGTTGAACCCACAACAATGAAAGCGGCAAAGTGGGTTGTAACGCGGAAAGTCAGAAATTAACTGGAGTTCTTTATTTATATATAAGTAGATATATTTACAACGACTAGTGGTCGCCTAGAGGTCGAAATTCGTCCATAATTCTTTTAAATTTTCAGTTACAACTATTTAGAATTCATTTTGTCAAAGACACCTCTTTAATCCAAGATTTCATAATGGCTACTTTTGACATTCAGTTTGAGGTATAGACAAAAAATTATCATCTTTTTAGTTTGATTTGACATAAATAAATTTGTGTATGTGTGTGTCAAATGCATGGTAGTGTGTGTAATGTTTTATTTGGTGATTCAATATACTTTGTAAGCATTGTTATTGAAAAACATTTGCGTTTTGCACTTCTCCTACATATAAACTATAAGTGTGCCAAATTTCATACACAATTTTGGTAAAAGGAGTCCAAAGTTTTTGCTTCACGTATTAATATATACATTACGAATGCAGATGATGCAGCATGGTGTCTCACAATATGGCGATCTCCTAATGATTCTACATCATTGGGCCTTCGGTCTCACACTCACTAACGAAACACGACAACGAATACTGTTATTTTAGATCGGTCTTCTGTTAGATGGTTGAACCTAAAGGTTTCAACGGTCGCCATACCACTATCTACTGCGCCTAGTATTGTGTGTTCAAATCCCTCAATAAACAAAACTTTGCGTGATCCACAAATTGTTGTTCTGAATCTGGGTGTTATTTGTGCTCGTTTCATGTATGTTTTGTAAAGTCCCCCGCGACACAGGAATATCATGTATCGCGGTGGATTACATTTCTAAATCGGAGAGTCTTTAAAAAAAACTGGTGGTCGTTTGCAGTGGCAAACGACCACCAGTACAGTACAGTACACAGTACAGTACAGTGGTATAAAACAGCTTCTCAGTACGCTCTGTTATTATAATCATATCTTGATAAGTCAAGTACAGAATATAACTAACGCAGACGGTAACTAATTAAAGGTAATTACAAAGAAAAAAACAAAGGCTGAAGTAAATGCTAGCCATTTTTACCCGACTACGAAAAGGAAGGATAAAGCTTTGGAAGTTAATATATGTATGTTATACCGTAGCATTTAAATTACGGAAACAACTTTGATGAATATGGAATTTATTGATATAGATTCGTAATAATGGCCCGGGTGGCGTAGGCTTTATAAATTTCATAACAAGTTAAATTATTTAAAAAAATAAACTGAGTCTATATCTACCATCTTTATTTAATTTAGTTTTAGTATTATTATTATTTTTTAAGTATGAATGCAAATGTGGCTCTATTCTGCCTGATGGAAAGCATAAGCAGAATCCAAAAGTGGTGGTCACTATACTCATTGCGAATGCAGGCAATGCATCATGGTGACCCATACCATAGCGGCTTAGGGAAATGCTTCTACAGGGCTTAGTATTTATTATATTTCTATAAATTTATTTAATTATCTACACTAGGTGTTACAATAACTTTATATAAAACGGATATAAACTGCATTAATTTCTTTTTTCTATCAACTCTTTTAAACACCAGGTACTACCCTATACTTTCCACGTGGTTCTTTTCGGGTCCGCGGTCCGGATGTGCTAATAACAGCAGTTCCCGGATCCCTCCCGTCTCAGGTGCAGAGTGGCACACCGTGTGGTTTTAGCCGGTCCGATTCCGACACACTGCCCCGCCGCAAACCCCGGTGGGGGTTTTAACGAGCTGTGACGCTAACTAGAGTCACAGGATATAGAAAAAAAAAAAACCCCGGTGGGGTGACGGCAAGAGGGGGGCTTTCACAGGTTAAAAAAAAGGCAATAAGGCCGCCACTTGTACCTCCTAGCTTTATGTTACCTTTGTAAGTAATCTGGTATAATAAAGCGATTATTATTATTATTTAAGATAGCATTGGTTAACAAAATATTTCGCATCTGGTTTGTTATTCTCAAGACGTGTGTTATTTACTTGTTTTTATAAAGATTATACAGTTTCACCGAATGACGATACCTAACAGAGAGACCTGCCTTACCAGAGGCAACACACTTGTGATGCCTCTGGTGTTGCAGGTATCTATGGACGGCGGTAATCGCTTACCATTAGGCAATAAGTCTGCCCGTATGCCACCAATTCCATAAAAAAAAACTTATAATGTCCACCAAAGCATGAAGGAGGATTACTATTTATGAGATGACAGCGTTACTAAGACAATGGAACTGAGTTGAGTGTTCTAATAAATAAAGATTTTTCTACAAAAAATGGGAGAAATGGTAGAAAATGAAATAGTACGGAGGAATTTTAACTCCAACATTTTTTTAAAAACTTTGTTATGGAATGAATAAAACATTAAATTTCTAGTAAAAGTTTTTAAACTCGTAACAAAAGGTGTGCACATGTTCAAAATGAAAGGTTTTCTTAGCCTTTATGAGTTTGTTACTTGAGTTGAATAATTATTATTTAATTAATATATATATATATATATATATATATATATATATATATATATATATTCACGTTATTACACTTGAAATATTGTGTAAGAACACTGAGAGTGACTGTCCATATTTATAGATATAGTGATATCTGAATATGTGTGTAAAGAAATCACTTATGTGTTCTGATATTTTTTTTTTATATTTTCCTACCTATTTACAGCTAAGTGATAACGAGCTTGGAGCTATTCAGCATTAAAATGAATTATTTCGTGGTGTGTAACCATTCATATATTTATTTTTTTGATAAAATTTTAGGTATGTCTCTACTTAGTTTTTAGTTCTTGTGGTAAAAACAAAAATAAACTCTCTCCAATGTTCTTGCAAAGGTTCAGTTAAAGACCTTTCAAATTTATTTAGATTATCATCAATCATCAATAACCAATAATATCCCACTGCTGGGCTCGGGTCTCCTCTCAGTAGAGGGTTAAGGCCATACGTCCGCACGCTGGCCGAGTGCGGGTAGGGAAATTTAGATTTTATAACACCTTAACGACTTCAGGACGTCCACATGCCAAGTGGAGTGATGATTTGCGCAATCGGCTGGCAGGAGCTGGATGCAAGAAGCCGAGGATCGAACTAAGAGGCTTGCAAATGAAGAGGCCTATATCCAGCAGTGGACTACGATAAGCTGATGATGATGATGATGATGATGAGGATGATGATCTAACACCTAAAAACAATCAATCCATTTATATATATAATCTGAAACTCGGAAACGGCTCTAACGATTTTCATGAAATTTAGTATGCGAAGGATTTCGTGGGCGATATATCGAAATAGCGTGGATTCACATTTAAAAAAATTATCAAAAAAAAAGTAGCAGCAAAGCTCAGTCTTCCAGGTTCAATTCCTATAATTACGTTACACCAGCGTGTTGAATCTATAAATCTTAAATTTTACTATTAATATCATTGTAAAAGGCAGCTGAGTGTGGTAGGCTTTACGGGGTTGGGTAGAAAGGGAACATCAGAGGTCCTACTCACGGGGCAGCAACGATGATTGGAGATTTTAAACATAAAATATAAATGTGAGGTTATAAAAATATCTAGATATACATTTAGGTAGATATTTCTCCTCTCGCGCTGTAACAGTCTCATTCTTCGTTTCCTTCTCATACCTAGTTAGCACACTCCTTCTTAAAATGCCGGTAATGCACTTGTGACGCTTCTGGTGTTGCGGGTGTCCATGGGCGGCGGTAATCGCTTACCACCAAGCGATGGGTCTGCTCGTTTGCTCCCTAATTTAATGGAAAAAAGTTACCTCATACTGTAGGTAAGCATACTGAGAATCCTTTTTCAAATAAAACAATAGTAATAAATATTTCGAACAGCTAACACACAACGCCATCTAGTTCCAAACTAAACAAAGCTGACGAAATGGGTAGAATAGAATAGAATACACTTTATTGTACAACAGATATAACAGCTTACATAAATATATAGTTATCTACTAGAAAACTAAAATACGTAATTATTTTTTTGTAAATAAATACATATTATACGTAGAAAACACCTAGCATCTATAACAAATATTTGCAGATCATACAAGCATTCCCGACCTGGGAATCGAACCCAACACCTTAAGCACAGCAGTCGTTTACCCTTGCGCCACCGAGGTAGTCAAAAATATGTTATGAATTTCTATTTTTATCCAAACATTTTGGTATTTACATACAAACTACTAAAAATCATACATAACAATCTGATGTCCATGATGGTTGTCTGGAAGAGATCGCCGTGAGCGATAAGACCGCCAATTGTTGTAGTAATCCTTTTTGTCACTCATTTTATTTAGTATTTTGTAATATGTACGCAATGATGATAAATAAATTAAAAAAAAATTTGTTCAACGGTATTTTAAAAGAATTCGCATTTGTGAATAATTAATGTATACGCTTTGTCTCCTTTGCCTATTATCCATGATAAAGTAATAAAACACAGTAATAGCTGTGGCCATTCATTGTCATTTCAAAAAACTCTAAGTTAAAAAGAAAATAATATTTCAAAAGTTTTACACATTGTAAAGCCGTTATACGAATCGCCACGGTCACACCGACTAGAATCGATCCAACTGTATCGATACATGGTTATTATTCACCTCATAAATTAATAATCGAATCAACGTAATAGGCCGGCACTGATTTTTGAACGGATCATTCGTAACGCTCTGCGTTTATGGATGTCGAAATTTGCTAGATGTGATTGAGTTTTTAATAGGTAGATATATTTTATTCTCTTACATTCAGGTGAAATGTTAAATCGAATGTTGAAATTTTGACCACATATTGAAGTAGGTAATTTCTACGATATTATTGAAGAAGTTGCTATTTAGCTTAAGTTTTGGATGATGTTTTTTGTACTGAGTAAAAGTATAATTGATTAATAGAAACATTAGCAATTGTTGCCAAAAATTGTAACTTTTTTATTACAGGAAACCTATAATGACCGATTTAATTTTCATCGACTAGTATAAAGCAAACTTCTTATAATATATAGCATATTGACAGCCTCGGTGGCGCAGTGGTAGCGTGTACGACTGCGGTGCTAGAGGTCTCGGGTTCGAATCCTGGGTCGGACCAAATGTTTGTATGATCTGCAAATATTTGTTTCGGAGTTTGGATGTTTTCTATGTATAATATGTATGTATTTACAAAAAAAAGTATATATATGTATTGATATTAGTTGTTTAGTACCCATAGTACAAGCTCTGCTTAGTTTGGGATTAGATGGCGTTGTTTGTTATAATGTCCGAAAATATTAAAAAATGTTCCTAAGGTGGTACATATGTTCCTATGATTTGATTTTTTTTATTTATAGGTAATAGTGAAAATTAATGGCGACCACAATTTTTAAGTATAGTATTTTATACTCTAAGTACTGTATTGTATAGTAACGTATTTTTTTTTAAATTTGTAGTAATTGTGTAATTTGCAAAATATATTTTTGGCAGATAATATGAAAATTACGATTTCGTAAGGTGCACAATTATTCAGGTATTATATTCACATGCTAGTACCATATATTTTTCGTTTGCCAGTTTATATTAGACTTGCATAATTCTAAAACATATTTAAATTATATACGATATTAATCCATTTATTTTTTTACTTTTAAACTGTACATCGGTTGACACTTTTAGTAACTTTAATTCTCTGACAGATAGCACTGTCGAATTTAACCGTACATCAATAAATTTCAATTGTGACCCTATTTCGAGGTGATAAAACACAAATTCGTGAAAAGCTGTGATAGGCAAATCGCGTTGAGAATGTTTCCGAAATTATTAATTGTTTTAAATCGATTAGTTACGATAATCGGTTTTTTGTTACAATTCGTATATCCGGCAGTTTAACAGTTTGATGACGGGAAAAGTGTTATATCGCAGCTTATTGTTTTCTATTTTCTAATATGGTCATACATACCTTATCGCTTATTTCGATTCATTATTCGATTTTTTCAATCGATTTTTACGAGACAAAAGGTAAGCTATTTACTATTCCTAATTAGATTTATATACATAATAGTATTTTTTTTAATATATAATAATGTATTTTTTAAAAAAGCGGTTTTATATTCAACATTTAAAACTATAAAAGTATGGAAATTTAACAAAAAGAAAATTGGCATTTATAAGGAATGCCGATAGAAGTAAAAACTTTGAACTTAAAAATATCATAATGTTTAAATTAAAATTATCAACATGAAACATTACCATGTCGGTGACGCGAACTCATAAGATTTTCTCCTACCAAAAAGTGCTGACGTGCCCAAACAAGTTTTCACTTCATAAAAAACAATCAACCCAGTTTCCTAGTACCTAGTTTAGATTCAAATGGACGTATACACGCGTCCATTTGAATCCAAATGATGGATTAAGTTATATATAAATACTTCGTATCTGGATGATATAGCTTTGCTCGGGAATTTTTTTGGTATCAATTAAATCAACAACCCATAATATCCCACTGCTGGGATCGGGTCTCCTCTCAGGAGAGGGTCATACGTGACCACGCTGACCAAGTGCGGGTTGGGGACTGACAAAATAACTTTGTGACTACGTAATCTTTACGCTAGATGTATTCAAGCCGCCCGAAGGCTTCCAACTAAGCTTCACGACTGTTATCGTATGATAACAACCGGGACCGACTGCTTAACGTGACCTGCGAATCACGGAGACGCTCATGGTAACATGCCACCAGCGGTCACCCATCCAGGTACTGACCGCGCCATCGTTGCTTACCCTCAGTGATAGTTTCTAATGCACCTCAGTTTTTTGGTAAATTTTCTTCAAACGAATCTAAGTTAAGGATAATTTATCGCCTCCAAAACCCCCTCAATATTAATTTCATAAAAAATGTTTGAGCCATGTGTGACATTCAGATTATATGTAAACTAGCTGAGCACTGCGGGGTAAAGCTAATCTAAAAAAGGAGCCCAATTTAATTCTTGTATCACTGGCTATATGCTTGTGACAGTCCCGTCTAAATCGGTCCAGCCGTTCCTGAGATTAGCCGGATTAACAGACAAACAGACCGACAAACATACCAAAATTTTGAAAATCGTTATTTTAGTATATATACCGTTTGTGTATGCATATGCATTTGGTTCATTTCATACAAACATTTGGTCCGATCCGGGAATCGAACTTGAGACCTCAAGCACAGCAGTCGCACACGCTACCACTGCGCCACCGAGGCTGTCAATTTGCTATATATTATAATAAGTTTGCTTTATACTAGTCGATGAAAATTAAATCGGTTTGAATGTAATAATGCTCAAACAACTGAGTTACGGCCGTCCATTTTAAATGTAACTCTATGCAATTATTGCAGGAACGTCATATTTGTGAACATTTGCTATAATTAATTCTTGTATATTTCGTGTGCTTTGGACAATAAATCATATGTGAATTGTGTAAATTCAACTCACAAATACTGTTCGAGTTGTTTAGAGTAAGTTAATTTGTATATTTAATAATTTCGTGTCCAAACCCCGTTTGTTTTTTAAGTAAAAATATGGCATTAGAATCTTTAAATAAATCCTTCACATATCAAAGTCACTTATACTTATACAAATAAATAAAATTGGAGTGTCTGTTTGTTGTATTAAAATAACCGCTTTTTACTTAATGCATAATGCACGGCACATATACCAAATTGACGTTTTTTACAATTTTTGTTTGTCTGTCTCTCAGTTCCGGTTAATCTCTGGAACGGCTGGACCGATTTCCACGGGACTATCACTGGCAGTTATTTCATATAATAAGGAGTAACTTTGGATAGTTTTTTTAGACTAGCCATGCCCTGTGGTCTTACATGCGTTTGTAGTACCGCGTTAAAATATTATTCAATTTACCTAAATCAATATGTAGTGTCGATTAATCAACTCATCTAATTAGGTGTTTTTACCGCCATTTTGCTTTGACGAAAAATTATGAACTTTAATTAACTGTGATACTTGTCTTAAGGCTCCTAAATGGTTTTATATTATTATAACTCATAGAAAAGCCTATTCAAGCAAAAAAAAACAAGGCCTATTTAAAACCTATGTTCCTATTATTATTATTATTGCACAGAGTCCTATTAGTATAACTCTATTTTTTCGGATAGGAAATCATTTAAGCGTTTAGAAGAATTAATAGCTGTACGGCAAACTTCGTACTGCCATATTCATTTTTGTGAATAAATTCCGAATTACCGAAAAACTTATTCTAGTAAGTCCGTGTCAAATTTCCGCAGGACCGCAGTGTATACTAACTTAGCGGAATAAGAAAATATAACAACTCCGGTTTTATTTTATTTTTCCTATACAAACCTTGCATACCATTTGGTGCAGTCCATCGAAAAAATTTGTGTTTTTTTTTATATAGATTAAAAATTAACCTTTTTATTACCCATTTATAGCTATTTAATTTAAAAACTACTCAAAAGCCAATAAATACTTTTGCCACTTTTAATTTAAAGCGTGTAGTACAATATAATAATTAAAATAACAAAAATTCCACCAACCTCTTCCCATTCCTTCTTCTTCTTTTAGTGGCATAAACAGTACCAAGCTGGCTCGAATGCGGCTGCGGCGGTGGCCTGAGCAGACCTGGGTCCACGCATCCATCTAACGCGTAGCCAGCCTGCCCAGCCCAGCTGCCGCAGAGCTGCAGCTTTGATTCCGTGGCTATCTTGACGGCTTAAGCACACCCCGAGTTAAGATCCAACGTTTATTGGAACATCTGGATTTTTCTATTCTTCAAATTATTTTAGCGCAACTCTTTTAGATTTTGGTAAAGCCTTTGACACTGTTGATATCAGTGATGTGAAAATTTAACGCAATATCATTTGTTCAAGGTTTAGGTGAAAATCTTATAATTGGAGTATGTCCTATTACGAAGATGGTTATTTATCAAATGTTAGGTATTTTAATTTATGTAAATAACTGCACTGTTTCCGATTAATTTATTAAGGTAGGCACTTAAATCTTGATTGTATTGGAAATCAGTGACCTCAATTGGAAGTTTGATTGCAATTAATTCATCCTGTTGTAGAGGTCGAATATGAATTACAATTGTTCTTTGGTTATCAATTGTTCATTTATTTAGATCTTCAATATAACTGAAGTAAAAACTTCGTATCTTTTTCCAAATACTTAGATTAACACGCGGTTTGTTTTTTTTTCTATAAATAACACTAGTGAGCCGATTTATTTACACTTAAGGTAAGATAAAATTTACACATTATTTACACTCGGAACTCACAAAAACCTTTGTTTAAATATTGCACAAATATAAAGTAAATTAGAAAACAGAAATTCGAGTAAAGGTGAATTATTTACTAAGTTTTAAATTTGGAAGAATTGATGAGCTTCGACAAACTAGATTCTTATTGGAAGAAAAATAATATTGGTCTGAGCCCGAGAATGTCGAGTATCAACTGTACATCACCGCGAAAAAGCTGAATTGTTACTGTTTTATGTAACTCGGCCGATTTCAACCGCCAGAGGTCACTTTTCAGCCGATCGATTCCACAACACAAAACACAAAACATTCGTTTCAACACTTTTCATAACAACAGTTGTTCTTTTTCTAAATTTGAAACCACACGATGTATTATTGTTGTTGTTGAGTCACTTTTTTATTTAACACATTGTCACTACACGAGGGGGTTTCACCGGGTCTTTTATTTATTTTTTTGTGTGAGCACGTGGATATAGAGGTTAGGCTATGTTGTGTGAGCGCGTGGCGCAATCGGCAAGCGCCCGATGTGGTTTGGAGCCTCACACTCGTAGACCCTTAACTGTGAGGGGAGGAGCTCAATCAAACCACGCCCACAGTTAGTCACCCGCCAATTGGAAACCCACGGCATCATCAAAGCGCACACTGGGACGTACTGAGCGTACAATTTTTATTTTTCTTAACCATTGTGCTCGAGTTTTTCTTTTGCACCTTTTTTGTAGTTTTATTTTTAAATTGTATAGGTTTTGTTTGCAATGTCAGTTGCAATGTTGACGTTTAAGAGAAAGGATAGTTGGCATTGCTAAAGTGTATTAGTTATGTTTCGTGGAATATTGTATTTTTTTAGAGGTAACGATATTTTACAAAATATTATATACGAAGTTTGCTTAAGTTGCATAAGTTGATGTTCTTAATTTGTTGCAAATATTTTTAAAAGGTGACTGAAATTTTTAGCAGATATTTTTTTCAAAAAATATCGAAAGAATAGGTAGATATGTTTTTGTCTTTTCGAAATTAAATTATTAATATTGTTATCCAATCTTTTGAAATCAAATCTGTTTGTAAGTGATATCACGTTTAAAAAAAACTAAAAAAAGAAAATACTAAATCCGTTCCCTGTCGGTATGACGTCACAACATGGCTGCCGGGTGAGGGCGAGTTTTCGCATTTTCCCCTTGTCCGTGAACATAAACGGACGACTTTCACCCTTTGTTTAAATTTGTATTCGATATACGATGAAGTTAAATGAGCTAACAGAAAACTATACTTTGTCAGGTTGACTAAAGAAAAATATAAGTACTTATATCTATCCTATATATTTTTATAAATTTAGACAGGCTCGAAATCAGCAATGGGTATATCAACGGAAACGTAACAATTTGTATTATTTGCATTAATTATTTATTAATACCAGGACTTTTTATAACATTGCATAGTATTTCAAAATACATCTTAAAAATATTTCTTCTTATCTAATGCCTGGCATTACCAGAACAGGTTTCTAGTAATTTCATTTATAACTAAACTTTATAATGTTACCAGCCTTTCTGAATTCAGGCATATTTAGATATTACTAAACATAAGATTATTAAGGTATCAAACCTGGATAGACTTGAGTAAGGGATTCCGCTAATCTGAAATGTAGAAAAGGAACTGAGTAAGAATGTACTACTGTGTGTTCATCTTGTGATTAGAGAAAGCACTAACATATTAAAATCGCTTTTATAGTTCCCTAGAAATATAAGGGTTTAATATTGATTTAAAAGAATAAATAGACGGATGGTGTAGGGGCTAAAACGATGGGTCCGTATGGCATAAGAAAGCGGTTCTCGGATCTCTCCCGTCTCAGGCGCAGAGTGGCACACCGTGTGGTTTTAGTCGGTTCGATTCCGACACACCGCCCCGTCGCATACCCCGGTGGGGTGAAGGACAAAGGGTTTCCCCACGTAAAAAAAAAGAAAGAGGCTAAAACGATCGCTACGCCATTTTTTTCTGAGCTTAGTGTTGTGGGTTCTAACCTCACATGGGACAACACTTTGATCTACAAATCTTTGTTCCGTGTCTGGGTGTTCTTTGAGTCCGTTTCATGTATGTTTGTAAAGTCACCAGGGACACAGAATATACTACTGGTGGAGTTTGTCTTTTCAAAATAAACTAAATAACACAATTACATATTCTTCTTAAGATACTTATACTACATAGCTATACCTATGTAAGGGTATATTTATAATACCTATAGGTACGCATGAAGCCTAAGTTACTAAGTTTTATAGAAAGTACAGAAAACCAGGGTGAATTATTCTAATAGTTTCAGAGATTAATCAGACCAAGCTGATATATTAACGAAATTGTGATCTTTTAGTGTAAGTACCTACTTAAGTACTGTGTAAATAACAATGACTTATACTGTTTATTTATATCAATTATTAAAGTAATGTTTTGAAATCCCAAATATTATTTTATTCCTACTTGTAACTGTAACTCTCTTTTTGGTCCAGATTTCTGCGTTTCTTCTCAATTGATTTGACTTTTGCTTTTAATTAATTTAAAAAAATATGTTTGCATTATGTATATTTTATGTTTAAATTGTATTTAATTTTATTCCGAACAAAAGATTTCGTGTATACCTTTAATAGATATACATATATGATTTTTGTTTTAAGAGCCTAATGTAAACTGATTATGTATAGATAAGTGCGCTGTTGATGTTCCTTAAAATAATATAAATAATAACTAAATAAGTAGCTTAGCCAAGTATGACTTTCGCATCAAACCCAAATATTCAATAAACATATATCTTTTTATAAATTATATCATATCGTATCACATGATATCATCATCAGCCGATCCCAGTCACTACTGGACATAGGCCTCTCCAATTTTACGTCACTTGGTTCGATTTTCGGCTTCTCGCATCCAGTTCCATATGATATCATATCATACCTATCAAAAAATGGCTTCCAATATATGAGACCGTCCTTTCTACACTCCGTTTCACATTTTATGTACTCTCTTCCAACTCTATAATATTATAGTGTGCAAATAAAGAGTTATCTATCTATATCTTACTATTTACCACTTTAGATATAATTTAATAACAAGACAGACCAACAATTTATAGATCACACAAAGTGTTGTCCCATGTAGGATTTGAACTTACAACACTTGGCGCAGTAGGAAGCGGTGTGGTGACCACTGAAACCACTAGGCCAATCGTGTAGTTGGCTGTTAGCGGCATTAGGCTGTCAGCTTCCTAATTAGGCAGTGATAGTTATTATGACTGCTGATGAAGATACCGTGGGAGAGCCACGCTTCGGCATGAATGGGCCGGCTCGACCGGAGTGATACCACGGCCTCACAAAAAACCGGTGTGAAACAGCGCTTACGCTGTGTTTCATCGAGTGAGTGAGGATACCGGAGGCCCATACCCCAATCCAACGCCCCCTATCCCCCTTCCCCCCAGGCCGCCATAGTGTGGGTCACCATGCTGCATTGTTCTTTTTCGCATTGAGGATGGTGACCACCACTCTTGGATTCTGCTCATGCTTTCCATCAGGCAGGGCAGNTTACGCTGTGTTTCATCGAGTGAGTGAGGATACCGGAGGCCCATACCCCAATCCAACGCCCCCTATCCCCCTTCCCCCCAGGCCGCCATAGTGTGGGTCACCATGCTGCATTGTTCTTTTTCGCATTGAGGATGGTGACCACCACTCTTGGATTCTGCTCATGCTTTCCATCAGGCAGGGCAGTCATTTTGGCAGCTTAAATATAAAAAAAAAAAAAATATTTATATATTTCTAAATACAAATTATACGCAGATAGATTACACACCTAGACACAGAATAAATTATCGTACCCATAACATAATTATTTATACTGAGTTAGAATCCGACATACGACCTCGGACTTTGCCGTCAAGATCACTCACCATTAAACCGACAAATTTGTTACAGATATAATAAAGATTAGATTAGATTCACAAGGACAAATCTAATAACTCATCCATATTACCGCCGCTCACCCGCCTAATCACTGAATATTTCCCCAACTACTGGGTAAAAATCCCATAATTTTACGAACTCTCATAAAAATACATTGTTTTTACAATGCACAATAAAAATGAAAGTTTGTAAAGATTTTTATTATATAGTAATAACATTTTATATTGCACGAATGTAGTAGATATAGGTTTATTGCTGAATTTAATGTGATTTATGCTGCAATGCAATTAATATTTAGAGAAAAGCTTAATAACACGCGAATCTATAAGTCTTGTCTTCCATATCTACAAATTTTACTAAAAACCATTCTTTCTTTACATTTTTATTCCGCATAGAGACCGAATAGAACAGAACCATCCCTATTCATCCTGTGGGTATTGTAAGAAGTGAATAAGGAAACAAAGAGCGGAGGACAAAGTCACTGCGAGAGGAGGAATGCTTGACACAAATCTTATACCAATGAGTCTTGCCATTTTGGTGTATAAGGTCAAAAACTCCTCCAAAAGCTTATGTCATGCAGTATTAGGCTATTGATGATATAAAAAGTTTGTTTGTAATATATTATCAGTCAATAAAATCAAATACGGCCCATATAGTCCACTTCACACGGTGATTAGAAACAATCACCGAGGGTAAGCAACGACAGCGCGAGTGACCGCTGGTGGCATGTTACCATGAGCGTCTCCGTTCAAAGGTCACGTTAAGCAGTCGGTCCCGGTTGTTATCATACGATAACAGTCGTGAAGCTTAGTTGGAGGCCTTCGGGCGGCTTAAAAAACATCCAACGGCAAGATTACGTAGCCACAACGTATTCTTGCCAGTCCCCAACCCGCACTTGGCCAGTGTAGAGACGTATGGCCTTAACCCTCTCCTGAGAGGAGACCCAAACCCAGCAGTGAGACATTATGGGTTGTTGATGATGATGAATCAAATACTTAGGTAGGTACTTACAAATAGCAAAAGGAATACATAGCACCTTGTACAGAAGTGTTTAGTTGGTGAGTCCGAGGTTTTAAGCCCCAATGATGTAGAAGCATTACTCGGCGGCTATGGTGTGGGTCATCATACTGTATTGTCTGCATTCGCAATTAGTATAATGACTGATGAATGATTCTGCTTATGCTTTCCATCAGGCAGAGGCATACCTGTATGGGATAGGGAAATTGTAAGGTAAAAAAAGGGAAGTAGTCCATTAAAGAATAGAGATGTTAGTCCCTGTAAACAATATTTCAAACAGTTCAGGGTGGTTTTACGTCCAACATAAATATGTTTTTTTTTTCGAACATTTCATCACACAACGCCATCTAATCCCATACTAAGCGGAGCTTGTACTATGGGTACCAGACAACTTATTTAAATATGTACATACTTTTTTAAATACATACATATTATACATAGAAAACACCACAATATTTACAGATCATACACAATCATATATCACACACATAAAACTAACCCGTTTATATACAATTCATTCATTCCTTACAAATCTGTAAATAACAATATTTGTTTCCATTCAAGATCTAGCTTTAGGTCTAAAGCTAATACTTGAATGGAAACAAATATTGTCAAATATAACACATAGATGTAGCAAACAGACATTTTTAGGAGAAACGCTCAAATCGTTAAATATGAGTCGCAATGATTTACATGGACAACCCCGCGCCCCTCTGAAAAGCAACTGTAAATCATTCTTGAATTGCCGAAACGCACGCATTATGATCTCTTCTGAGTATGGCTTACGGCACAAGCAAAAGCGATAGCGGGTTAAGGGTCTTCTTCAATTGTCTCTCTTAAGTTTGTAAATTACTTCATTAATTCATTTTTCAAATTCCTTTTTTGCATTGCCTTTCACCTAGTTGCATCAAGATTAAAACCTATGATAAAAATTACAAAATAGAGAATCATAAAGATGTAGGTAGTCATATTTAACATATTAGTTTGACATACATACAAAAAGTGAAGAAGAAAGTGGGGTCGTGACCTATTAAGAAGTTAAACAGATAGCAGAAAACAGATAAGAGTGGCGAGTGGCGATTGCTACAAAGGCAAGGGGCGGTGCTCTTGAAAAAAAGGAGAGAGTGGCTCAGTTAAGTGAAGGACGTTTTATAAGTATATCTTATTCTTTATTCAAAACGTGCGTTGCTTGTTCAAATTTTTCTAAAAAAATGCGGTCAAATCAAAACTATCAATATTCCACAACTTATATAAATACATTTACAAAGGCAGCAGAGCCACGCTTATTCCAGGATGAACGGCGTGGGCTTGACTAAGGCGTAACTGACGTGGCACAGAAGATTAACCTAAAATGGCAGCATTCGACCTGTCGTATTTCGTTGGTGAGTGTGAAACCGGAGACTCAGTGATACTGATGCATACTAGGCCGCTACGGTGTGGTCCACCATGCTGCATTGAGGCACTGTCCGCATTCGCAATGAGTATGGTGACACCACTCGTGGATTCTGCTGATGCTTTCCACCAGGCAGAGTAGAGCCACTTTGACAGACATATATAAAAAAAACAACGTATACTTCAGCAGTTAAAACTTAACACCAACTTAACAAAACATAACTTATCGAGATTGATAATTTCAAGTATAACACTGTTGGGTAATAATAACACTATAAGCAAACAAAACTTTTTTTCTTGCTACTGCGCGATGTAAGTTCAATGAATAGTCATACACGTTTTATATTACTGTCACTAGGAATTTATAGGGCGCCCACTAACTTACCGAGTAGGAGATTAAAAATAGAGTCATAAATAATAATTTTAAATGCGATACGAAACCCGTTACTTTAGTCAAGTAAGTATATAACTTGCAAATATTATTTGAAGACAAACGACCAAGATATAAGTATTGATAATAACATTAAGAGCCTATAAAATGACAACATTTACGAAATGAATTATTGCAATGGGTAATTTATCATATTACGATGTAGTAGGACAGTTTAATTTAAAAACATTTTATGTACAAACTGAACCCCGTGGTGTTACGCACGGTTGTTTTTGCACCTTTACAATAACAATTGCAGGTAACGATTCCTTATATCATCAGATATCCGACACTGAAAGTCGTTTTAAAATTGGTCCAGACGTTCTAAGGAATAGACTGAACAAACAGACAAACAATTTTTTTAGAAATTGTTGTTTTGATGCAAGCACCGTATATACTAATATATCTTCTAACTATCTATTAGTTACTAAAGAATAATAATATAATGTTCTCCTAGCCGATTACGGCCATGGCGGCCAGTATGAATGGAGACCAGCGAACTACGCAGGAGATATTACAGTGCACAAATGTGTGCACAAACACGAGTGCACTCTCTGTTCCCTCTTTCTCATAATCTGATGGGATGGTTAACCGTTACGATCTGGGAAAGAACATACGCAGGACCGACAGCTTTACCTGCTTTCTGAGGCGTAGGAGTTCAGACCCCAACTTCAAAACTACGAGCTGTTTATTAAGTATTTCTATAATCAGAAAAACTCAATAACACTTTTATGGCCCGACCCGGAATTCAAACCTTCAAACCAAAGATCGGCAGTTGCATGCATCAACCGCTAGACCAACGAGGCAGTATTAATATACATTTAGTGAAAAACTATTGCTTTGTATCTACAAACAGACACGTCAATAATATTTATTTGTACAGATGTACAGTGCCATTGTTTCGAACCGCTACCAACATTACAAATTCAGTTTGATAATCTTGTATAATATCGATAAATACAATTCTTTTTGTTTGTTATTACATCAGTATGTTTCATATTTATTGGGGCAATAGACTAACAAATAACTTTGATGTGTGAGCAGTTGCAAAGTGGGCAACAAAAACTAGTTGCTGCTTCTATTGTTTGAATAAATACATTAAGATTTATTTACTTATTAACGAATATGTATTTTATTTTTACATAATGCGTCTTCACAACCTATCATTAAATGGTAAATGTAAGGTTTGATAACTTATTAATTGCTTTGATTTGAACTTTAAATGGTTTCAAATACTTGAAAAAGTGTAAAGAACGTGGACAGACACTACAATTTAGACTACTTAGGATATAACTTGGCAAATCTATCCTTTATTTCCTATATCCTTTATAATAATAATAATTATAAGTTGAAAAAGAAAAACCAATGAAATATTTGGATTTACGAGATTGTCGATATGTGGGATGTAGATTCGGTGATCATTGTTCCGATAGTTGTGTCTGTTCACGGATTGATAGCCAAGAGCCTCGACCAACACCTCAAGAGGCTCACGCTAGATGGGTGGATCAAGGGTCTGATGCCGAAGGCAGTCCTGCTTGAGACGGCTCGTATTGTCAGGAGGTTCCTTTCTCTGGAGCCCTAACCACCGGTTTCTTGGTCCCTGTAACCGATGTCGGTGGTCTACTATTTTTTATATTTTTAAATATATTTATTTTTATATGTATATTTAAAAATGTAAATCATATGTTAATATGATTTTAATAAGGAGAATAATAATAAATCGCTTTATTGTACACCAGATAATTAAGTACATAACTTAAAGCTAGGTAGGTCGGTAGTACAATTGGCGGCCTTATTGCTCAACGGCAAACTCTTCCAGCAACCGTGGTTTATAGTCTTTTGTTCATAGACTTTTTATTACATGAAACATTTAGAGGAACGTTTTCTTTCAAATCACAATTACACTCTTTTCTTTTATTCTTGAACGTACTCAAACATCTGAAATAATAATCAAGAATGTTGAGATTGAACAACAAAAAAACTGACTTCATGAACTGTTCCAAATTGGAATG
The DNA here is from genome assembly GCA_003709505.1 of Hyphantria cunea. NCBI lineage: Eukaryota > Metazoa > Arthropoda > Insecta > Lepidoptera > Erebidae > Hyphantria > Hyphantria cunea. The sequence continues at coordinate 102,086 of PKRV01000912.1, forward strand.
GTAATAAACATAAAAAATAATACCATCGAATTGGTAAACTAAAAGTACTGCAGTGTGAAAGCTTATGATATAACCATTTCACGTTATTAAAAAATGCTTTTATATAGAAATTGACAGCACTTGATAACACTGCTATTCCAGGTTGACAGCAAATTGAATCCAAACAAAACCGTGGGAGAGCCATACTTCGGTATGAATGAGCCGGCTCGAATGGAGTGATTCCACAACCTCACAGAAAACCGGTGTGAAACAAAGCTTGCGCTGTGTTTTACCGAGTGAGTGAAGATACCGGAGGCCCATACCCTAGCCCCACTTCCCATCCCCGTTCTCCTCAAGGCCGGCAACGCACTTGTGACGCCTCTGCTGTTGCAGATGTCCATGGGCGGCGATAATCGCTTATCATCATGCGATACGTCTGCTCGTTTGCCCGTGATTACAAAAAAAATCCAGCTCAGTATTTTAATGCAAATAACATAACTCATTTTCGTTAGCGAGGTAGAAGATTCTCCTACATGTCCTTCGCATATTGGGAGCGGATCGAACTGGTCTGTCGTACTCTTACCGACTTAAAACTACCCCGATGTTCCTCTACTTGCCAATATTTCGCTAAAATAACAATAACCTTCCGCTATTTCATATGACTTGTACCACAGCCTAAATAGTAAAATTTTGGGCTACAAGTGAGGTCGTAAAAACGGTATAATTTTTTTATTATTTGAATGTCGTATAAAAAAGTATATCACATGATGTCACCCACATTTAATATAGAACTTGAACTTCTGTAAGGTAGGCGCTAAGCAGTTGGGTTGATTGCTGCTGAAAGTGACAATTACCTTGTGGAAGAACGGGTGTCATATCCCTTCAACGAAAAGGGAGGATCCTCCGACCAGGCGAGGTGATCATGCCTGGCGGGCCACTGCCCAACGGTTAATGTTGGGAAGTTTTATATATGTTAATCGGCGCGATAACTTCTATTGCGCGATGCATGGTTGGTAGCTTCTTCGAACACTACGTTACTCCGTAGTTCAGTCTATCTTCGGTAGATGGCGTTGTCATACGTTTATGTTACCTTTATATGTGGAAGTCTAAGAAGATTAAGAATACATAGTATCACCACCCCTACTAATCCTGAGGGTGTCGGAATAAGGGAATAAGAAACAAACCGTCTAACCAGCGAGGTAAAGAGACCGGCACGTAAATTGGCCAGATTTGTTAGATGTGCAGAAGTCGTTTTTTTGGTCCCTTTGGGTGGTAGAGGGATGCAGGAATTGTAGTAGAACCGTTCTGAGTGACTGGAGTGTCAGTTGACTACACTTTGATTTTGTTTGATATGTTACATTAGTGTACTACGCGCAAATTTATCCCCACTACGCTGAAGGCTGGCCACATAACTTGGCCAAATCTACCTTCCTAGGGAGAGGCTTATTCAGCAGTGGACTGTTAAATTATGATAGATGTGATGACCTGGAACTTGACCCCTAATTCTTAGTATCCAGGGCATGTACAAGTACATGTGTTTTCCGCCAGTCACGAGTCCTTTAAATAGGGCCTGAAAAGGTTCTGACTAGGCCTCCATAGTGTAGGTCACATTGCTGCGTTGTCTGCATTTGCAATAGGTATGGTGACCACCACTCTTGGATTCTACTCATTCTGTATTCTAAGTCAATTAAAAAGGAACACTAGTAAGTGTAATTATTCTTGATTACTAGCTAAACAGTGGAACTTCGTCAGCATCTCTCAAAAGGTATGAATATTACAATTTTCTCAACATTTTCCATTAGTCTACCAACTATACTACCTTCCCCAAAAAATAGGCTATCAAATACTAAAATAATCATCGAAATTGCTTCAGCTGGTTAGTCGTGATGCTCTGACAAATGGAAATAGGGATTCATTTATATATATATAGAGATAGTGAAAATAAGGATTATTCTCTTAAATTATACAAAAAATCATTTGTACACATGAAGATTAGTTCAAGTATGTTACAAGTAGCGACATCTGTTAGTAAAACTCTGTACTATTTAAAGTTGAAGGTAAGTAGCATCTAAGCTCTCGGTAACTTCAGTGTAACTTAAAATAATCAATACTTATTATGTTGAACCTTTTAAGACTGTATTAGCATTTCGAAGTATGTTCTAACGTATTTTTAAGTCATATTGTAATCTATACTATTAGTATATATTATAAAGAGGTAAAGTTTTTGGGGTTGTTGGGAAAAATTTGGATCTACTGAACCGGTTTTGAACATACTTTGCCAATAGAAAGCCACACTATTTATGTGTGTCATAGTCTATATATATCTTAGTCTATCTATGTAAATAAAAATGAATGACTACACGGTTTGACTACACAATTGCCCTAGTGGTTTCAGTGGTCGCCACACCGCTTCTTACTGGCCAAGTGTTATGGGTTCAAATCCTACATAGCAAAAAACTTTGTGTGATCCACAAATTGTTGTTCTAAGTCTGGGTGTACTTTGTGTCCGTTTCATGTATCTTTGTAAAAATCCCTGTGACACGGAAATGTATATTCCTAATGTCTTTTTCAAAAGAGGAAAAAAGAAAGAAAGAAGATTACTTAAATATATTTAATCCAAATTGATTAAGACATGTCCACAAACTCATTAAATAAACAGAACAAAAGGGGAGTTGGTAAAAATTTTGAGTTAGATTGGCTACAGATTTACGTCAAAGAACATTTTTGACGTCCCTTTCAAAAATAATTTTATCAACATATTGTAAAAACACAAGAGAAAGGTCACATAACTTAAGGTATTTTACCCTTAATTCCTTTTCACCCTCCTGTGTTATTGGCACCTGCATTCATTATACGACAACGCATATCAATATACATATTAAATTTTTAATTCGAAAGTAATTCCATAATCTTAGCATTAAGTCCGCCATTTTGTGCCTACATTTTGTGCATAAAGTCAAACAAAAAAAAAAACATAGTATAATATTATAAATGTGAATGTAAGTTTTATGACACGCTTTCACGCGAAAACTACTTAACCGATCATCATGACACTTTGTATACATATTCTTAGAGGTATTAGAAGTAACTAAAGATACTTTTTTATTTAATACGAGCGAAGCCGCTAGATAGTAAATAATAAACGTTTATTTTCTCTTGGAATTTATTTACAGTCATATTCTTACTCTTAACGCTTTCCCGGCTAAGCCGCTGTACGATTCTTTGATTCTTGAGGAAGGGCTACTCTTCACTGTGATTATATTATTTGCAAAAATTATTTACCAATTTGTCTAAAATTCCTCAACTTAAACAGTTTAAGTATCAAATATTACATTTATTTTCAAGCAAATGTTTTCTGCTAACAAAGTTCTTAAATAATGAAGCCAAATGAATAAAAAAGACTGCAATAGTCTACAAACTGATACTTCAGTTTTCATAAATAAATAAATAAATACTTCGGACATCTAACACACAACGCCATCTAGTCCCAAACTAAGCATAGCTTGTGCTATGGGTATTAGACAACTGATATCAATTCATAAATACTTTTTTTTGTAAATACATACATATTATATATAGAAAACATCCAAACTTCGAAACAAATATTTGCAGACCATACAAACATTTAGTCAGGATCCGAACCCGAGACCTCATGGACAGCAGTCGCACACGCTACCACTGTGCCACCGAGGCAATCAAATTCATTATTTGTAGAGATTGTCACTGAATTTAGACTTCAAATTTTGCGGTCAAAGTTCTAAATCTCCATAATTCCAGGTACCTGAATCACACAAACGAAATTTCCCGTCGTTTGTAGAGGATATAGTAGTACATAGTGGCAGTCAGCCCGGCGGTGCTGGCGTCGTAGCCGAATTGGTTGCGTGACGACGCCGGTCTATAGTCAATTTACTTATTTAAACTGATTAGTTTCACAGAACCAAATCCGGCCGGTGGCTGTGTTCTCGGACAGCCATCTCTGGAGCTGTTTGACACAATCATTCTTTTTACAGTAACGAACATCGTCTTAAATGGCGGTATTTGCCTTGTACGTTAAGCCGTCGGTACGTCAGTCGGCCGTCTGTCGTCGGTGGTACCGGTCGTCATGAACACCTGTGATAATAATTATTGGGAAGTCAGTGCCCTCAAATATGCTGATAACTAGTTCTATCTTCGTAATTTATGCTCTCGGTTTTCGGCACTTGATGGAACTTGTTGTAATACATTCTAAAATCAAACTCAATTGTATTAATTCCACTATATATATCAATATAATATCAAAGGTTTTATCAAACCATTGATATTGCCATAAGGCGAAATCGGTTAGGTATAAATTTAATTATTATAGTAGAATAAGTACAATTGAGTTTGATTTAAGAATGTAGTTCAACTGAAAATGGGAAAATTAGATTTAGGAAATGATAGTAAGAGAGATCCGTTAAAGACCAAGGTAACGTACATGGGATACAAATGGGATAGTAATTCGGAAAGTTATTGTAATCGCATTCACCGCACGTGGGAGAGCCACGCTTCGGCATGTATGGGCCGGCTCGACCGGAGTGATACCACGACCTCACAGAAAACTGGTGCGAAACAGTGCCTGCGCTGTGTTTCACCGACTGAATGAGGATACCGGAGGCCCATAATCCAACCCTTCCCCTCATCCCCCTCCCCATCCCCCAAGGCCGGCAACGCACTTGTGACGCCGCTGGTGTTACGGGTGTCCATGGGCGGCTGTAATCGCTTACCATCAGGCGATACGTCGGCTCGTTTGCCCACTGTTCTGTAAAAAAATGCTATTCATTCTAAAGTTATTTTTTCTACTTTTAATTAACATATTTGCGTATCTGGTAATATTCACTATTAGTATTTAAATAAAATAAAGAATGACGAACCTTATGTAATATATGTTTAATTATTTTTAAATCTTTTTTAAACAAAATTAACCAGAGTAATGCTTGTTCGTCTGAATCCATTGCGTAACTGATGAACAACACTCGAATTTACTGAAGCATTACTGACGCTAGGACGCACGCATTGAAGACTTTCGTCTTTAGGCACTGTGGGATCGACGATGAGAAGACCCAACGAAGTTTCCCAAACGCTGCCCAACCTAGCTGGATTCTTCTGTTCACCTCGTCCTCAAAGCTGTTTCAAAGCCAGATGGAGCGATGATTTGCGCAAGACGGCTGGCAGGAGCTGGATGCGAGAAGCCATAGATCGAACTAAGTGGCGTGAAATTGGAGAGGCGTATGTCCAGCAGTGGACTGCGATAGGCTGATGATAGATTGATTGATTAATTTACTGACGCACTGTTGTGACGTAGACGCACCAATGCAGCGCTTCTATTTAGCACACACATCAAGTTTGAAGGCTCCCTTATTCCTCGAACCTTTTTATACCTACCTATTACTAACTTAGAATTAATCCAGTTTATCCAAAGATTGTCTTACAGAAATTTCTCTAGCGATAAGACCATCCTATGTACATTATATTTGTTGTACAGAAAAGTAACTCTAAAGTAATAAATATTTCTAAAATGCTGGAGTACACCTAAAATATTATCTATCTGTTCGTCTAACTCCATTCTGTTACTCTATCTATTCATTACAGCAATTTGTAACTAAACGAAATAATTCTTGACACATAAAATCAAATATATGATAAATAATTTTCTTAATGCAAAATCTTTTCAAATTTACTTCAAAAAATTTAATATGAATAGCGTCTCTATACCTCTCCGGCCTAATCCCGAACGTTACAATATTTTGGTCTCATTACGGTGTCAATATAAGATTAGGGATAAGCCCAATTTCTGAAAGAACCTCTGGCCATGGGCTCAATAAGTGACTTTTTTACCACTCCCACAATTGTGGCCGCGAGACAATATGCAATTAGCTTTTTGTTATTGTATATATGTTGCGTGGTTTTTTATTTTTTGGGGGTTCCGTACGTACATTTACTAAAATATTCGGTATTTATGCTGTAATGTTTAATTGACACAAACAAATAATTTTGTAAAAAAAATTAAAAAGGTACAATTAACAGAAACTTTTCTTCCTCCAAGGAGCAAACGAACTGATTATTACCTTATTAACTTAAAACTTAATAAAACCCAATTCGAAATTTAAATATAATTGTTTGTGATTGCAATATGTTTAATATTAAAAAATGCAATTTTTTTTTAAATTTCAATTCTAAAAATAACGTCTTTTATTGCAGTAATTCATTTTGTTACATACCTAGTTATATGTTTACCTAGTCGCTTCGATTTTCGAATTGCTTTGATCATTCAATACCGAACCGTTACAAATTGAGAACCCTAAAAAAACGTTCCAATGTTCGAAATTCTAAATTTCTTTTATTTTCAAATTACAATACCTTAAATAATAATATGCAACGGTTTGATTGACAGTTTTCGGATCGCATCGGTCTCTAACCAATGTCAGGATGAAAAAAACTGAACAAATTCGGCAACAATTTAAAATTCAAATCGAATTAGCCGAACGATTATATCGATGAAATTTTCACGTTCCATATGTTCGGTGAATTTTGTTTTGCGGTCTCAAATTAATAGCTTCGAAAATTTAAAATTCGAATTTATTATTTTGTAATGGCAATATTTTGCATTTTGTTATTGTTGGTCTATTTTTAGCTCTATTCTAATTTTGAATTAAAAATTATTGTGTAGTTTCATGTTTATTGACCATAGGAATAATAAAAATTCGCCTTACATATTAATGAACACAAGAGGTTTGAGATTTTAAGCAATGTTGGAGTTTGTTTTTTAAAGACTTTATACTAAATAACCGATATATTATGCAATTTATTAATAATCTATTTTTATAAATACATTAAACTGAAAAATGTGCCTTGACATAACAAAAAAAGTTAGTTTAAAAATAATAGTATTTGTAAATGAAGTTGAACAATAGCGGGCAGTTAACGCCCAACGAAAGCCCCGTGCCCACAAGAAAAAAAATTTAAAAACTAAAATGTTGACTATAGCTAACTTCAAGGTATCGGTTTTTGGTGACGGTGTGCGCGCGCATCGTAATTATTTACTCTCATCATTTTTCCCTAACGCGCCAAAAGAAATATAACTTTAAAAATCAAGGAATTACATATTTATTTAATATTTCAATCCGAAATGCAGATAACTTAAGGAAGAAATGTATGAAATCCGACGAATGTGGCAACAACATACGGTTAAAATCATACCAATCATTATATGAGATAATTCTCAACAAGTCTCATTCCAAAATCATTGCACACTTCACTCAAAGAAATAGGAGTACATAGGAATTCATGCCTGTCATTACAAAGGACTGTTAAAATCGACGCACGTTCTATAGTTCAACGATTCCTTACATGCATTACACAAACACCATCAATAGATACGAACGAACAAACCCACTTGGTATAAGCCCGTCCTCGGATCGCATTTACTAGCCACATAGCGTAAAAAGAAATATAATAATTATTATTATTTATTGTAACAAAAGAGGATTACAAAACACTGTATACCCCTGACTCCCAATATGTGTAGGGAGTCAGTTACTTTCAAGAAGAACAAAAACGCGGATTTGTATTAAAGGTAATAATGATGTAGCTTACATATAGGAAATAGCTCGCTTGCCAATCGGTTTTCGCGATAAAGAATAATCTACGCCCTTCCTCAAGAATCAAAGTATCTCTGCACCAAATGTGATTAAAATCGGTGTAGCATTTAAACTCTGAAAGCGTAACAAACATACTGACAGAGATATTTAAGAATTTAAAATCTTTACAAATAAAAATTTTAATGTGTGTGTTTGTAATTACAAATCAACAGTTTTTCAATCAAAGTATATACGGTACCTACCTACACCAAAACCAATTGTTAAAATTTTTGTTCCGGTTAATCTCTGGAACGACTGTACTGATTTTCACGGAACTTTTACCGACAGGTACCTAATAGTATAAAGCGTATATTACGCTCCTTTTATTTCAAATAGCTTAGTTCCGCGTGGAATCCCACAGATAACAACACGGGGCTCAGATAGTATTATATATAGTATAGGGTATGAATTTCTTTCACATTAATTTACTCGTAAATTAAATTCACATAAATTGCAAACAATTACCTCGGGCCAAGCATGAGCTCTTGTTAAACTTCGATCCTATTTTATGTCACAATTATGTCAATATTAATGTTGCTAGTTAAAGTCTATTAATCTATTGGTACTAAAGTGCATACTTAGTAGGTTAGTAGGGTTAAAGAACATAAAAACTTGTACCTGCTAATAAAAAGCTTTGCGTTGGTTCGATTTTTTTTAACCGCTTCTCATATAAAATTCTAGCTGAGCCCTGTGTTGTTACCCGCGGAACAACAGTAACTCCGGGTAACGCAAGGCGAAGCTAATCTAAAATAAGTCTAAGTTACTCCTTATATCATCAGCTATCTGTCAGTGAAAGTCCCGTCAAAATCGATCAAGTGTTATTTATGGCTGGCTTCGTACGGGTTCCTTATGGAAAACGTAGCTTATGTTACTTTGAGAAGATGTGCGGCCTCATTTTTTCCGACGTCTTCAACAAATATCGTTATATATTAGCCAGTATACTGAAAAAAATAAAAAAATATATACGGAAACCTTCCTCAAGAATCACTCTATCTATAGGCAAGAACCGCATAAAATTGCATGCAGTAGCTTTTGAGTTTATAGCGAACAGACAGAAAGACAGACGCGGCGGAGACCTTCCTTTTCTAATATGTAGTTATATAATAATTTGTAATATGTATGTATCTAAAAATTTATAGTGTATGATTATTGAGAAGTATTTATATGTTTTAGCAGAACACGTTGTACCAAAGCGCTCGGTAAGTACGTTCGGCCAACGTGTACCAAGCCGTTTTGTGTCTATTTTCGCTTGCGACCAACATTGGCCGACGACCCGATTAGTATCAGTTTTTCGTGCACAAATCAAAGTAATTTAGTACAAACAGCAGAGTTCAGACGTTGGCCAAGAATTCACTTCATAGTTACACGTCAGAGTAGACGGTCATGTCGCTCTTAATTGTTTCACGAACAAAACTAAGGTCGTTTGAATGCATAGATAGAGTCTTCTGTGTATCTATCAACATATGTTATTCAACACACGTTTCTTTTCTTTATCTTTTCTTTTTTTAAAAAGACAACTCCCGCATTAGGATTATACATTCCTGTGTCACAGGGATCCTTACAAACATACATGAAACACAAAGTACACCCAGACTTAGAACAACAATTTATGGATCAGACAAAGTGTTGTCCCATGTATAAAAGGGTAGTACCGCAACGGCCAAGTCGGCCCTACCGTGCTAATATCAGCGTAGTATTAATACCTTGAAATACTTATGTATTTCCAGGTATTGAAACTACCTTTTGGTCCTTATGGTCTTATGGTATAGACCTTATGGTCCTCGGTACGTCTTTAAACGTTACACGTTATTCTATACTCGTTAGTTTTTTTTCTATCTCCTCTTAATTTATTCCAAGATCTTTAATTTCCAATTTCTCTACATTTTTGGCCTACACGGTTGGCCTGGTGGTTTCAGTGGTCGCCACACCGCTTCCTACTGCGCCAAGTGTTGTGGGTTCAAATCCTACATGGGACAACACTTTGTGTGATCCATAAATTGTTGTTCTAAGTCTGGGTGTACTTTGTGTCCGTTTCATGTATGTTTGTAAAGATCCCCGCGACACAGGAATTTATATTCCTAATAAGGGAGTTGTAAAAAAAAAAAAAATTAAAACTAAAAAAAATTTAATTGTTACAAGGTCACATCTGCGACAGTCGCAAACTATGGACTTGCAGGTGAACTTTATTGACAGCAAAAATAACGTGAGTTTAGTACTCTAAATAAAAACTCCACTTTCATTATTAAAAATTGCAACATCCTATAAATATAAAAGTGAAAGCTGTTAAAAACTAGTATGTCATCGAGCTACAACAGTGTTACAAATTTATGTTCTCACAAAACTGCGCGTGCGCTTCGTGTAACTACAATACTTCATGTAAATGTCATAATGACTTGGAATAATTAATCGCTTGTTTCTCCTAGCATTTACTATATTGTAGTCAATGTTTAAATTACGACATCCTCTGAAATGCCTGATGAGTCATATTTAGAAAATTTAAATAACTATTGCAATTTAGAACCTTAGAAAACTTAACGGAGATTACGTATTTTCATATGAGTATGTATGTATAGTATTTTATTTTTTTATTTTTTCTTTTATTTATTCTATAGTATTATTATTATTTCATATCATTATTTATTAAATTTGTAATATAATTTGTTTTTTTTTGTTATATACGTAAAAACTTTTTTCTTTTTTTTTTTTCTTCTCATTCTTAAATACCCTGCACCAGCTTTGAATGAAACCTGTCCATCCAAAGGTTGCCTGGAAGAAATTGCAATGAGTAATAAGGCCGCCCTTTGTACATCTCATTTTCATTTTTTTCTTTTTTTTTTATAATTTATAGAATTGTATATTGTGTGTAAACCTCGGTGTACAAATAAAGTATTATCTATCTATCTATCTATCTATATTACTTATAAGCTTTAAATAAGAAGTTATGTCTTAATTAAGTCACTTATATATGGTTAAACAAGTATAATATTATACTGAGACTGAGTTCTTTTATGATCAAAGTGTCTACACTACAAAGAATTAGCAAAATCGAAGAGAAATGGTCACAATACTCATTGCGAATACACACAATGCAACAATGCAGCATGGCGACCTTCACTATGAAGGCCTATTAAGATGCTTCTTCATCATTAGTCCTCTGGCCTCGCACTCACTACTAACGAAACAAAACAGCACGAATGTTGTTATTTCACGTTGACTTTCTGTGATTTTAAGTTGGTACGATAGGACGTATTACACGAAAAAATAATTGAATGGATAAATTATGCAAAAGAACAGTGCCAGCATTAACATCTTATGAAATGTTAATGCTGGCACTGTTCTTTTACTAATAGTAAATTGAAAAGGACTTTTTGCTGACTTTATCTGGCAAACAACATTATTTTTTAGTTTTTTTTTATTTTTGTTATATTTTTTTTAAGGACAACTCCCGTATTAGGAGTACTCATCCTGTGCCACGGGGGACTTTACAAACATACATGAAACGGACACAACGTACACCCAGACTTAGAACAACAATTTACGAATCACACAAAGTGTTGTTCCATGTAGGATTTGAACCCACAACACTTGGCGCAGTAGGAAGCGGTGTGGCGACCACTTAAACCACTAGCCCAACCGTGCAGTCATTTGACAAAAGATTGGCTATATACGAATAATTATGAAGAAATGAGACTTTATTGGTACACTATTCTATTACATATACATATATAATTCACGCTCACACTCTCATGATGATCTCCGAAACTGTGTAAATGATTTTCACATTTTTTTAAAATATGTGTTTTGCTGCGTGCCTATGGCAAGATAGTTAACATCACGCTTAGACTGACAAGAGCTGAGTATGACTGAGGAAAACTATTTTAGTTTTTTAACCGACTTCAAAATAGGAGGAAGATATCAATCGCCTGTCTTTTTTTTATGTTTTTTACCTCATAACTTGACGAGTGGACCGATTTTGATGATTCAATTTGGTCTAGTTCTTCGTTTTTTATGGAATAGCTGGCAAACAAGCAAACGTATTGCCTGATGGTAAACGATTATCGCCGCCCATTGACACCCCCAAACACCAGAGGCGTCACAAGTGCATTGCCGATCTTTGGGGGTTGGGGAGGGAAATGGGGTAGGGGTTTGAGTTAAGGCCTCCGGGGTCGTCACTCACTCGATCTAACACCGCACAAGAGCTGTTTCATCCCAGTTTTCTGTAAGGCTGTGGTATCACTTCGTTCGAGACGGCCCATTCGTGCCGAAGCGTGGCTCGCCCACGGTAGCTCTTGAAGTCAGTTTTGCGTTGCTAACATTTTAGACTATTAAAGTATAGATTTAAGTTCGAGGAGCATCAGTAAAAGTAATGGCCGGGTCATATTACATTTAGTTTTTATAATGTTCAAAGTTCAACCATACAGGTGGTACATCTTACATATAGGTGGCGAAAAGAATGTAAATTTACCGTATGAATTATTTACCACCACATTATTCACAGCAGGGTGCCTACTTTACAGTCCATTACCATATGGTCACTTATATCATTGTAGAGAAGCAGGTGAGGTATTTATTAAAAAGGTTCCTTAACTACGTTCCTACCAGCTTTAAAAATATAAATAAAATGGGATATCATTTATAAATGGAGGGCTTAGGCACAATAAATTTAGTTATACTGTGGTTTTACTTGAATCATTTTCTGAGTCCATGCTTGAATCCTATAAGCTGTAGTACAACTAGCTTCGTAATTATATATTTAAGTAGATAGTACACTTTCGAAGCTGTTAAGTATAACACGGATCATGATTTTAGTTAGATGAATATTCTATACATTGTGAAAACTGAAAAAAAACTGTTCAATGCGAGTCAGACTCGCGCAACGAGGATTCCGTACAAACCTGTAGGTATATTATATGATATAACTAAACCTTTATGCTTTTCGCATATTTTGCTTTATCTTTGCTTCATGACGTTGCTTCGTACCAAATTTCAAGATTCTGTGGTCACGGGCAGTACCCTGTAGGTTTTGATTCCCTTGCGAGTGTCGAAAATTTGCAGCAAAAACGGTTGTATATTTACGTTGGCTTAGAAATTTGATATTTTCACAACTCCAAGGGACTGTGGACCTGAGTATTTGATATGAATTTCAGCTAGCATAGCACGAGAAAAAGGGTCTCGACAGGCTGACAGACGGACAACAGAGAGATCCTATAAGGGTCTCGTTTTTCCTTTTCAGGTACGAAAAATGGTTTTAAAATGTATGTATCTTTGTTTTTTAAAGGGTTTTAAAAGTTTTTGTGTGTATTTAAATGTTATTTGCGTCATTATATATTTTAAATGGGCTAAATAAGTATGATTGTATGATTCCATCGATGAAGCTCTTAGTTTTAATGCATTTCAAATGCTTGCTTCACAGATTTCCTTCTTCCTATTTGAACATCTTGATTTCGACTGCTTTAGGTCCGGTCAAATGTTTGAATTATCTTCAAATATTTATTTTAAAGTTTTCGGTGTTTTCTATGTGTAGTATGTATGTGTTTATAAAAACATGAGTATACATGTATTTAAAATATATAAATTCCCCAATACTCATTTTATAAGCTCTGCTTATTTGAGAGTAGATGGCATTGCGTGTTACATGTCAAAAATATTAATTTTTTATCTTAAAATAATATTGATTTATACTTCTTCGGTAATCACCCCAAGAGAACTTGTTTCCAAGTTATTTTCCTTTCTAATGCCCAATGTGATGTAAATTATGATGAAATACTCCAAAAAAAGGACGGATTTTTTGTCAAGACATTTTTTTATAGTACGAATTCTCACTTTATCTACAACATAACTCCTCCTAGAGCAGCGACTTTCATAAAAGCAAATGTTTGCTACATAATTAAACGCATTGCTGCACTTTTATTGTTCGAACGCTGCACAACGGACTCATCGGGAATGACAATGAGAACTGTATGTACAGCAATCTATATTACGTCGGATTATGTTAACAACACTGACACAACACTGTCGGCCTGATCGCCGCTCCGCTTTCTACTGCGCCAAGTGTTGTGGGTTCAAATCCCATATGGGATAAAATATTGTGTGATCCGCAAATTGTTGTTCGGAGTCTGTATGTACGTTGTGTCCGTTACATGTATGTTTCTAAAGTCCCCCGCGACACAGGATGTATATTCCTAATCCAGGAGTTTTTTTTATAAAAAGAAAAAATTAATAAACATATATTACTAGCTGACCCTGCGAACTTCGTACCGAAATACCTAAGTTTCCGTTAAACTAGTTTTTTTATATATGTAAGCCTCAGGTTTCCTCAGTGTTCAATTGCGGATTAAGAAGATATAACTCTTGCGATTTCCGTTTATTTTTTTTCTATACAAACCTTGTTATGACAATAACAAACACATTAAAAAAAGAATCATCCAATTGGGTTCAGCCGACCGGATTCTTAAAATTTGGTCCCGCCGTCCGTGAATTTTATACCTTAGAAGGCTTATACATCATAATAACACTGGTAAAATGTGCTCTAATAATTTAATCAGAACGGGCCGGCTCGACCTGCTGCTTGACTGCCTCAGTGGCGCAGTGGTAGAGTTCGATTCTCAGGTCGGATCATATATTTGTACGATCTGTAAATATTTGTTTCGGAGTTAGGGTGTTTCCTATATATAATATGGATGTATTTACAGAAAAAGTATATGTTTATGTAGGTCTGTTGCTTAGCATGGGACTCGATGGCGTTATGTGTTAGATGTCCGAAATATTTATTATTTATTATATTCTTGAATTCTGCTTTCCACTACCTTACAGTCACTTTGACAGGCTCATATACAGAGTGTAATTTTGTAATGCCACCTGAAGGGAATGTACTCTTAATTAAAACTACTATATATATACTGTACTTTTATTGCATCAATCGTTAAGGTTAATTATACGGATGAAATCTCTCTAACAAACTTGATAAATCAAATCATCTAAGAAAGGAGTTTGCATTCAAACACGTCTAAATTGCAATCGTTTTGTCTAATTAGTATTTCGGCATTTTATTGGATAAGTGACGTCAGTGATTATTATTAATCACTAACTTTTCTTTCTTTTTTCTTTTAAAAAGACAACTCCCGCATTAGGAATATACATTCCTGTGTCACGGGGATCTTTACAAACATACATGAAACGGACACAAAGTACACCCAGACTTAGAACAACAATTTATGGATCATACAAAGTGTTGTTCCATGTAGGATTTGAACCCACAACACTTGGCGCAGTAGGAAGCGGTGTGTCGACCACTGAAACCACTAGGCCAACCAAGGTTAACGTAAGTAAACCGATATATCTTTGAGTAAAGGTGCTTTAATTTGATCCATTGAATTTATAAGTCAAGATTGCATGGTTTTCCTCTCAGTTGATATGTAAAATGTATGAACGAGTGAGTTCTTTCATTTCATCTGCAACATTGTGATGAGCCAACGTACAACGATTGTAAGTTTAAATTATTAAATTAAGATTTCTGTAGAAATAATTTAATGATA
Source organism: Hyphantria cunea (assembly GCA_003709505.1). NCBI lineage: Eukaryota > Metazoa > Arthropoda > Insecta > Lepidoptera > Erebidae > Hyphantria > Hyphantria cunea. The sequence continues at coordinate 117,258 of PKRV01000912.1, forward strand.
TAAATAAAAAAATGTCATAGATATAAGTCGTTTCCCTGAACGCCGACCCCCACATGTAATATACAAAATTCTCAAATTTGTTACCAAACTCCTCCGAAATGGTTGGATCGATTTTTATGAATAGGGTAGGTCTGAGAATCGGCCAACATCAATTTTCTTTTTCGCGTTCACAAAAAAAAATGACCAGAAATAATGTATATGAAAAAACCGTAGAATATAAATACCATAGATTAAGATATATTATGATTACACCATACTACATGTGGATGCTCACAACAAGCTTTATTCACCCCTTAATAATAATTAAAGCATGAAGCATACAGGAGCTCACTTATTATAAGACTGTATGGAGTGTTTTTAATTAAAAATTCGCTTTGCGTCTACATGCACCTGCATGAACACGCCTAAAGAATATTTTAATTATGATTATGCTATGTTAAATGTATGATAAGAATGTCTGAGTGTGGGTACTTGTACTTTGGAAATGCGAAATTTGATTAGTATATTCTTGTACCTTTGTCGTTGTTTGTCCATAAGACTGTATACCAAGTTATTTTAAAAAGCCATTAACGGTTACCGTTGGACTTTCAATGTTTAGGCTCCAGGCGGACATAAATAAAATGCAGTGGACTATATTTTGCTGGTATTTACTAATAATGGTAATAACAATAATTTACAAAAGACCTGGTCCTCCATGGCAGTAAAATAAGGAAGAATCCAGAAGGTCCTCGTCGTTTTTGTGAGATCACAACCTCAGATCATAATAATTAAATAAAAAATTTAAAAAACCCCCTACGCAAGCACTTAATTGAGTAATCATACGACAAAAATGTCTTTCATCGTTTTGGTAAACAGCTGATACTCTGACACTGCTGGACCGATATTAACCAAACATAGGGAAGAACCACCTCAAGGAAACTGGCTTTCAAATGAAACACCGCATCTAAATCGGTCCATCCGTAAAATAAGTTTGTTGTTTGTTATATGATCTGGTGGTCGCAACAGTACGAGTCAAAGCCAGGTCATCCCACTCCTCTTTGTTCCATCGCAGGCCACAGCGTGAGCACCAATAATCAGCCCTATAGATGTCACAACATTCAGTATATATGCAGTTATGTAGCTTATTTTCTTAAAATATGCATGTATTTAGAAATATTAGTATCGTTATCAGCAGTTTGGTCACCATAGTATGGAACTATTGTGTCTATTGCAATCTACTGTTGAATATAGACCTCCCCATTGCACGCCGCTTTGATTGATTTAGTGTTTCTAATATCCAGCTCCTGTCAGCCATTTTGCTCAAGTTATCACTACGCTTGGTCTGTTTTTACTTACCAGGTTATGCTTTTAGACAGTGGTATTCTATATATCGGATTAATCTGGTTATAATTGGGAAAGTACACCTACCATATCTTGTATATGAATATTAACATTTGTTATTCCGCTTATTGACATATTTAGCGCACAAACCAGAACAATTTTTATCTTGGACAGTATGTCGAACCTTCAAATCCGAGGTCGAACCCGTGACGTCTGGTGCAGCACTCAAAATAACGAGCCACGAGACCAAAAGTTTGTTTAAAACATTTCCTAAATTATGGTACATTCAAATAGATTATTATGTTAATATCCATTAATTAGCCAACTCTTTTTTAATTAATTATAAATAACAATGTTTTTACTTTAATAAAAAAAGTGTCCGACAGCATATTATTAACGACAATAAACGACTATATTTTGCACTTAAGTGCTTAAAATGCACTTGTGAATAGTAAATTGCGTATCATTATCTCACATTTTATCATTAAAGTGCGTTTGTTTTATATGTTAAGGAGACACCAGCGGCTTAATATTTTATATTAAGGGACGTCCGTTAAAAGCTGTATGAGATTACAAAAATGGATTACTCTTAAATAATGTGTGTAAAAATATGAAAATAATGAATTAAATACAACCATTATGATGCAGCAGTAATTGATTCGAACTGAACACTGTGGTTCAAGGGTTCTACTCTTCCCCAGTCTAAACGTTTGTGCGCATTATGAATACAGTTTTAAAATATAAATTATTATTACAGGTCCCCGATTCCCGGCTATACTCACTTCAAGTTACAGTCTTTAACATTCCTCATCTGGCGTTAGACTTGTCTCTAGGCTGAAGGTTTTGGCCTACTATAGGTACGGTATTAGCTTTTTTTTTNGTGGTGGAATGCCTTTACGCACTTCGCTCCCCCCCTGCGGGTACAGGGGCTTCGCTTCGTGTGGGACTCCTGACTGACACCAGCCAGACTACCCACTAAACCACCACGGTGTGCCACTCTGCGCCTGAGAAGGGAGGGATCCAGGAACCGCTTTCTTACGCCATCCGGACCCAAGTACGGTATTAGCTAGACCAACCCTATGCATTTGGTACACAGAGTTTTTATTTCAAGTTATCATTCTTCTTACAAAACTGTTGTCCCAAGTAGCTTGCCCCGTTATTCGACTATTTCGCCACCCACGCAGCGTTGAACAAAGGAGAATAGCAGATCCTGTACCGCTGGCAATATGTTATGAATGTTTGTGAAATTTATACCGTCTATTAAGTGAATCATCCTAATTATTTTCACTATATTATTAGAAGTGTGCTAAAAGAATTTTAATTCTGCTCATAAAGTTGTTACAACTGCAATAACAAAACCCATTCTTAAGTGATTAAACACGCCATGCTTAGAGTCTACTTAGCCTACAAACTAGATGGCGTTGTGTGTCAAATTGCCAAAAATACTTCTAATATATTACTTCTAATACCTCCAAAAATATGTGTACAAAGTTTCATGATGATCTGTTAAGTAGTTTTCGCGAGAAAGCGTAACAAACAAACTTACCTTTATAATATTAATGTGATTAGGTTGAACGTATATAGTTAAGTATGTGTTATATTATATAGTTTGAACAGTGTGGCTGGTTGTTGATTAACTGCACGATTGGCCTGGCAGTTTAAGCGGGCGTCACGCCGCTGTCTACTGGACTAAGTATTGCGGGTTCAAATTCCACATGGGACAACACTTTGTGGGATCCACAAATTGTTGTTATGTGCGTGGGTGTTTTTGTGTCCGTTTCTTGTATGTTTATAAAGTGCACCACGACAACAGATGTATGTTCCTAATGTGGAACCTGTCTTCAAAAAAAAGGAAAGAAACTTAGACAGTTAAACAATCAAATTCTTAACGAGTAGTTTCCTAATGATTGAAATTCGATCTTAATTATATTTCTTTCCTTTAATATTTCTCCGTTGGCATATATGACTGCGTATATTTTTTTTGTGATACCCTGTGTCTAAGTTAACGGCTTAGACAAATCTATACCACACACACCACACCATTCACATAAAAACACCACAAGCCGTTTAGGCTTTACGGCGTGCCAAAGAAATATACACACATACTTACAAACATAAATAACCCTCGTTAAAGCAGTCAGGTAAAAAGGGCACAAAGTTTTTGATTCACGTATTAATATATTGATAATTAATATCTTAGAGTGATCAAACCGCTGCTAGCAATTACAGACTTGCCGCCATTAACACCGTGTATTGCCACCGCCTTGTTCAAGTGGTTTTAAATTTACCACAACACTTTTGTAAGGGAGTTAAATGCCTTTATAATGCAATATTATGCTTACAAAACACGTGCACTGGATGTATCGATATTGCAAAAAATGTGCGACCACCCAGACGTCTATTAACATAATACTTAAATTAATTTCTGTGTCTGGAGTAAGCAGAAATAGTACTACCATGTTAAGTTAGCAGAAATAGTACTACCATGTTAAGTTAGCAGAAATAGTACAACCATGTTAAGTTGTTCTACTGTCATTAGAATTATTCCGTCGATTTCTAATCAGTTGCTCACACGAATACTATTTTCTATTTTTAAAAGTACACGGGTATATACATAAGTCATTATTTTATAAATTCATATATATATATTTAAGGCAAATGACTGCACGGCTGGCTTAGCAGTTAAAGTCAAATTGTTGTTCTGAGTCGGGTGTTCTTTGTGTCCGTTTCATGTGCGTTTGCAAAGTCCCTCGAGACACAGGATTTATATTCCTAATACGGAGTTGTCTTTTCAAAAACAAAAGATATACAAATTATTACAAACAACTTAGCACATATGCTTCTCTAATTAAAAAATGCACCATATTTTCATATGACAACGTCAATTTTTAAAATAAGTTGAAAAATAGAAACTTAACAAAGAAATACATTAAAAGATATATATACTAATGGGATCAAATCCAAAACAAATGTTGTAAAATTAACAAGTTAAAATTAAGAATTTGAAAACCCCCTACGCAAGCACTTAATCGAGTAATCATACGTTAAAAATGTCTTACACCATTTTGAAAAAGAGGTTATACTCTTACACTGCTGGCGATATCAACCAAACATAGATAAGAACCACCGCAAGGAAATTAGCTTCCAAATGAAAAAAACCGCATCGAAATCAAATGGGGTATGAGCATGTTGGTATGGGATGATGGCATGGTGAAATGCGGCAAATTAGTAGACGTATCGCCTGATGGTGGCAAAACCATAGGCGTCACAAGTGCGTTGCGGGACGGGGTAGAGGTTGGGATATAGGCCTCCGGTATCCTCACTCACTTAGTGAAACACAGCGCAAGCGCTGTTTTACACCGGTTTTCTGTGAGGCCGTGGTATCACTTGGGTCGAGCTGTCCCATTGGTGCCAAAGCGTGACCCTCCCACGTGGAAAAAACAACAGGATATATACATAAACTTACCTTTCCTTTTGGCTTCACCATAGTCGGCTAAATAGTAGAAATATGATTAATTGATCGATTAAAAGATGATTTGACTATCGCGGTGGCGCAGTGGTAGCGTATGCGACGACTGAGCTTGAGGGTTCGATCCCGGGCCAAATGTTTCTATGATCTGCAAATATTTATTTCGGAGTTTAGGTGTTATCTATTTATGATATTTAAATATTTACAAAAAAAAGTATACATGTATTTATATCAGTTGTTTAGTACCCATAACACGAGCTTTGCTTAGCTTGGGACTAGATGGCGTTGTGTGTTAGATGTCCCAAATATTTATTGATGTACGATCAATCTCTTTAAAAACTATTCTCGTCATCAATAAATAAAAGTGCCAGGACGTTTGAACTTTGCTAGGTTTATTTTTTGATAAATTTTCTAAATCCTAGCTAGATCACCGTCCCCGAAACCACACTAAATCTCATGAAAATCTTTGAAGCTATTTCTGAGAGTCAGTTTATATATACAAGAAAGGCTCGTTTATATATATTGTTTGTTTTTTATCCCCAGGCAATAGGGCAGTTGACACCTTAGTCGAATCAGTTACTTTTTATCACCTGTCAAAACGATCACTTTGTATGAAAAATGTACTAAGAACTGACTTGTGACGTCACTGTTTTAGACTCCTCAATTGAGCAATATATTTCAATGTTTATTTGATTAAATTTTGTAATAGAATTGAAAAGCTGTAATAACTATATTTTCCGATATATTTTGTGATATTCGTTTTAATAAAGGAGACGTCGGTATTTTTTTACGACACAGTCAACTACCCTAATTGAAGTACACGATCAACATTATTAATTTAGGTAATTTAAGTATGTTTCTTTATTCAAATTCAAAATTATTTCTTCAATAAAGACACTAAATGACATTTATGAACGTTAAATTGAAGCTACAGATAAAAATCATATATCGACACAAACAGACGCCAGATGTACTGAACTGTCAAGGTGAATTAGGTGAAAACACCAAAATTCACTGCCTGCCTGTGTCGATCATGTCAATCAGTCATAAAGTTTTTCGAGTATATCGCGAAAATACCCGATAATCGTTAGACCAAATAGTTCTTAGTTTTAATTTTTAGTTTTAAAAAGCGCAAGAAATGTAAAACGATGTGTCATAAAAGACATGGTATTTACAAAATGGTGGCATTAAGCATATTATTTTATCTAATTAACCTTTACAAACAGCCGTATGTATATATTAATTTTATCTCTCGTTACTTAAATTGAAATTTATGTGAAGATTTCTGATCAAGATCGAGAACTTTTTAAATACCAAATGTTTAAAATACAGTTAATTTGCCATTTACAGCTCTCGACATTTGGTAATAAGTCACATTCTTGGGTTCCATTTATGGTGGGATACGGTTTAAAGAAAAAGGAAAAATTGTATCGATATTTATATAGATAGTTACTAACTTTTGCCAGCGGCTCCACCCGTCTAAGTTATCACGGTACAGAGTGGCTTATATTCTTTCTCAAGAATCAAAGTATCTTTTTGTCAAATTTCATCGATCTCGGTGTAGCACTTTAGCCGTGAAAGCGTAATAGACAGAGAGGCAGAGTTACTTTTAAATTTATAGTACCCAGACCGTAGCTTTACGTAGTATATATCTATGTATATGAAGTCGCTTCCCCTGTTAGCATAGATGTTTTAATCTACTAAAGGGATTTCAATACAGTTTTCAGTAATAGATAGAGCAATTCAAAAGAAAGGTTATGTTAGAGCTTATCCGCGGGGCCGCTTACCCAGCTTGTATGTATATAAAAATGTGTATTATATAAGCCGGGCTGAGTCGCTAGTAACATATTCATTTTTACAAACTGAGCTAGTTAGTAGGTAATCTTAAATAATAATAAGAATAATAATTACTAACCATAAAGATACAGTTTAACAATTGTGGTTTAACAAAACTAAAGCTTAAGCTAGAAAATTAATTGGATATCTGTGTCCGAACTAGATAGATTTATCTGTATTTCGGACATCAGCGCTCCTCTTTGAGATTAGACTTTACATAGAAACATGTATATGCTAGAATTACATTTTATAATTAAATTCACTTATACTTACAGCATTATTTTTATTCAGTTTTAATCTGAACGGTTTCCTAATACTTTTTATTTTTATACAAAGAACCGCATTAGGAATATACATCCTGTGTCGAGGGGGACTTTATATTTTACGAGCATACATAAAACGAACACAAAACACACCTGGATTCAGAACAACAATACGTGGATCACATAAAGTCTTGTTCCGTGTGAGATTTGAACCCACAACACTTAGCACTCCAACTTTCCTGTATGCCGATTTATTTATAATACTTTTCTTTTAAGCAGCGTTTGGGAAACTTCGTCGGGTCTTCTCATCATCGATCCCACAGTGCCTAAAGACTAAAGTCTTCAATGCGTGCGTCCTACCCGTAATGACTTACGGAGCCGAAACGTGGACACTTACGGTTCGACTGGTCCATAAGTTTAAAGTCGCTCAGCGTGCAATGGAGAGGTATATGCTCGGCGTTTCTCTAAGGGATCGCATTAGAAACGAGGTGATCCGACAAAGAACCAGGGTCATCGATGTAGCCCACAGGATTAGCAAGCTGAAGTGGCAGTGGGCTGGCCACATTTGCCGAAGAACCGATAACCGTTGGGGTAAACGAGTTCTTGAGTGGAGACCGCGTCTCGGCAAACGTAGTGTAGGACGTCCACAAGCCAGGTGGAGCGATGATTTGCGCAAGACGGCTGGCAGGAGCTGGATGCGAGAAGCCATAGATCGAACTAAGTGGCGTGAAATTGGAGAGGCCTACGTCCAGCAGTGGACTGCGATAGGCTGATGATGATTCTTTTAAGAAACTAATTTACTCAATAAATCCAGCAATATGCATGAAAGAAATTTAAAGGACACGAGAATTATAACAATTTTAATGAGCATAATACATCTGTGCATCAAGAGTGTCATAGCAAATATCAAGTGTTGTAACGACTTGATATTTACGCAAAGGTGTTAATCTATTAATAATATTACAAGTTTTCTGTGACATTTTATAAATATTTAGTTATCCGTATTAATATTATATAAATTCGAAAGTAACCCAGTCTGTTTGTTAAGTTAAGTTTTCACTGCTAAACTACTGCATCGATTTAGACGAAATTTTAGTTTGATTCTTGAGACAGGATACAGACTTTAATCATAATAATCCTGCTCGGGGTAAGAGCAGTGTCACCGCGGTCTGTCCCCCATCACGCTGGTCTTGAATTTTTCCAAATTTTTTTTTTATATTTATAAGCTGCCAAAATGACACTGCCCTGCCTGATGGAAAACATGAGCAGAATCCAAGAGTGGTGGTCACCATCCTCAATACGAAAAAGAACAATGCAGCATGGTGACCCACACTATGGCGGCCTGGTGAGATGCTTTTTCACGCTCCGCTTAAAGGACCCGGGATCATAGTGGGAAGGAAACATGTGCGCTGGTAGTGATTTCCAGGTTCCATCAGGGAATTAAAGGCCGGCGGTGCACTTGTGACGCCTCTGGTGTTGCGGGTGTCCATAGGCGGCGGCGATCTCTTGCCATCAGACGGTTACCACCCTATTGCCCCTATACTAAAAAAAGACTAATCTTTACCGCGATAATCGACGACAAATATTTTTATTCAGTTATATAGATAAAAAAACATAGTATCAATTATTCAATTATATAGATTTAAAAAAAACATTAGTTTTCAGAGTACAATCAAATTATTATGTGCCAAGCCGCAATTTTATTATAAAATCCAAACTTAAATTATATAAAAATTCTAAATACACAGAATTTAAGACAATCCTAGACCTTTCAAGTACAAGATGGCAGCTTAAAAACGTGTAATATTTCTTTATTACTGGTAAGGTAATCTCTTAGAAAACATTGAAGACACCAAGATGACAGTTTCATTAACTTATCATTATATAACAGAAAAGAATGTTAATCCTGACACGGCTTAGGGTGACATGTGCATAAGAACACGTATTTATTTATCCTACCAAATACATATTTATTCAATTCTATGCATACGATTAGATATAAAATTTAACTATGATACTTATGTCTTTTCGTGTTCTTAAAGACTCAGTCAAAACTCAGTTCAGTTTTTTTAGTATATATGAGCCAGTTAAAGTAATTCTACTCTGCCTGATGGAAAGCATGAGCAGAATCCAAGAGGTGGTCATCACGCGAATGCAGAGAATAAACCCACACTTTGGGGGCCTATTGAGATGCTTAAGGAATAGCTTGATACCTGTGGTAATATTTCTTTTGAAATACTGTTAATAAAAGGATGTTGAGACACAGTTAAACAAATCCTGAGAAGGCGTAGAAACAATCAAATCAGCACAATGAATAAAAAATCATCGGTCTATCTATTTTCGAAGATATCTTCGATGAGGCGTAAAGAAGCTTGCACCGGGCGAATAAAATGTTAATTACGGCACTGTCGGTTGATTCTGTACACTGAAATTATGTTCATATTACAGGATATTATTTAACAACACACCCTTCTTTATAAAGAGCTTAACAATTATTAGATTTGGGTGTTATTAATATATTCTTATCTACATAAATAACACTGCATTCTAATGCATGTGAAAAATTAATTCAACGGCTTACAAAAATAGTTAATATCGATGTTTTCTTTTAAGGTAGGTAAGTTTACACAATTGAATAATTACAATCAGTATTATGTCTTAGAAAAACATATTTATACATTCCACATGAATGGTGATTGTATGGAAGCTCAACGCCATGTCAGAATTGACAGTAATGAAGATCGCTTCACGCGCGGTATGGAGCTTTTAGTACTTGTGAAATTGTCATTGCTTCGAGTGTTGTTTTAATATGTATGATTCTGCCAAAGTGACTCTATTCTGTCTGATGGAGAGCATGAGCAGAATCCAATAATAATGGTTCATCATCATCATCATCATCAGCCTATCGCAGTCCACTGATGGACATATGCCTCTCCAATTTCACGCCACTTAGTTCGATCTATGGCTTCTCGCATCCAGCTCCTACCAGCCGTCTTGCGCAAATCATCGCTCCACCTGGCCTGTGGACGTCCTATACTACGTTTGCCGAGACGCGGTCTCCACTCAAGAACTCGTTTACCCCAACGGTTATCGGTTCTTCGGCAAATGTGGCTCGCTAATCCTGTGGGCTATATCGATGACCCTGGTTCTTTGTCGGATCACCTCGTTTCTGATACGATCCCTTAGAGAAACGCCGAGCATAGCCCTCTCCATAGCACGCTGAGCGACTTTGAACTTATGGACCAGTCGAACCGTAAGTGTCCGAATAATAGTTACCATGACAGATAGTGTAGCTTGCTGACCCGCACTATGGCGGCATAGTGTGATGCTTCTGCATCATTGGGCCTACGGTCTTGTACTCACCAACGAAACACGACAGCACGAATGTTGTCATTTTAGGTTGGTCTTCTGTGAGAAAATAGTACCGCTCCGATCCAGGAGGCTCGTTCATTCTGAAATAAAAGGGTTGTAGGTTCTATTATACTTTATTTCATAGCAAGAATTATTAGCTATCAGAATCCTAAAAATCATTGTAAGCCCTTTACAATAACGGTAGTGCAAAGGGGATTTTGTAAAACTCATTGGATTAATATAAAATGGTGTTGTCGCTAACCCTAACTAGATACTTTGATTCTGAAAAAGGATATATGTCGGAATGAGGGTATCCGAATAATAAAGTTGTTACGAACGTGTGACACGATCGAACTGTTCTATGAGTCAGGCGAGGTGGGGACGGTCCGTATATTTGTCGATGCAATCGGAAACAGGGAATAGTTTCATTTCAGATCTCTCTCCGTCCACACCTCTTAATTGTGACATGGACCATTCCAGAGTCCTAATAGTTCTCTATGACTTTATTTACAACTTATTGTGTATATGTGTTTATTTTGTTTCATCATCATCATCAGCCTATCGCAGTCCACTGCTGGACATAGGCCTCTCCAATTTCACGCCACTTAGTTCGATCTATGGCTTCTCTTCTGGCTGATCTTGGGTATCTTATTTTGTTTATGTTTATATATTTATAGTATGTGCTTAGATCATTCTTGGTATAACAGGTTTACACAAAATCATGGTCATCTTATTTTTGATTACAAAATGAGTGATTAATGATTAACTTCATTTCAATTTAACTCTATTTTTGGTTCACATATTCGTTTTTAGGTAGAATAAATATCTAAATTAATCCTTACAGAAATTAATGTATGTATGTATGAATAAGCGGTCGTTTTCACCGATTTTGCAACAGGTTTCGATTACAGCCGAAATATAGGCTAATCTTCATAGTGTTATCCGACATACACGCGGGTGGAACCACAAGCAAAAGCTAATTAAAACCAAGCAATAAGAAAATTTTAACATAATTTAACCATTCTTTGACTGCACAACATTCTAGAGTAAAATTAAAGTGACATCGATAACGAATTTCTTTTGTATAAGATATCATTCTTCACCGTGCAATTATTCGCTGGAGATATCTTATTGATGTAAACGAGTACATTAAATATAAATGTGGTAGATCTTGAGATATTATTGCAGTTTTGTTTTTGTGACACAGTGAAAGAGATGCATTAAGAAATAATTATAAAAAAAAAATTGAGTTATCGAATTTTCAAGAAGTGGTTTTTTAAAAACATTGTTTACAATTGTTCTTTTCAAACGACTATCATCATTATCTTAGTCTATAGCCAGACCTACGCCAGAGTTTGCTAAGACAACTGGTCATTTGTTGACAGCATCCAACGGAATCCCATTATCTTTAGGAGGTAATGCCTGGCCAGGTGGAAAGCATGAGCAGAATCCAAGAGTAGTGGTCACCATGCTCATTGAGAATGCAGACCATGCAACAATGCAGCATGGATCACACTATAGCGGCCTTCAGTATCATTGGGTCTCCGGTTTCGCACTCATTAACGAAACACGCCAGCACTGCTGCTGTCAGTTTCGGTTGTTTTCCTGTGCGAGAGTAGTACCGCCCAGGTCAAACTGGACAACCAAGCTCTCATCAGAGTGGCTCTACTACCATGTACGTATTGCAAATTTACTGCGATAAATATCACATGCATCAAATGAATGTTGCTTATCTAAATCCGACTACACGCGAAAGTTTTTTACAATCACTGAAAAAATGAAGATTCAAAAATCCAATCAGAAAAATATAATTATATTAAATATTTACCGGCACGGTAGGGCCATTGTGTGAGCCTGCAGACCAGTTGACGGCCTCCAACGCTGGACGTGTGCTCCATGCATGCATCCGTCCATCCATCCATCTCACATCGTTAAAATTACAAAAATTGTAATAAGAAATTTCTTTAAAGTTCTATAGAAAAAAAAAATATTGAGGAAATAACAAGTAATTTAAACTATTTATTTACTCTAAACAATTTATTTATTTGCTGTTGATGTTAATGATAAACATCACCATCAGCATCAAATTTTACATAATGTAATACAGTCTTTAATTAAATTACCGAAATCACTTTTGTCAACTGTACCTTCTGTTCAAAAGCTATCTAAATTATCGGCACAATATCTTCGACAAGTACAATACAGTACAACCCTTAAAATAAAGATAAAATAAAAACAAATAATACCTTCAAGCCGACAGAGGCAGAATGTGTGTAGTTTGTATTGAAGTGTCAAACTGACAAGTGCACTTTGGCGCACGCGCAGATGCGCTAGCTCAGGACGAAACGTATGGAATTTAAAAATTGACTGGTTCGTGCGGTTTTCATATTAAAGCGCAAATAAGAACAATTTATAATCACTTGTTTTTGTACTAATTATTCTTGAAACCTGTAGTTGTTTTTTTTATTTGCACATTTCTTGTATTGATCTTGTTGGTCCAGTGTTTAAAAAGGAAACCATGGGTTCATCCCGGTTATTTGTTTACCAGCTGACCCACGCAATTTACGGTTAAGGTACCTGCTCTTACTGTCCCCACTCGAAAATTAACTCTGTATATGATCATGGAAAGTTTTTGGTGACGATGACTCAAGTTCCATGATTTTTGTCCACCCAAAAAGCTTTCAACACCCCTAAACAAGTTGGAACCGAACCAAATTTAGAAATTTTTCTCTTCAAAAATATAAATATAAAAATATTAATTATATATAAAATTTATACCGATATGAATTATTTTTATAGAGTATACTACTTCATATTAGGGTTGATAATAAGAAATTTATGTTTTAAACAATTTTATGTTTCACGATCTTTTTAAATGTCAAACAGGTAATATTTTATATTCGTACAGTTTACTAAGCGTTTACGTATATAAAGTGCTCATATTTTTGATGTTATCAGGTATTTGTGAAATATATTCCTATTAACTAAGTAGTCTAAAGTTAAAAATAAATATGGTTTTAACGCGCTGGTAGTGTGTTCTAGGTTTTGAGTATTCAGCACAGGAATGAAGAGCCAAATCGTTCAGTTATGTTTAGTAAGTCTACCACTCTAAAATCGTGACTTCTAAGGCCAGCTCCTGCTGTCGTTTAAAGGAAGGGGCAAGGTGGTACTAGTTGAAGAAACGTGGAACATTCTCTATGATAATGGCGATAGAGGATTGCCATAGAGGCGACTTCTATTAACGGCAGCCTCCTTAGTGCTGCCAATAACCTTTGTGTCCCTGGCAATCACAGATATGATCTGAGCTCTCAATAAACTCACACGGATTGAAATACTAATAAACATATAACGCGTTCACGTACTTATTTTAATTTTTTTATTAAATAGGCACAAATGTCAGACGGATCACGTAATGGTAGTAACTACCTTCTCCTGTGGTCAATTGTAGTTCAAGAGACAGGAATGCTTTACCGTCCTCTGTAAGTAGTGCAGTGACTTATCATTATCATTCCATCGCAGACCAGCCATTTTGACTGGAACGTTACCACGCCTTCATGATATGAATGACTGAAACTTAATAGTCTCAAAGCGAGGTTAGAAACTTGTGAATCTTGGAGCTATAGGTGCGAACCGGCATCTGGCAACGGGTGGAATTCATTATCGTTATTTACTTTGAAACTACTAAAATAAGACTAGGAAGCAGTTCAGTATAAGTTGAGAATTAGAAATACACTACAAATTGTAAATGCATATTTATGTAAATAAAATACAATTCCAACCTAAAATAAAATTGCAAGCATACAAAATAACATTGAAAAATATATTTTTCTAGCAACTCCGGAATACATGTGGGTTAGATTTAATTGTATAGTACTTACAGGTACAGGCTTTAAGCATCATTAGCTCGGTCAAGCTTGAACAACTATTCTAACTTCCTGGCGCCGGTGTAAGTATTTTTTTGCGTAAAAACATCTTCATTACACTCAGAAGTGGGACACGTATACTATGATTAGTTTAGTGGAACTAACTAACTATATTAAAAACTAACTAACTAACTTTAAATCTTGAAGAATACATACGGTGAAACTTAACAGTAGCACAAATTTTTTGTGATCTTCAGAACATGGAAGAGAATTCTGCACTTTTAAGACCTCTGCTGTTATCTGCTCCTCTGCTGTCTACTTCTAGACTTAGTTTCTTCTATAAATTTTGCTCATCTCTACGCATCACATATACATATCAAGCTAAAATGTTGCGAGCCGACTTTTCAACTATGGGTACTGTAGGTGGTACAATTACCGTGGGAGAGCCACGCTTCGGCATGAATGGGCCGGCTCGACCGGAGTGATACCATGGCCTCACAGAAAACCGGTGTGAAACAGCGCTTACGCTGTGTTTCATCGAGTGAGTGAGGATACCGGAGGCCCATACCCCGATCCAACGCTCCCTATCTCCCTCACCATCCCCCTTCCCCCCAGGCCGCCATAGTGTGGGTCACCATGCTGCATTGTTCTTTTTCGCATTGAGGATGGTGACCACTACTCTTGGATTCTGCTCAAGCTTTCCATCAGGCAGGGCAGAGTCATTTTGGCAGATTAAATATAAAAAAAAAAAAAAAAAAAAAACAATAATACAATTCCCGGATGATGGAGGAAAACGGTTTTATTCAATTCATTACGTACGTATGCCCATTAAAGTTCCAATTTTTTTTCCATTCCAATACATAAATAAATAAATAAAATAAACAAAAAAAAAATGTTTTTAATTAAAGAAGTTATTGTTAACTTTAAAATTACACTTACCGCCGTGGACGTGGCAAATAGTTCGCATCTTCATCGGTATCCACGACGATCAGCTACTAGACTTAAAACTTTTCATCCACTTTGAGACTTACTTTAGTCACACTGCACAATAATACGAACCCCAATGGTTTAAAATGAAGAAAAAAGTTTAGTAGATCACGTATATAATGCCCATTGTAGTTCTCCACGGTTTTTAAGAAATAATTATTGTTGGCGTAAAAATTATACTTGTTACAACCAACGTGGGGGGGAAAATGTTCGCTTTTTCCTCACTATCCGCGCTGTTTACTGCTACTTACTTGCTTACTTTATAGGGATCCGTACCTCGTAAGGCCATAAGGAAAGCCTTATAGAGTCACTTTGTTTGCCGTTTGTCTGTCTGTCTGTTAAGACCTATTTCCCGGGAACGCGTGGAGGTATCAAGCTTAAATTCATTTCAAATACTTAAATCTACTGTCCCTTAGATCTAATAAAAAAAGAAAACTTCTAAGCTACCGCAATCAAAAAAATACAGCCGCTAATGCTGCAAACTTTCGAATCAAAATCTACTAGGCACTTCTCGTGTGAACTCAAAATCTTGAAATTTAGCACGAAGTTACTTCTTATAGCATAGCTAAAAAAGAAAAAATGCGAAAAGCACAAGTTTTTAGTAGCATCATATCATATAAGGTTTGTACCGAAACCTCCGTTCACGATTCCGACTGTTACTTGGCGGGTTACACATAATACGGGACAACCGAGCGGACAGTCTACCTAACCTTACCGACCTGAAACATTGTATAAAATAGTAATGGAATATATACATTGTAAAATAATCCAATTTTAATTTAATACTTAGTTGCGAATTTTGCGGTAATAAACTGCAAAATTGCGATATCCGTATAAAAATAACTTATTTCTTACAAAAAAAACATTTTTTTATGTATTTATGGAAAATAAGTGGGCCGTAAAATTTAAAACAGATAGTAGTGTTCTTTAATAATACTAATACTATAAAACTGCCTCGGTGGCGCAGTGGTAGCGTACGCGACTGCTGTCCATGAGGTCTCGGGTTCGAATCCTGGGTCGGACCAAATGTTTGTATGATCTGCAAATATTTGTTACAGAGTTTGGGTGTTTTCTATGCATAATATGTATGTATTTACAAAAAAAAAGTATTTATGTATTAATATCAGTTATCTAGTACCCATAATACAAGCTCTGCTTAGTTTGGGACTAGATGGCGTTGTGTATTAGATGTCCGAAATATTTATTTATTTATTTATTTATATTTATACAAACTTTCCCAATCTACTTAATGCAGGCTTTAATTTCTAAAAAAAAAATTGACCATAAAATTTAAGCACACCAATAAATAAGTTAAAGGCACTTTAATACCAATAGTAAAGATTATCTTATTGAACTTTATATAACTTAAAAAAAGTATCTTCTCGGCTTAACACGCAATATGAATTTATTAATAGCAGATGTAACAATAATCGGTATCCGTTATTTTGTGCTAGCAATAAAATACGCATTAAATAAGTATAAGTCTCACTGGCAGCGGGCAGCGTGTTTATATTTTTGCACAGCACTGACAATGCTACAGACAATTTGACTGTAAGATTAGCATTATTTGCTCCAAAATGTATCAATTACCTTCCAAATCAATAAGTAAGTGTCAATGGAAAGTCTTCTGAGGTTTCATTCAAACTTAGATATTATTTCGTTACTGAAGGTCATTTAGCAAAGGAATTAAAATGTCTCTTATTATTTGAGCTTAACTCCTTAAAGGTATTAGTGGTTTATTTATAAGTAAACTAGCTGACCCGGCGAACTTTACGCCGCCATTTCGTAATTATTTTCTAAATTACCAAAAAACTTTTTTTTATTAATGACAGCCTCATCTTCCCACAGTAGGTAGGGTCGTTGACCAATAAAAAATAACACGTTGTCTTATGATTTTCTTTAATACAAACTTTTTCCAGACGAATAATAAGAATATCAAAAAATAATCATTTAATTTGGTGCAGTCGATTGAAAGTTATGCGCGTACTTTGATTTCGGTGATTCGTTTTTATTTATATATTTTATATAGATAGATCCCATAAAACTCAATTCCAATTTTCTATGTTAAAAAACTGACCACTTAATCGCTTTCAGTGCGACAAAATCCTGCGATTTTATGAACAAAAATATACGTAGCTGTCAAACTGTAATCGGTTTATTAGACCATGATCAAGACAGGACAAATGATAAAAAATTAATAGTTCGATAATTGCGGGATGAGTTTATGATTAAACAATTATCGTACGCAATTGTATTTTACTTCAATTACATACAATGTGTATGTAATTGAAGATGTGAGCTCTGCTAATCAGCTGTCTCAGCTTCGATTGTGGGCTGATAACAAGTAAGGTAATAATGGCACAATTTTATTGGTGGTTATAAAATATATGTCTACAGTACATTCTAGAATTAAACTCGCGCTTATTCCACTATTTTATGTATCTATTTTTACACCAGACCATCAAAGGTTTAATGGCTATGTAAAATAAATTCACATCAATAACTGCGAGTCTCTTTTATATTTTATGTTAAACCACAGATGTTCGTTGGTTTTAGAAAATTTTATTTTTACTGTTTTGAACATGATAATCATTTCAGATAGTACAGTATTTTTACAGTATTTTTTACAAATATATTACGTTCTGTTTTGTAAGAATTTTAAGAGACAGAAATAAAAATGGTAAAAAATTAGAAGTGTGTTTATTTTTTATAGGATAGTAAATATTTCTTCGGTGTTCGGACGTCCACAGGCCAGGTGGAGTGATGATTTGCGTAAGACGGTTGGCAGGAGCTGGATGCGAGAAGCCGAAAATCGAACTAAGTAGCGGGAAATTGGAAGGGCTTATGTCCAGCAGTGGATTGCGATAGGCTGATGATGATGATGATGAAATATTCCATAAGATTCTTCTTTTATTGTAACCTACCCTTTTCGAATTACGGTGTAAAAAAAGGTAACAAAAAAAAATGATGTACCGATTTTCATATCTGCAATTCACTAAAATTAAAAAAAAACCAATGAACCTCTAAAAATGATACGAATAAGTAGTTCGGACTACATATTAGAGTAAGCTATATACTATCCTAACGCCTCACCTTCCCGTTAACCTTCCGTTTAATATAACTTTGAAAGTTCCATCACATTTTGTCCATTTTCATGTTTGGTTTTTTTTTCATGGAATAGCGAGCAAACGAGTTGACATATCACCTGATGATAAGCGATTACCACCGCCCACGGAAACCCTCAAAACCAGAACAATCACAAATGCGTTGCCGACCTTTGAGGAATGGGAGAGAGGTGTGGGGGAAGGGTTGGGATATCATCATCATTATCATCATCAGCCTATCGCAGTCCACGGCTGGACATAGGCCTCTCCAATTTCATGGTTGGGATATAGTCGGGTAAAAAGTTCAGCGTCGGGCCCTCACTGCAGTCATCGGAGGAGATCTCTCGCTGCCGGCCGTCGTACGATCCATGGCCGGCGGCGAGAGCAGTTTTACCGCGGTCGCGACCTTCTGCGAGGAAGTCATCTCGCAGAAGGAGGCGGCGGAGAAGGCCCGGGAGGACGATCTCCACTCGGACCCGATCAGCCGCCGGCGAACCGGGCGGCGGAGGCGCGCCTACCAGCGCCTCATGCCGCCCTGAGTGTGGCCGCGGATGGGCGGGACGGGTTTTTACCCCCATCCGCTTCAGAGGCCACCCACGTTACGCGTGTGCCGTACGTCGCCCACCTAAAGAGATTAACATCAGAAGACGGTGCCCGCTTCAGTGCGGGCAGGCGCTGGGAGGGGTCCGGATGGCGTAAGAAAGCGGTTCCCGGATCTCTCCCGTCTCAGGCGCAGAGTGGCACACCGTGGTGGTTTAGTGGGTAGTCTGGCGAGTCAGTCAGGAGTTCCACACAAAGCGAACCCCCTGTGCCCGCGCGGGGGTGCGAAGTGTGGAAAGGCATTCCAGCACGTAAAAAAAAAAAAAATGTTAGGGTAAAAAGTTGTCTCACCGTTTTAGTATAGTTCTTTTTCCATCTTTTAGCCCACTCAAAATGGCGAACAGATACGCGGATATGCAAAATATAATCCATGGTGTAACACCAGCTGTTCTCGACTGTACTTCGCCAACAGTAATTATGCAAACTGCGCGTCAAAGTTGTAGGAAACTCGTGAAAATATGTCAGACGTTAATATATGCAATTAAGGGTTACGAAACATGCCTCTGTTATGTGTAAGTCGATTGTAGTAGGAAAGTAAGCACTATTTATATTGGTTACAAAAGATTTAATCTACTTCAAAAGAAGAAATTCTGAGTATTTCTTCAAAAAAGAGAAGATTTTTTTATATTGTTTGAGGTACTAAAAGTCTAGGTCACTCCTTATATCATTCAACTATCTGCCAGTGAATATCCCATCAAAGTCGGTTCAGCCGTTCAAGAGATTAGCCGGAACAAACAGACAGACTGATAATAATTGAAAAAAGAATTAGGTATATTTACCGTAAGTACATACATATGCATTTAGTAAAAAGCGGTTATTTCAATATTACCAATAGATACTCTAATTGAAAATTTATTTGTATAGATATATATATGAGTCCTGGTGATTCTACTCGGCTAGATACAGAATCCAAGAGTGGTGACAGTGCAGCATGGTGAGCACTCTAGGCGGCCTTTTAAGATGCTTCTGCATCTCTTTTGTCTTACTCTGAGCCGCATTGAAGCAAATTGTTCTATTCATTACGAGCGCTAAGAACAAAGATTTTAGTAATAAAGAAACAATCCAACCAGACCAAGGAGGCAGTTGGTCTAGCGGTTGGCGTATGCAACTGCTGATCGTGAGGTCTCGGTTTCGATTCCCAAGTCGGACCAAATATTTGTATGATCTGCAAATATTTCTTTCGGAGTTTGGATGTTTTGTAGGTATAATATGTATGTATTTACAAAAAAAGAGTATATATATATGTATTTATATCAGTTGTCTAGTACCCGTGGTACAAGCTTTGCTTAATTTGGGGCTAGATGGCGTTGTGTGTGATAAATGTCCAATAATGTTTATTTATATTTATTTTAAACCACTTTAAATATTTATTACTAAAATCTTAATTCGTCCTTTAGTTGAATATTTATCTTGGTAGACTTAGATATCTGTACCAATATTATAGATGTAAAGTTTGTAAGGTTGTAGGAGATAAGCTCTGGATCTACTGAACCGATTCTGAACATTCTTTTATCAATAGTAAGCCACATTATTTGTAAGTGTCATTTCATAAGGCTATATATCAAACCTTACCGCGATTAGACCCCGGGCCGCAGGCGATGCTAGTTCTCAGTAAAGAATTGCATCT
The DNA here is from genome assembly GCA_003709505.1 of Hyphantria cunea. Lineage (NCBI taxonomy): Eukaryota > Metazoa > Arthropoda > Insecta > Lepidoptera > Erebidae > Hyphantria > Hyphantria cunea. The sequence goes on from PKRV01000912.1 coordinate 137,678, forward strand.
TAATATTCCATTTTCGCACTTATCTTCGCAATAAACGACCTACTTTAGTTTATTAAAGGACATCAATAATTCATTAATTAAGCCCAATAATCATGCCTGCGGTGGGTAGCTATGTACGCACCAGTGATGTGCAGTCGACATGCAAGCTTTAACGACACTCACAGGTGTTTTCAAGACCTTTGCAGTCGGTTGAAACTTATTAAATAGCGCTATCGAACTCACTGATAGATGGCGCTAGCTTCAAAGCTAAAACTGTTCAATAATACCGTAGAACATGTAGCGACAGCATCAAAATTATTTGTGTAATTGTTAATAGATCAGTTATTAAGAATGACTGAGTATGGATATTGATTTATTTATATATTATTGACGATCTAAAACAATAAATGCACGATACAGTACACAATAAAATCACTTTAACAAACAAAAGATTTTTCCTAGTGTGTTCAATTATTCGAGGCCACAGCGTGCACTTTGAGAACTAACATTTAGCTTAGAGCTAAACTATTAAAAAAACCCACCAAGTGCGAGTCAGACACGCGCACAGAGAGTTCCGTACAAACCTGTGGCTATATTATGTGATGTAACTAACCCATGCTTTTGCAATTTTCACTTTATTTGTGGTATAAGACGTTGCTCCTTACCAAATTTCAAGATTCTGAGTTCACGGAAAGTACCCTCAAGATTTTGGGTCGACGAGCGTCTTGCAAGCGTCGAAACTTTGCATAAACGATTATATCTTTTGATTGACGATTGATTGATTAGACGAAACAACATAACACTAATTTAAGTAAAAGTAACAATATCTTTTTTGTGTGTATTTTATTAACTACTAGTGATTGCTTAATAAAATGTTTTACTTCATGATGAATCAAATCCACATCAATCTATCAAATGTAAAATTAAAGTACTTACACTAAAATGAATAAATAAACTTTTTTTGCAGACCTTCCACGACATAACACGTACAAACGAAACCGGACCGATTTCCTGTTTTCAAAACTGCACAGACAATAAAACTTAAATTTAAATTTAAAATGTTTAAATATATCCTTTTATATCTAACTTTAAGATTATAAAACATTTATTTAAGGACTAGCTGCGCCCAACAGTATCACTTGCAATTGTTGCTTTTGAATCGCTTATTTTTTACTACAAAACATTTTAATTTTCTAAAAGAAAAGTTTGCTATTTCTAATAGCATCAGTTATTTAACAGTGAGATTCACATCGAAATCGGTCCAGCCGTTCCAGAGATTAGCCGCAACAAAAAGACATCCATCATTTTTTATTAAAAATATGTGAGTACTGTAAATATGAGGATGTGCATTTAGCGAAAAGCTGTTAATTTGAAATTACAAACAGACATTTCAATTTTATTTATTTGTATAGATGTCTGTCTTATTGTATAGGACAAGAGAAATTGAAACTGGGACAGTTTTGTGGAGTTATGTGGCCATATCGTGAAATTATGGTGACATTGGGTATTACTATCGGAGTATTATACGATGGGGAATGTTTTATTGGTATTTAAATGTTTATCTACTGTTTGATAAGCATGTATGTTTGTTTATACTAAATTTATACAAAGCAAGATCTATTTACATAAAGAAACATTTATATAATACTATTTTTAGTCAACAATTGCTGCTGAATATACATTTTTTGGAATGTAACTTTGGAATTTTCTTTTGAAACTGTTTTCTGATCCATTTTTAAAGTAGAAATAATATAAAAGGGTAAAATTACATAAATTAAATGTTTCGGTTAAGCTAAAGCCTGCCAAAATGTCTCTACTCAGTCCCATGAAAAGCGTATGCAGAATCCTATAGTGATAGTCACCATACTCATTGTGAATGCAGACAATGCAACATGATGACCCACAGTATGGCGGCCTAGTGATGCTTCTTTATCATTTGGCCTCCGGTCTCCGGGCGGCAGCACGGGGCCCTTTCCTTCCGACTGACGCAGGTGCGTTCCGGGCACGGTTGCTTCGGGAAGTACCTGCACTCACTGACGAAACATGACAGCAGCGGAAGTTTAACCTGTGAGCGATCCAGACAGATAGACAGAGTTAATTTCGACTTCATAATATTAGTACACTAGCTAGCTAGCTAGGCGCTTGTAGCCCAGTTGCACTCGGTGATTAGAAACAATCACCGAGGGTAAGTAACAACGGCGCGGTCAGTACCTGGATGGGCAACCGCTGGTGGCATGTTACCATGAGCGTCTCCGTGATGCGGAGGTCACGTTAAGCAGACGGTCCCGTTTGTTATCATAGGATAACAGTCGTGAAGCTTAGTTGGAGGCCTTCGGGCGGCTTAAAAATATCCAACGGCAAGAAACGTAGCCACAATATATTTTAACCAGTCCCCAACCCGCACTTCGCCAGCGTGGGGACGTATGGCCTTAACCCTCTCCTGAGAGGAGACCCAAGCCCAGCAGTGGGACATTATGGGTTGTTGATGATGATGATGAATTTGTACATGGTCTTTTATATGTTATGCTCCTGAATGTAAACTGTTTTAACTGGTGTACAATAAAGTTTATTCTATTCTATTCTATGAATATTAGTACAAAGTTTAGCATTCAAAAATTAAGGACATTAATTCATTATCCATTCATCATATTATTCAAATACATTTTCAATATCATGACCAACACTTGTAACTATGAGTATATTGATAACATAAATCGTTGTTATTGTATTAAGTTGAGATTGTCAAATTGTCTAAGGGATAGCATCAGAAATAAGGTGATCCGACAAAAAACCAGGGTCATCGATAGATCCCACAGGATTAGCGAGCTGAAGTGGCAGTGGGCTGGCCATATTTGCCGAAGAACCGATAACTGTTAGGGTAAACGAGTTCTTGAGTGAAGATCGCGTCTCGGCAAACGTAGTGTAGGACGTCGTCGACGAAGACAGGTGAAGTAATGATTTGCGCAGGACGGCTGACAGAAGCTGGATGCGAGAAGCCGAGGATCGAACTAAGTGGCATGTAATTAGAGAGGCCTATGTCCAGCATTGGACTGCGATAGGCTGATGATGATGATAAGATTGTTAAAGATATGATAGAGAACAAAGTGCCCGTTTTGTCTGAACTAGGCCAAGGGAGCAGCCAAGATACAAGTGCAACGCGTCGAAACTCTTTCCACAATCGTTAACGCTCCTTTTTACCCGACTGCAAAAGAATAGGGGTATGTGTGGATGTGTATTTCTGTGGCACGCAATAGGGTTTATCGTATTGTTATATGAGTGGTGTCAATAGCTTGTCTTAGTTGTGAGAGTGACAAAGGGTACATCAAAATTAAAAGAAAACAAAATCAAGGGTTTTTGGCGCCAAAAAGTAATGTCAGAAAAATGTGTTTTCAAAATATATTAAGTGTGGTATCAATATAAAGAGTTTTTATCGCTGATTACGAATAATCACACGTTTATTTAAAAAACTGAATTTAATCAAGATGACAGATATTGACGCAGTCGGGTTTTTTTTAAATAATTTTTCTTGTATCTATTTTTGTTTTTCGTGTAACGTAAAGAGTAAGCAACATGTTATTTATTCTATTATTTTATTTTGACACGTGACTTAACGTTGAGATGACCTCGTTCACATACATTTGATTAGTTTTCTTATAACATTTACGATTGTAGTGCTTACAAGTTGACTAGGAGGGCTGAATAGAAAGTAATGGTTCATTCAAACGTCGGAAGTCAAGGCACATTAGAATATTAACGCTGTGGGGCGAAACTAGTTTAAAAAAGGGAAGCCTTAGTTACTTCTGAAATCATAAGCTATCTGCTAGTGTAAGTCTCGCCGAAATTCTAAAACTCATTCCCGATATTATCCGAAAAGGAAACAGACAAGCAGCCCAAGAAAAAAATTAAAATTGATTTTATGACGTAAGTACTGTATATACTTTTATATGTATTTATTAGATGTAATTCGACTCTACAAACAGACTCATCAATTTTTTTTACTTGTTTAGATGTACATATCTAAACCTAACATGGTAATTTTAACTACAAAAACTGCCTTCAAAACAATCGAATTAAATAACGCTATATTAAAGACTTCTGCTTACGGTCAATAATAACGGTCGTTATGATATCCATCTTAATCGGTGACGTTTCCGAGAATGTATGTGTACGCGGGCTGCGCACGCGATTCAAAATACGAACCGTTTGTTTTTTTTTCGCATTTTATATTTAGTTGAAAGGAGGTTTTAAAAAAAATACAAACTCTGTGGATGATTTTAATATTTAATTAATGCATTATTGTAATAATGTGAACTTTGGTTTTTTTTTTCTCAACTGCGAATAGAGTGTATGTATGAGTGTATATTTCTTTGGCACGCCCTAAACGGCTTGTCGTATTTTTATGTGAGTGTTGTCAATAGATTTGTCTTAGTAATGAGAGTGACGCTGGATACATCAAATTAATAAAAACGAAAGAAAAAAAAGCCGGTTTTATTAAAATAATTCATTACTTGTTTATTTTATGTTAATATTTTTTTTTGTTATTAGTTATTTTAACGCGAAGTGGTGTTGTATGTTTGAACTTGTGTTAATAACATGTATTATATAAGTCTGACGCCTTAGTATTTCTATATACTGACATATTGACTGTCTCGGTGGCGCATTGGTAAGGCATTTGACTGCCGAGATCTTAAATTCGATGACCGGCCGGACCAAATGTTGGTATGATCTGCAAATAATTGTTTGGGGATTTCGATGTTTATTATGTATATATTTACAAAAAAAGTATATATAAATTTCTATAGCACAAACTCTGCTTATTTTGAGACTAGATGGCGTTGTCTGTATTATTTAGGTACCTTTAAGATAAATAAATAAATGTTATGAAATACTTACCGTTTATAATGAATATTTTTATGCATGAAAGAATATAGTTAAATGTTCAAGATAGAAATAAAAACACTATCCATAAAAGGACTAAGCGGAATTGAACTCACACCCGATATGTTAGTGTATCAAAAACTGGTAATAATTATATGAATATCAATATTCATAGTTATAAGTAAAGGTCGTCTGGTATTTGTCAAGGCATAAATTAATCTTAAGACCTTTTATGGGTTTGTGTACAAGCATTTATCATTTTAACCTCCTTCCTTACGAGAGGATCATGGCAGTGGACTGTTAAAGGTTGATGATGCTGATGATGGTGATGATTTATCACTTTACACGTCATTATATTAACAAATAGCTGAGTCTTTCTTTAAAAAAAAGTGAGCGAAGCTTGTTTAAAATAAACGAAAATTTTAACAAATAACCGACTTCAAAAACTGGACCAAATAGAAATGAGACACACGGGAAGCATCGACTTTAAAATAATAAAAGTATCATCAAAATCTGGTTACCCACTCGAAAGTTCCGAGATAACAAACATATATACATTTAAAAAAGAAATACAGTCAAATTGAGAATCTCCTCCTTTATTGAAGTCGGTTAAAAAGTGGACAAGTTACTCCTTAAATCATCAGCCAGTGAAAATTCAATCAAAATCGGAGCCCATCCTGAACAAACAAAATGATCAATGAACAAATATGTAGAAATTGAACTCTGAGGCGAACTGAATTCGAAGATTCAAGTAGGTACCGTAAATTTGAGAGCACTGCCCAATAACGAGTACCATAAAAAGATGTTAAATAGATGTAGTTTTGATTGACAACCGGGACCACCAAGCCACCAAGGCTTAACGTGCACCGTGTTAATTAGGCACGAGCGTGAAACGGCTGAGAAAAAAATCACCAAAAATATCATAATTTTTTTTAGTTAACACAGTGGGTATAAAAAGAATAGTACAACGGATTTGCTATATTTTAATTCTACCCTAATAGCAAAGTTCATTATGATACATTGGTCTAGTGGGTAGTCTTTTTATTATTATATTATATATAATTATATATAATTATTATGTTGTATAGATGATAGGTTCATATTTGATTTGTATTTGATACATATATGTTGATGAAATATGTATTTACTAACATAAAACGACCGTTTGCGTTTCCGGACGTCCGACAGGAGTGATAACTTAAACTAATGATAACTAATATAAGTCGAACTATTTGGTATTGAAATGGTTTAGTTTGAGAAAAGCTTGTGTTATTACTTAAATTTTAAATATAATAATATGATAATGTAAAGAAGATTTACAACGGCAAGATTTACGTAGCCACAACGTATTCTTTCCAGTCCCCAACCCGTACTTGGCCAGCGTGGGGACGTATGGCCTTAACAATCTCCTGAGAGGAGACCCGAGCCCAGCAGTGGGACATTATGGGTTGTTGTTTGTTTTTGTTTTTTTTTTTGATAATGTAAGGAAAAGTTATTTGTTAATAAAATATTTTATTGGTTATAGAATATACATTTTATCTGCCCGAAATGCGCTGTGAATGATACTTCATAAAATATTATTATCAGCAGTCTGGTTATTATATATAACATTATACTTTGCGTGGTTCGTAATCACTGTACGACAAACTTTTATTTTGCGAACTGTTCTTAAAAAACACTCTGAACTTCTATTCGACGTTAATCTACTCAAAGATAGAAGACGAAAAGTTATTGTATGTCCCCGCTTAAGTTTTAATTCTTCACTCTCTCAAAAATTCTTCTGTTTTCTTGCGCCATACATCAATAATAAAATAAACAGTATCCTTAACATATACTCCAAAATCAAATTTGTGTGGCTGCAAATTCTAAAACAATGCCTTAAAACTTTAGATTATGAGGGAACTGAAGTCAAAAAAAGTCCTACTCCTACTCTTGGCCCTTCTATCATTAATATAAAACTCGCAAAATAATCTCACAATACTGTCTCCACAAATTTACTATCACCCACACACACACTAAAACTCATACTGACACACATTAACACTTACATTGACTAACACTAACACACACTCCTACACGCGCACATCTTTATTGCTGCTTAGTCATAAGTGGATTGTCAGTTAGAGTTTAAGTTTCTTTATTTCTTAGTTCTCTCACACAGTCATTATTGTCATCCTTCCTTTTTTTGCCGTGCGGAGGACCTGGTGACCTGTAAAACAGGTTACCTTTTAATAACCTATTTCAGGCGCTAGTCTTTCACAAAGGTGGAATCCGGAAGTCAAGTACTAATGTATCTACTATTAAGCCATATATTTGTGAAAGAGAATAAAGTTTATTATTATTATTATCTGATCTGTCTATCTAGCCATATGTGTTAAAACAAGTAAAATTATCAAAAATAAACCTCGACCGCGTCAATATCTGACATCTTTATTTAATTCGGTTTTTTGTTTTTTTTTTATCCTGATGCACCCAGTGTCAGTCTTACGATTAAGACGAATTTATTGACACCACTCACATAAAAATACGATGAGGGTCTAAGGCGTGCCAAAGAAATATACATACATACACTCGAAAAACATAATTTCGCAATATACTTTCGCAGTCGGGTAAAAAATAAGAAAAACTGTTACTGCCAGTCTGTCCGATGTACTGCTATCATTATTTATATTAGAAAGTAAAAGTTACTATCGAAAATAAAACGCATTACCGTTAAATAATAACAAAAGGTAATAAATACACAATGAGCGTAAACGAAACCATACGTAAGAATTTACGGAATTAAGAATATAATTGAAAAACACTTTAAAAAACAAGAGTTTTGCCGTTAAATAAAAAAAATGGCCAGTTCCGTGTTCGAAATTTAAAATTCGCTAATCGTCGGTATAATTCGTTCGCGTTGTCAGCTTGCGAGCAAGCATCAGATATGACATTGTTATAAAACGAAGCACATGGTTTATTTAATGAGATATTGCGATTTATCAAGATTGTTAAACCACCTTTAATTGGTCGGGTGTTGATTTTGAAATTGACGCAAAATTGTACAACATTAAGTTTTCTTTACAACTTTTAAGGAACATAATTTGTATTGATGTCTCAATAGATTTGTTGTTTGTGAATCAGATTCAATTCTTAAGGTTTACATTCAATGTTACAATCGATATATATAAAAAAGGAAGGTAACTGACTGATGAAGTAGCCCAGAAATCGAGGTACAGCCCAAATCGCTGAACTTAGAACCCCGAAATGTTTGCAATTACGTCCCTTATATAACATAACTTAGCACTAAGATAGGAATTTTGGAAATGTCACCCCTAAAGGAGTAAAATAGGGGAATTTCTGCGCGAACGAAGCCGCGAGCAAAAGATAGTATTTTATGTAAGGGTTATACAACGGTAAACATTGCAAAGTTATAGGGGGTAATCTGTAGATCTACTGAATCGATTTTGAAAATCATTTTAACAATAGAAACCCATATGAATTGCGGGTGTTATAAAAAATACGTCGAAATTCAACATGCATGCGGACTAACCTGGTTTTAAATAAACAGATAAAAAAAGGTTTTGTGTACTGACTACCCATGTGTAGAATCAATAGCATAACTATCACTTCAACACAGTTTCTTAGGAGATACCAGATAAACAATTAAACGCAACCAGCCAACCGAACCAGCAATTTGCAAACGTAGCTGGAGTAATACACACCAGCTTTGACCGCAAATTGCAATTTACAATACATTTTTTTGCGACAATTAGGTATAAACGTAGCATTACTGGTAATGAAAATTTAATTACTGATGAAGTAGTAACAAATTTACATACATCATCATTATTCATACATACATGTATAAATAAACCTATGAACATTAACGTTATGAATACGAAAAAATTTGTTGATCCAAGGAGAGAAATTCATATTTTTTCTTTGAATAAATTTCAATATAGATAACATTATGAAAGCATATAGGTAGGTACAGAGGCGCTCATAGCCCAGGGATTAGAAACAATCACCGAGGGTAAGCAATGACGGCGCGGTCAGTACCTGGATGGATGACCGCTAGTGGCATGTTACCGTTAGCGTCTCCGTGATTCGGAGGTCACGTAAAGCAGTCGGTCCCGGTAGTTATCATAGGATAACAGTCGTGAAGCTCAGTTGGAGGCCTTTGAGCGGCTTAAAAAACATCCAACGGTAAGATTGCGTAGCCATAACGTTGTCTTGCCAGTCCCCAACCCCAACCGCACTTGGCCAGCGTGGGAACGTATTTTTTTTTCATGGAATAGGGGCAAACGAGCAGACGTATTGCCTGATAGTAAGGGATTACCGCCGCTCATGGACACCCGCAACATCAGAGGGGTTCACAAATGCGTTGTCACTCTTTGGGAAATGAGAAGGGGGATAGGGGGAATGGTTAAGATATGGGCTTCCGGTCCTCACTCACTCTGCGACACACAGCGCAGGCGCTTTTTCACGCCGGTTTTCTGTGAGGCAGTAGTATCATTCCGGTCGAGCCGGCCCATTTGTGCCGAAGCGTGGCTCTCCCACGGGATAAACGTAAGTCGTCCCGTCATCTGGTCAAAGGGCGACCCACACTACGTTTGCCAAGCCGTGGTCTCCACTGAACAAAGACTGTGCAGCACCAATTATTATCATCCCTAATCGCTTATCAGAATAATTATCCTATTATCGCTCAATAAAATATATATTTATTTGTCAGTAACCTAAGGAACCATTCTATTTAATAACGGTACCCAAAACCCGTCGAACCAATTACACCATTCCTTTGTATCACCCGCTTTGAACATCAAAGGGGCCGCGGTGAACGATTCTTTATACTCATTAACTAAAATTAAACTACTATGCCGCAGCCAGCATAACTTGACCTCCATTGACTTCGCGATTATACGACAGCATTGACAAAATTTACTTGTCATTTAAATTTTTGAGACTGTTTTAAAAACGAAAAACGGATTCAATAACGTCTTCATATCATTACGTGAAATGAATAATTATTTACTGTATTAAAATATAGCGTTATTTTAGATAATATTTCATTAATAATAATAATACAATAGTTCATCAAAGTCAAAATCTCTGTTTGACAAGTCTTTTCTAAATTATGTAGTAATAAATCAACACATACAAGCCAGCAATCTGTTCCGTTAGATACAATAAATACACAAACAGTTTTTGCCCACGACTCCTCCCACGTGTATATCGGTTATCGTGGCAAAGAGTAGCCTACGTTCTTCCTCAAGAATCAAAGTATTTTCATACCAAATTTTATTGAAATCGGTGCAGCGGTTGCAGCCGTGAAATCGTAATAGACAGACAGATGGAGTTATTTTGGAATTTATTGTATTACTAGCTAACCCGGCGAACTTCGTATCTCCATATTCATTTTCGTGAAAATATTCTGAATTATCGTAAAACTTATTTTAGTAAGCCAGTGTTAACTTCCCACAGAACCGAAGTGTATACGACTAAGCGGACTAAGAAAACATAACATCTCCGGTTTTCTTTTATTTTATTTTTCGATACATACCTTGTCCTGACAATAACAAACACGTCATTAAAAAAAGAATTATCCAATTTGGTGCAGTCGATCGAAAGGTTATGCGCGTACATACATTTTTGTGATTCATTTTTATTTATATAGATATTATAAAATATATTTTACGTCTATGCCGATGTACTTGATATTTCTTATGAGCACAAGTATTTATGTGTGTGTGGGTATGTATATATATCTATATGTATATGTTTGTATGAGTACATATTGGATGTATGTACATGTGTGTGTATATATAAATGGGTATGCATACGTATGCGTATGTGTGTATGCGAAGATTGTATTCATGACATTTATGTTATATAATGATATCTTCATGTACCTTGAACAACCCTGTACAATTCGAACAATAATTTTCACTTGCTTCAAAAATACACCTACTACACGCAGCTCTGCACCACCTAAAGGTTGACTGGAAGATAATGCCCATGGCATTAAGTCCGCTTTTTGCAATGTAATTGCAGGAAGATTCAATCAACAACCCATAACGTCCCACTGCTGGGCTCGGGTCTCCTCTCAGGAGAGGGTTAAGGCCATACGTCCCCACGCTGGCCAAGTGCGGGTTGGGGACTGGCAAGAATACGTTGTGGCTACGTAATCTTACCGTCGGATGTTTTCAAGCCGCCCGAAGGCCTCCAACTAAGCTTCACGACTGTTATTGTATGATAACAACCGGGACCGACTGCTTAACGTGACCTCCGAATCACGGAGACGCTCATGATAACATGCCACTAGCGGTCACCCATCTAGGTACTGACCGCGCCGTCGTTGCTTACCCGCGGTGATTGTTTCTAAACACCGAGTGCAACTGGGCTATGAGCGCCGATGATGCAGGAAGATTAAATAAATAAATAAGTTGTAAGTACCACCGCCTATCATTTGAAATGTCACAGAGCAGCAGAGGTCTTGCAATTTGGTTATGTTATACCGACGCTGTAGATGTCAAATAGTCAAAGAATCACCGACTAATTATCTTATTAAATGTGTGTACAGTTTCTTTCAAGAATTGAAATCGAGAATTCTAATTGTTGGTTCGTCACCCCGGGTCTCTGCGAAGGGATCATTTATGAAAAAAAATCTGCATAAAAGTATAATATTAAAGCAAAAGGATTTTTTTAATTTGTAAAGGTTATTGATCCTCACTGTTAAGCGAGAGGTCGAGTGTTCGAATACCACCCACGATAAATATTGTGTGATGACTTGATGAGTACGATCATTTGTTCTGTATCTGGGTGTAATTTATCTACAACTGACCCGGCAAATTTCGTACCGCCATATTTTTCTTTCGTTGGTAAATATTTTTAAATTTCTGAAAAACTTATTTTTGTAACTATGTCCACTTTATTTTCGTACAAATCTCTTCAATACAAACCTTGTCCCAACAACGAACATATAGAAAAAAGAATTATCCCATTTGGTGCAGCCGATCGGAAGTTGTGCGCGTACACATATTATGGTGATTCATTTTTATTTATATAGAATAGACTGCACGGTTGGCCTAGTGGTTGAAACGGTCGCCACGCCGCTCTCTACTGCGCCAAGGGTTGTTAGTTCAAATCCTACATGCGACAACACTTTATGTGATCTACAAATTGTTGTTCAGAGTCAGGGTGTTCTTTGTGTCAGTTCCAAGGATGTTTGTAAAGTCCTCCGTGACACAGGATGTAATATTCCTAATACGGATGTAGTTAATATTTAAAAAAAATACGTATATGATATACGTATAAGTCCCGTCCCATGTTTAAAAATATTAAACGACTGTAACTGTTGTAAGTGGAGAGGAGGTGGGTGATGTGGGTAACTATCTCAGCCTTGTCAGATAAATCTAATAATTATTTTTCATATGTGAGCCTGCTAAAGTGATTCTATTCTATCTGATGGAAAGCATGAGCAGAATCCAAGTAGTGGTCTCCATACTCAAGGTGAATGTAGACAATGCAACGATGCAGCATGGGGCCCTCAGTATGACGGTATATCGAGATGCTTCGAATATCAATTTAGTTACCAGCCACCCGGTAAAAGTTGTTTTGTCATATATAAAAAAATTGCCAAAAAATTCATTCATTTTTGAGTATAAAATTACATTTTGGCCGATTCTTAGACCTACCCAATATGCTCACAAAATATCATAAAAATAGGTTCAGCCGTTTCTGATGAGTTATTAGATTTTAAAAAAGTCATCAAATAATTTAAAGAGCACCAAAAGAAAAATGTAACTAAAAAGATATATTAAGTTTAAAGGAAAAACTAAACATAATATTGGTAGATGTTTATGTTGCCGTGATCCCAATACCCATTTTTCTTCTTTTCGTAAATTAATGATAGGTACTAAATCGCCTGTGTTACTTAATTCAAGAAAAGAGTGTACCCCTACCTCAAAGGAAATTAGAATTGTGATTCTTGAATCGCAGGCGTCTATTAGCTCGGTACTTACTCACTTTTCATCTAGTGATAAGTCACCTTGTCTACCCCCACATCACATCAAACAATATATATTCTTCGATACTTTTCAATAGAAACTGATGTGTCTCTCTTCATTTGAATCTAATAATATCTTAATTGAATTTTCGAAAAACGGAAAAAAAACAATACAATCAGATGACAGAAGTTCTTTCCTAAATATTTTTTCCTTAAATTTGATATTATTAACGATTTATTGGTGAGGCACTCATAGCCCAGTTGCACTCGGTGATAAGAAACAATCACCGACGGCAGACAACGCACTGCAAGGAAAAGGAAAACTTGAAACTAAAGGCTTTATCAACCCAATTGGTCTGTGTGGTATGGTGCAATAGGCCATTTTTTTTATTTTTTTTTACTTGTGGACACCCCCTCGGGCCTTCACAAGGGCTTGCAGCGGGGCGGTGTGTCGGAATCGAACCGACTAAAACCACACGGTGTGCCACTCTGCGCCTGAGACGGCAGGGATCCGGAAACCGCTTTCTTACGCCATCCAGACAATGGTGCAATAGGCCAAAAGTAACCTTCCCTTAAAGAGAGATCAAAGTTCAGCCGTGTACTATTAGAGACAGTTGTCAATGATATCATTAAGCGTGGGCGAGTCACGCTTTGGCATTCACGGGCCGACTCGACCGGGGTGATAGCACGGCCTTCAGAAAACCGATGTGAAACAGACCGCAAGCGCAGTTTCACACCGGAGTGTGTGAGGATACCAGAGGCACATCCCCCTCCCCATCCGCCAAAGGCACTCAACACACTTGTGACACCACTAGTGTTGCGGGTATCCATGGGCGGCGATATTCGCTTGCCATCAGGTGATACGTATGCTCGTTTGCCTCACACATAGCCATCTCATCCCAAATTAGGCATATAAGTAGTATAGTAATTAGACTACCGATAAACGTGTATATTCGTACAGATGAGTGACAAATTAATACAGACAGAGTTACTAACAACTCGAGCATTCGGGCTGTCATTCCAGATTTCTTGTCAATGTGTCTATTTATACCGAATTCCTGTTTTACTTTTCATACATGATCGCTTTAGTGTTTGTTCAAGATTTCGAGATAAGAACTCAAATTAGCGTATGAAAACGTATTAATTATATTCGCAGTACTGCATATGGTATTGCAGATATTTTTTATGAAGCAGAGAAAATCTTTGATGCGCACGTGTGGTCTAGTAGGGTTCCACAAGTTATAGTACGGCAGAAAATAATTTTCTAAAAGCTGTTATTATTTTTAGATGTATCGGAAACGTCGTTTAGTTTTTACTCCTAAAATCGTGTGAGTACGTTAATAGATCAAAAGAAAAATTGTGCAGATCCCCATGCATCCCGTTGTTGTCGTAAGCCTAAACTATATAGCAACGTCAGGCTACCGTGGTATAATATATAAGTCATAACCTCATTTTGTGCAGAGTCCTATCTCAAACAGCAGTCTGTCGATGTGATAAGACAGTTATGTGTAAAGTGAAAGTACCGGAAAAAAGTCAAGAAACGTTGGGGGAATTTCTGCAAAAATAACTTTAAGCACGACACTAAAGAACGTTTAGGGACACATTTTGGCAGAGACCCTGCAACCCTTACAAGTCAGGGTGAGCTGCTTGTGACATTTAAATATGCTAAAGCCTACATACACCGAAGAGTTGTATGAAACACACATTTGTTAACTACAGCTTCATTCTAATTGGTTAATACTATAACATTGTTGTCGATCTTAAACCTTTGGAATTGAAGATAGATAAATTCTAAGTAAGTTAATACAATGACGAATGTAAAAGACACCAGAAGCAAATTTTCTTTAAATAAATTATATACAGTGAGATACAGAACCCGTCTTAGAAGTCTTATACCATCAGAAACTCGCCCGAGTCAGTGTTCAAGCATGCGATACAATCGTCTGGTTATTCTGCATCGCTTTAAAAACTAATGTGCATTCATTATAATGTAATAAAGTTTAACTTGTTATTGTTTTCTAATCGCAATTTCAAATCTACACTCCATATTATAATTTTTTTATATACATATTTGTGGTATTAATCTCTCATAAAAGACCAACCAAAAAACAGCATTCGTGTTGTCGTGTTTCGTTGATGAGTCCGTCTCAATAGCTCGCCTTCGTTTTGGTTCATTGCTGCTCATGCTGCCTTGTTGCGTTGTCTGCATTCGCAATGAGTAGGTATGGTATTCTTGGAATCTGCGCATGCTTTCCATCAAGCAAAGTAGAGTTACTTTACGAGGCTCATATACTTAAATAAAACAAGGTTATCATTTGTTTGTTTGCTTCAGTTTATACTTTTAGTCGAGTTTCTAATATACTTATTAGAGCTACTCTCTGTTTTATGTTCAAAGTTGTACTTTAAACCGACTTGATTATCTATAAAGTTCTCAATTCGATTGTTTTCTTTTCGTTACCTGAGAACTCGGCTTAGATAATTTATGAGGTGGTTCTAGATCGATCCAATTGTAATTTTACAGAGAGAAGTGGACAATGAAGGAGTTATACAATCAAGTGTATGGGTAGGCATCTGGAAATTATATCCCATTTACCAAGCTTACCATTAAATACCTAATATAGATTGGTATACGGTATAGTACCTGCATTATTGCATGACGCAATCAGAATTAAAAGCTGTAAAAATACATTGAACGTAACATGCATTCCCTAAAATCTTATAGGGATATTAGCAATACATACTATAGCATAATACAAATTCGAAATTAACTCTGTCTATCTATCTGTTACGTTTACACGGCTAAACCGCTGCACTGATATTCATAGAAGGCATGAAAGCTATATTTTTTTTCAAATTAGTTCAGTCGCATCAATCAAACTGAATGTTAAACATATTAACTTACGCAATAACTTACTCACTAATATCTACCTATATCGCTAATTTAACCAGTAGGTAGTACAACCTCATCATACATCATATAATAATTACAACCTACTTAACAATAATTACGAATATTACCATTATGAGACAAATATTATGTCTGTTTTAAAAACATAAGCGTTACTCTACTCATTAATTAAAGATACTTCAACATGTAAAAACCACGCTAAAGTGTGCTTACATATTTGTATCAAGACCGTTGCGTCCAGAATTAATTAGCTAAGAGCTCACAATTATAAATACCAACAATCCATCTCTCATGTTATTTAAATAACTTTGTTCAAACGAAAGGACATCGAAGTAACAAAGTATGTAAAAATATAAATGCTTTTATCTAAAATCTAGATATGTAGATAATTACTAACACCACACCACTAGGAAACATTCTGTGTTCGGTTTTTTTTGTTTCAAGCTACCCGCCATTTACGATGTAAGTATAACCATTATACGGCGTTTGGCAAAAAAAGGTTTTGTGTTAAAAATTATACCTGGAGATCGCTTTTAAAATGACTTAAACGACGATAAACTTTAAGCTAAATTATTACTTAACTTATAAAATTTATGGTCACGTTTAGTTTGCTGACTCTACCATTAGAGTACCCTAAAACTTATTAAAGTGGACGCGTAGAAAAACATTAAGCCATCTGTAATTTGTGTGGCGTGTTAGAATGAGAGGTTAGAGAGTTTGAATTGAGATTATGATACATTAGAAAGAGATAGTCATGTTTGCGAATGGTTTTCTAACAGTGTTGCTAGTAGCCAATCCGGGGGCGGTAATGGGCGGGCCGGCTCCTGTTCGGATATATTAATGAAAAGTGGTTCCTTCTGTCTGGTTCCGTAGGATTAAAATGATAAAAATAGCTGCTTTGGAGTGTTTTTTTTTTGTTCGAATGCATGAATTTCGTCGGGTTGATACAACCGTTGTATGTAGGTAGGGTTACACGATGAATTTTGAATGAATTTTTTTGTATTAAGTAGATTTTTGTAACTAAATTGCACACTTATTTTATTGATTTATAGTTTTTCATTAAAATTTAAAAATATATTTTAATTAGGCAGCCATTCTAGCGCACCTAAGTATTGACAGGAAAAAACATGCAGCAAAAAAAATTGGTAAGGAATTTTCATTTGTTTTTTAATGTATGGCCAAAATGACTCTACCCTACCTGATGGAAAGCCAAAACAGAATCTTAGAGTGGTGGTCAACACACTCGTTGCAAATGCAGACAATGCAACAATACAGCATGGTGACCCACACCTTGACTGCTTGAGTGATGCTTTGGCTTCATTGGGCCTCCGGTCTCGCACTCACCAACGAAACATAGCAACATAGCTTTTTCTTTCTATCCAATTTTAATACTAAATGTGTATTTAGAACTTTATAATCAGGTTAAACTACACTTTTAACCGACTCCAAATACGGAGAATGTTATCAATTGGACTGTTTATTTTTTTATGCTTTCTGCCTCATAACTTTCGACTGGGTGAACCGACTTTGATGATTCTTTTTTTATTTGAAAGCAAGTACCTCGTGGTTCTATTCGATTTGGTGCAGTTCTTGAAGTCGGTTTTTTTTGTTAAAATTTTAGAACCACAAAACTTATTTTTATCCGGCTACGGCTAAGCCAAAAGTAAGAGTTATATTTTGGGCAGCCCATGTATTTTTGTCCTTCCGAAGTAATCCCTCAGAGAGCTAAAGTAACCTACTTAGCTCTGAATGTTGTTAGGATGAAGTGGCAATGGGCTGGTTACATATGTTGCAGAACAGGCCACTGCTGGAGTAATCGTGGTTTAGAGTGGACACCACGCCTACGTTTACCATGAAGTGTGGGATGCCCTTTGACCAAATAGTAGGACTACTTACGTAAGAGGGCTGGCAGTGACTGGATGCAAAAAGCAATAGAGGGCTCTGAGGTGTTCTTTGGAGAGGCCTATGTCCAGCATTGGATTGCAACGGGCTGATAATGATAATGATGTATGTACCACTGTCGCTCCTAAACTTCTAACCCGATTTTCATTACTGAAGTGTCAATAGATTTTTATTAATAATTGACACGGGACACGTATATTTTTTTAAAGATTTCGCATGTTCGGAATTTTTTTTTTAACTTTTTCTTCTTCAATATTAGCTTACCAAAGTAGAATCAGGTATTATATATATAACCAATCAGGTATTATATCGGTAGTAGTTTTAAAAAAGTATTTCTTCGTGAAGATATTCATGTGTTAATAGACATAGTAATATAAACAATCAGTTTTTTCCCCGGGTTCATTCGCGCAGAAGTCATATTACAGTGCATTCCAGTAAGCAGTGCAGACTAAATTCAACACAGGAATAAAAGTTTTTGTACAAATTTTCATACCCTATTTTATCCCCCTTGGGTGGGCATTTCCAAATTTCCAAAATTGGGTTTTTCTTAAAGCAGCCCGGAGTATGGAATATGGTAGTGTTTCCCGCCCGAGCCTCGGAGAACACGTTAAGCCGTCGGTCCCGGTTGTCATGAACATCTATGGGAATCGTTATTGGGAAGTCAGTGCCCACAAATATACTGACATTGAACCTTCGAATACAGTTCAATCTCTGGATTGCGGAGGTTCGATGCCATTCGTTCTGTGAAAAAACTAATATCCAGGTAAAACCTGTTGAACTAGTAGCCGACCACAATTAATCTTAGGACAAAAAGACTAGGAAGATGAGCTATAGAATCTATAGCATTAACGATTGCGAGTAACGCCGCGGAGTAAAACTAAGCTAAAAAGGTAGCCTAAGTTACTCCTTATATTATATTTATAAGCCAGTGGAAACCATATTTAAATCGGTTTAACCGTTACAGTAACAATCCAAAACAAATTAATAGACCAAAAAAAAAATAATTTTTCACGTAAGCATAGTTTCATATGAATTTAGTGAAAAGCTGTTAATTTGAAATTACAGACTCTTTAATTTTATCTATAGATTATGCACTTACGATTCGACTGGTCCATAAGTTCAAAGTCGCTCAGCGTGCTATGGAATGGGCTATGTTCGGCGTTTCTCTAAGGGATTGCATCAGAAACGAGATGATCCGTCAAAGAACCAGGGTCATCGACATAGCCCCACAGAATTAGCAAGCTGAAGTGGCAGTGGGCTGGCCATATTTTCCGAAGAACCGATAACCGTTCGGGTAAACGAGTTCTTGAGTGGAGACCGCGTCTCGGCAAACGTGGTGTAGGACGTCCACAGGCCAGGTGGAGCGATGATTTGCGCAAGACGGCTGGCAGGAGCTGGATGCGAGAAGCCATAGATCGAACTAAGTGGCGTGAAATTGGAGAGGCCTATGTCTAGCAGTGGACTGCGATAGGCTGATGATGATGATGATGATGATTATGCATATATATTTTATGATTTCCGTCCCCCTAACAGTCAGTAATAAAACTTTTTGTATGTTTTATGTGTTGCCTGTGTGTGAGCTACCCTTATTTTCTTTTTTTTTGTGCGGAAATCCCCTCAGATACCACCGACCGGTGGTTATGTCGGACTTGAACCGACTAAAAACCGCACACCATCTCGGGTACTAGAAGCCGGGGAACCAGGTATACCCTCGGAAGGAGATCCTGGAACCACGACGTATGTGTGAGCTCCTCTAAATTTTGAAACATATACATCCGTGTAATGGTTGTCTGGAAGAAATCGCCGTGAGCGATAAGACCGCCAATTGTTATACATACTTTACGACTGATTCTGTTGTACTATTTTCTTTGTATATATATACAATAAAGATGAATAAATACAAAATAAATAAAACAAATTGCGGTTATTACGTAGCGATAATAACTGAAATGCGCTAACCTATAATAAATCTGCCGATATAAACATTATTAGACTCAAAATAAGTGTAATATCATTTTTGCATTGTCCGCGATAAAATCGGGACATGTCTTTTTTAACTTATTTATGTCGCAGATAAAGTTTGAAACAATTGACTATAGAAAATATCTTGAAATGTTTTTTACAAAAAACTAAAGACCAAATTGGAAAATTTGAAATGTTTTGAAGAACTATTCATATTTAATTATACTAACAGTTATATGTATGGTATGCCTCATACTAAATCTACTATAAGTAAATAAAATTTATAAAAAAATATGTAATCCAACAAAGAGATAGGTGAAGCGACTTTGTTTTTTTTTTAATTTAAGATGGTCTTGTTCAATATGCATTTGTTTTTAATAACAAGTAAAACTATAAAAAAAAACCCGACTGCGTTAATATCTGTCATTTTTATTAAATTCAGTTTTTTTTAATAAAACGTATTAGTGATATATACCTATATTCGTAATCACCATTAAAAATTCTTTATTTTGATACCACATTCGATGTATTTTGAAAGCATGTTTTTTGACTTTACTTTTTGGCGCCAAAAATCGTTAATTTTGTTTTTTTAATTTTGATGTACAAAGTAACACTCTCACGACTAAGACGACTCTATTGACACTACCCACATAAAATACGACAAGCCGTTTAGTATCTAGCGAGTGCCAAAGAAATATACGTACACACGAAAAACATAACCCTCCTTCTTTCGCAGTCAGGTAAAACGTTTCATTTTTTATTTGGTTTTTTTTTATTTTTGACTTAAGAGCCAGATGTCTGGTGATTCCACTAAAAACCACCCTGACGACCAACCCTTGGCGCTCTGCTCAGAGGAGGATTGACGCCGCGTCTGTTGAGACTCTCTCCTTGTTTAAGCCTGGGCTTCCCTTTGCCTGGGTCCGGATGGCGTAAGAAAGCGGTTCCCGGATCTCTCCCGTCTCAAGCGCAGAGTGGCACACCGTGTGGTTTTAGTCGGTTCGATTCCGACACACCGCCCCGCCGCAAACCCCGGTGGGGTGAAGGTCCGAGGGGGTTTCCAAACGTAAAAAAAAAACAAACAAAAAATGGGCTTCCCTTTGCATATCGGGCCAATCATATATATAAGTTGAAGTCTGACCGCACTTATACGATCAGGCCCATCTTCCTATCGTGGCCCAAGTGATCTAGGTTACATAAATTTCATTAAAAAACTTTACCAATGTTTACTTTTTGTCATTCATCAACTCTTTAAATCGAAATTTTTATCTGCCTCGCATAGTTCAAACTAAACAAGGCACTATGTCAAATCACATTTCATCTAATTTCCGAATCTATAGCAACATATAAATAAATAATGATTTAATATCTATCATAATCATAAACAGACAATATGGCGCGCATACCAATAACACCTAGGTACACCGTTCCACAGACCACCACATAAAGCCGATGGTAGTTTAGATAACACATAATTGTCGCGGCCTGGTTAAAAATATATACCCTATTGTATCCAAGTCACTGTAGTTATATACCTACATATTGTTAGGTATATACCATATTCAATAGTTTAGGCTGTTCAGTGAAAAATATGTGTATAGTCTGGTAAAACCATTACTCTTCCTTTTGGCTTCGTTGTAGTCGGGTAAATAGGTTAACAAAACTCGTATGTCTGACAAGTTAATATAATTTTATTTTGTACACAACACAAATTATATCCGAAGTTCGTCAATTATATTCGAACTGTAAAGAGAGAATAGGTGTAGAGATGAAATAGATTTGGATAAGAGAACTATGCCTAGGATCATTTAGAACAGGATTGGCTGAAGTAATACCTTATCATCATATCAAACAGCCTTTGATTGTCCAGGACCTGTCTTTAGAAAGGAGATTTTAACTAATTATACCACATTGGCCTGGAATGGTATGGCCTTTGTTTCGAGTTTTCATTTTCTTTTTAGTGGTGTTATCCTGCGAAGTTTCTATAGTTATCCACCCCTGGTGGGCTCTGATGACACCCACTCCTTATTCTTAATCGATCACCATACTGCGTCATAGGTAATTAGTATTAGGCAAGTCTTTCGTGGCTTTCCACCGAATAACTGTGGTCATCGGGAGCCCAACCTCGTAAAATCTGTCCATCATTCGTTCTATTTTAAATTGTTTCTTGTACTCCATAATGTATGGTTGAGTTGTTAGAAGACACAATTATGAACCCAAATGGGCACGAAAGTCTGGAAGAAAAGGCGATCTACTATCAATGATCCACATAATAAAATTGTTATTTTAGTCTATCTAGATTCTCTAGAACTACATAAATAGTTGTTAATTAATATTCTCCGTTGCACAAAGGATCCAAATATACTTGCATTTAATAGCTGCAATGTACATGGCAAATAATAGATACTACCGGCTAACAGTCAGTTTTCGTGCCTCTATTAATTTTACTGATTGAAATGGTGAAATATTTTGAAGGTATATTATATGATAGGCTTGAGCTAGCCTATGATAATGTTCTGATTCCTAGCCGAATTCGCTCATGGCGGCTAGACACAACGGAGTCAAAACAGGAGATATTGTAGTGCACACAATAAACAAGACATAATGTCCCACTGCTGGGCTCGGGTCTCCTCTCAGGATAGGGCTAAGGCCATACGTCCCCACGCTGACCAAGTGCGGGGGGACTGGCAAGACTACGTTGTGGCTGCGTAATGTTGCTGTTGGATGGTTTCAAGCCGCCCAAATGCCTCCAACTAAGCTTCACGACTATTATCCTATGATAACAATCGGGACCGACTGCTTAACGTGACCTGCGAATCACGGAGATGCTCATGGTGACATGCCACCAGCGGTCACCCATCCAGGTACTGACCGTACTGTCATTGCTTACCCCCGGTGATTGTTTCTAATCACCGAGTGCAACTGGGCTATGAGCGCCTCAGGGTAGTGCACACATGGGTGTGCTAACACATGTACACGCTTTGTACCTCACATCATAACCCGATGGGTCGGCCGACATGATCGGAGAGAAGTCAGGACCGACGATATATGTTCACGGGATACGAGCATTTGAGACGAGACATGACTCTCCCACGGTTCTTCTTTCCGTATATTATAGGTAGTTATTAGAATTTTTGTATATCCAATTTTTTTCTTAGTCTAACGTTGATATGTAATTATTATCGAACAGTTTAAAGTTCCGAGGTATGTTTTTTTGTTTGACCTTTCAATGCCTTTGGATCAAAACTCTGCCATAATTTAAGCGTCAAATTATTTAATTATACGAAGTCCGAATCATACTACTGAGCAGATACTTTTAAGATAATTGGATATAAGTATATAAAGGTTAGTTACTAGACAAAGAGAAAAAATATTTTAACATGCAGGTATATAGTAGATAACTTGCATGTTAAAATATTTCAAGTTAAATCAGTAGGACCTACCTATATTCGTAAATTTTTCTCAACGTTTTTATTTTAAAGAACATAAATCTGGCATTAGGTATAAACATTATGTATCGCGGGGGAAAGAACACCTCAATTTTGTACAATTCGAGGAAGGGAAGCACTCTCAAAGGTCTCATACTCCGTAACTAATATTTGCAGATCATACAAATATTTGGTCCGATCCAGGCACCGAACCTGAGACCTCAAGAACAACAGTCGTGTACGCTGTTGTGTGGCACTTGTCTTTTGAGTCGCAGTTCCTATTCCACTAAAATAGGTTGACCTCAGATTAAATTTTATTTTCATATACTCAATAAAACACGTGAAATAAGTTTTAAATTTAAAACAAAGAATTTACAGCTAATTTAGGAAATACATACAATTTAAAGGTTGGGGTACATCCTATTTACTACAAAAGCTTATAAATAATACTGCAACTTGGATAATCTACAAAGCGATTAAATAAAACTCTTTTGGTAATTTAGCTTTTTATTGCGCGACAAATTATAGTACAATAGTATAACAGTATGAGCTAAAATAATAATAGTGACATCTATTTTTAGTAGTTTGAACTGTTAAGCTAAGCTAGTTTTATAAATGTTATTAGAGTAACCGCTAGATGGCGCTTTAAAATGTTCACTTTTAAATATCAGTTCAATCTTATAATAAAAGATGGCGCAATTAAAAACTTTTTTAATAAATAATAGACACTAATGTATAATTTGTTTTGACCTTATTGTAACATTTAACAAAATTGTAAGCAATATCCACTGGTGGAAGAGCCTTCTTACTAAGGCATTTGTCTATTTGTTTACCCACGCGTTCTGCATCTGCAATAAGAAAAATACAATCATTGTTAATTTTGTACATTTCTGCTTTTCTAACTTGAAGTTTAATGTTAAGTTTGACTGAGTCAGCCAGTTAAGCTTCTTTTAGAAGTCATCTCAACCCTTTTTACTGCGTTGAGTGTTGTGGGTTCCAACTCCAGACGGGGCAACACTTTGTGTGATTCACAAATCGTTGTTCTGCATTTGATTTCTATTCGATTTAATCACATCACACAATACCTACCTTTTATGATGTTTTTTTGAGAACGACAGTACCTGGAATCCAATTTTGGAAACATATTTATTCTGAGAATTTCTTTTAAGTTAAAGAATTGTGTAGACTGATATTTTAAAATCGATAATAACTCTATCCGTCTCCCTTTCACGCTCTCAGCCAGCTAATACGTTGATCTGATTTGAATAAATTTTGGTAGACGGATCGGACCGATATGGGCTACTTTTTATTCCATACTTACATATATACTTACATACATACCGACATACCAAAAGAAAAAAGTTAGGAAAGAATTAAAGGCTTGGCTTATAAAGAATTAATAAAAATATTTACCACTTTTAGGTACTCTTGATAAGGCGTTATCGAATTTGTAGACACCTTGGGGAGTCATCAATCCTGCCTTCATCAGTGTGCACAAGGTCCACATCTTCAAAAGCACATCAGGTTTGTTCTGTTAAAAAAATCATAAATAAATATTTCGGACATCTAACACACAACGTCATCTAGCCTCAAGCTAAGCAGAGCTTATACTATGGGTACTAGACAACTGATATAAATACATTATATACTTATTTTTTGTTAAAACATACTAATTAGACATAGAAAACATCCAAACTCGAAAACAAATATCTGCAGGTCATACAAATATTTGGTTCGTCCCGGGAATCGAACCCGAAACCTCAAGCACAGCAGTCGCGCCACTGAGCCATTCAAATCTACTAAAATAATATTAAAACAATACTAATAACTTTACACTTAGAGGTTTCTGATCTCAAACTAGGCAGATCCTGTAATATGTTATCTTGTCTAGCTCATCATCATTATCAGCCTATTGTAGTCCACTGCTAAACTTAGGCCTCCTGGAGGTACTTCTGGATACATCATCGTGATAAAGATCCATCAGGTCAGCACCAGATCTTTGAAACAACGTTACTTCTAATACCGTATTTTTTGCCTTAGTTACAGTTGAGTAAAAATCTGAGTATTTCAAACGTGAAACATTTAGAAGATAAAATTTATAGGATCATTGGTCTAACATATACTCAGAAAGGACTAGATACTCGCTGAACTGAAAGCGGGACTGTTTTACTGTTAGCAGGTGTCAAAAGTAGAATAAACCATGCTAAATAACATCATTTTAGGAAGCCTTAATTTTATATATATATCATTAAGCATAATATTTTTTAATATTTTCCATTGAGCCAGACAAATCTGACGGGCCAAACACCGTCCCAGACTCGTTTTAATGTTTATAGGAACTAACACCTTTGCTATATTTACGGAAGACATACGCGTCGTGTGTTTTATCATATAAGTTGGTGTAGGCGTTCATATGGACTAAAAACTAACAACAAACTAACTCAGAACTATTCTAAAATATTTCCCAGTATGTCAGACAAATCTGACGGGCTAATTAAAGGATATTTGGCCCGTCAGATTTGTCTGACAAGAAATGACGTAAGTCAGAGTTGACTGGGATCTCAGTCTCATAAGACGTCAGGATGGTAAAATATAACAATAATTCACTGTGACATTACCTCAAATTTACCTTTTTTGATCCTCATCACCATATCAGGGTCCACTCTGGTCTCTTCTATACACTCCAACTGATGTCTTTTAAGCTTATATATATCTTCTTCCAATTGATGTTGGGCCTATATTTTAAAATACATTATTATTATTTTTTTATTGTTATTTAATTATTCTATATCTTTCATTCCGTACATGAGTCCGTAAATATATACCACTAAAGTGTAAAATAATAAAAAATAGTCACCACTAACACCATTCCGTAAGGTCCAAGAAAATATGACTCCCAAACGCCTCTCGTAGCAACGATTCTGCAAGGGTATTGATGGCAATATCATTGCTTCTACAATGGGATGCATATTCCGGTGAAGAAAAGCGACAAGGCATCAATAAAATTTGATCGTTCCACTTTTGTGGAAAAAGTAGCTCATGGTAGTCATACCATAGTTACTGTGTAAGCCTGGGAGGGGTCCGGATGGCGAAAGAAAGCGGTTCCCGGATCTCTCCCGTCTCAGGCGCAGAGTGGCACACCGTGGTGGTTTAGTGGGTAGTCTGGCGAGTCAGTCAGGAGTCCCACACAAAGCGAACCCCCCGTCCCGGCGGGGGGGGGGGAGCGAAGTGCGTAAAGGCAGTCCAACACGAAAAAAAAAAAAAGTTACTGTGTAAGTGTAGATCGTTGGCAAGACGATGGAAGGTAAGTGATAAACGGAAACAAATCGCATAAAATAATAATGAGTTGACAAGTAACAGAAGAAATGATGAAACATATGAATGACAAAGTACAGAGTAGTGCAATGAAGACGAAACAAATTGTTGTAACACTATTGATTGTGAATTGCACACTGGCTTCCTTTTCTTAAGTCGAAAACGAAATAAATAAGAACGACTAATAAATGAAAAGTAGAATTGCGAAAATAAATAGATTTGAAAATTGTCACATAACATAGTTATAATACATGCTAAACTACTAGAAAATACTTACTCTTGGTATGGTTTAGATTTTAAACATTTTTCTTAATGGCGTTAAAGGAAAAAAACAAGATAAAAAGGCTAAACTTATAAGAATATTTAAAGACGGAGTACGGAAATGAATCAATGAAATAAACAATTATTTAAACTATTTTACTTAAGTGATAACTTCAATAAAAATGATAATTTAAGAAGACAACTAAGTAATTATACTAAAACAACAAAAGAACATCGACACATGCAATGTAAATTTCAAATACTTACAAGTGAGAGATCAACTATGAATGCAACGACAAATTATAATAATTTAGAAAGAAAATACATTGTATCTCAGGTTGATATATAAACAGAGAACAAAGAAGATTTTTCTAATATTAGCAGAAAAATTTGATCAGACGCCAAAGTGGTGGTTATGGCAAATATTTAGAAATTAAAATTCTTTGGGTTTGACGAATTATAATAATTGTGAAAGTAGACAGATTATAGTGCAAATTATTGTAGACTTCAATACAGTAGCAAAAGGTATATAAACGGTACGAAATACAGTAACAATTTTAGTTGGTATACGCACCAAATATTTAAACAAAAGTCAGAATCTATTTATTTAAAACACGTGCTCAGAAATTTAGGATTTTAATGAGGATATGCCATAACGTTTACCAGAAGTTCGATTTAGGATGACATCAAAACATTTTTTTTAAATTTTTATTTACAACTCCCGCATTAGGAATTACATTACATTCCTGTGTCACGGGGATCTTTACAAACATACATGAAACGGACACAAAGCACACCCACACTTAGAACAACAATTTGCGGATCACACAAAGTGTTGTCCCATGTAGGATTTGAACCCACAACACTTGGCGCAGTAGGAAGCGGTGTGGCGACCACTGATACCACTAGGCCAACCGTGTCGTCATTACATTGGGTATTGATCATTCATTCTGTTTACCTATATCTATGTGTTTTTAATATTACGTATTTTTAAATTAAATTGTTAACTTAACAGTTGCCAGGAGAAGGTATGACCAGAATCTGTATGTATGATTTTGCTATAGCTCAAGTCTAAACTAAAAATGATCCACAAACAACAAACAAACTATCTTAAGATTATTGAAATAAGACACAAATTTAATTACCTGTATTAACAAGACACACGATATGAATAAAGATATTAGTGCACCAGCGATTACTTCCATTTTGATAGGTATATTATGATATGATTATTCTAGGACTGAATTGGTTCAACGTCTTTTATAGCTCTTTAAATCATTACAATGGAATTGATATAATTCTTTGTATAAGTTTCTATCCATGTCGAATATACAGGATGCTACAGTTTAATATCAATAGACCTACTATTAGATACTTTAGAG
Organism: Hyphantria cunea; assembly: GCA_003709505.1. Classification (NCBI taxonomy): domain Eukaryota; kingdom Metazoa; phylum Arthropoda; class Insecta; order Lepidoptera; family Erebidae; genus Hyphantria; species Hyphantria cunea. The sequence continues at coordinate 165,677 of PKRV01000912.1, forward strand.
TTCCGATTCGGACAGGACCTTGTAAGCTAATAAACCAGGTCCTGCTTACAGAAGGTGAAAGATTCTAGCCGTCGGAATATTTTTACAGTATATACTTCTGTATTCTATACGGTCACTCGTCTATGCATTTTAGCAACTCATCAAGGATTTTAAAGCGTGAGACTTAGGCAATAGTAAAGTTGTCGTCGTCAGAGGACTGAATTTCACCAGTACTTTTCCTTTGCACCTACCACATTATATTTCCAAATCAACTGAAGGTTGACCGGGAGAGAATGCCTCATGGCATTAAGTCCGCCTTTGTGCGTCATGTGCAATAAGTTTTCAATGAATAAATAAACTTGGTTTACAGATATGCAATCTTTTTTTTTTTTATATATTTAAGCTGCCAAAATGACTCTGCCCTGCCTGATGGAAAGCATGAGCAGAATCCAAGAGTGGTGGTCACCATCCTCAATGCGAAAAAGAACAATGCAGCATGGTGACCCACACTATGGCGGCCTGGGGGGAAGGGGGATGGTGAGGGGGATAGGGGGCGTTGGATTGGGGTATGGGCCTCCGGTATCCTATCTCACTCGATGAAACACAGCGTAAGCGCTGTTTCACACCGGTTTTCTGTGAGGCCGTGGTATCACTCCGGTCGAGCCGGCCCATTCATGCCGAAGCGTGGCTCTCCCAAGGCATAAATCTTAATCTGCCGGACTTTCATATCTTTGAAGATAGTTTTGTGATGCACTACAGTTTCCAAAAATTACTATAGGCTATGAATAATTGTTTGATAAGAACATTCTGAAATTTTAGATTATTTTTTTATTATAAAAGAGAATCAACCTGTACTGTAGTTATGGGTAGTACTTCCTATGATTTATTTAAATTATAATAACTTATAACATTCCCAATAGATACAGAGAGAATGTAAACTTACTCATTCATTGACATCATTGTAGGACAATTATTCTATTTTGTATCATCTCATTTAGTTTTTACTTAAAATACACTTACTTATTTTTACCCCTAGAGGTGAAATACTTTTAAAATTTTTCCAAAAATTATTCAATGAGACCAACCTAAAAAAATCGTGTCTAATGTAATTAATATCTGCTCAGAAAAAAATAGACCTTATCAAAATTTCCTCTTTTTTGAAGTCGACTGTAGGCACGCTATGGGCACTATTTTATTTAGTTGCCATATCATGTTGAAGAAATATACCCATGAAAAGATCTATGTCCAGAAATGGATTGTTAAAGGTGTTGATAAGAAATATTATAATAAATTAATGATACTTTGACGCCCTAGTATTTCTAGTAAAAGTGTACAGTGTCTATCGATTGAACATTTCATAAACAGGCATTGTCTAATTTGTATTAGAGTAAATTTCGTAGGCTGGCTCGAGTTATTTTATTTCGATAAACTTACTGTATCCTGTCACGTTTTGCTGTAGCATATTATTTGTAGTTATTGCAACAATGACAAATGTTTGGTGATGAATTAAATATACGGAACGTCACTATCCTTATTTACCCTTTTTTTCTGTGCGGATATCCCCTTGGATGCCATAAGTTCTGGTGGTTATGTCGGACTCGAACCGACTAAAACCGCACGCCGTCTCGGGTACTAGAAGCCGGGGAAGCACACTGCGCCCTAGAAAGTAAAACCCGACGTACCTATAGCCACCTATGGTTTTATACAACTCTTATGACCTCCTCGTGACCCTTATTTACCATATAGTGTCCGCGTCGTAGGAGCTGATGGATGACTAGGTGCGACAGCACAGTAAAAAAAACGAGAAACTTGACACAAATTCTACACCAATCCGTTTGGTTAGTGTGGTATCCTAAAACCTCCTTGGCCTGGCCAAAACCTCCTTGCTAAAAAGAAGCCTATGTTTACCAATGGACAAGGTCAGTGTAGTAGAGCCACGCCACCAACGATGCAAAAGCATGACAAGGCCGCCATGGTGTAAGTCACCATGCTGCATTGTTGCATTGTCTGCATTCGCAATAAGTATCGCGACCACCACTCTTGGATTCTGCTTTTGCTTTCCATCAGGCTGAGTAGAGTCATTTAGGCAGGCTCACACATAAAAAAGAAGCCTTTGTTCAGCAGAGGATGGTGATGACAAATAAGGAATTATACAATATTTAAAATAGTAACTTTTGGGTTGTATTTCTATCTGAATCTATCTAATCTATCTGTTGTGTTTCTGAGCGTTACTCCAATGTGTAACGCTCAGAAACACATTGGGTAAAAATGGATAGAAATGGTCGAATTAGCACTTAATTTGAATCAACAATGATAAAATACTACGTACATATAGGAAAGATTTAATCTTTCCTTAAAATTTAAAAATCTCTTGGAACGAAAAACCGAAACATTTTGATAGCCTTCTCATGACAGAAAAGGTTTTCTTGAATTATTGCTAGTCTTCATCAAGTCATCTTGCAAACAAAATATGAAATGCATATTATTTGATGTCCGTCTGTTTATGAGCTATCATAATCAGACGGACGGCGTTAGAAAAAAATAAATAAAACAAAAAAGTGTTCTGTTATTATTTATTGCTGAGCTAATTAAATTCGTTTGGGCAGTATCATTATACAATAAGCATTAATTTAATAAATCCCTGTATTCCGAAAAATACTGAAACAGTAACATTTTTCTAAAGTAGAGGGTAGTTGAAGTTCATTTTGTGGCTAATGCAAACATTTGTAGTCAGTTGTTAATTTGAAATGAAAGAGCATGGACGTCTCAAGCGCATGGTTGAAAATAAATCAGTTCCGTAGTCTAGAGCGTTCAGAATTCGAATATTTAAAATATGAACTATACAAGAAAAAAATTGAAGCCAGTGGAAATATATTTAAAGTGGTTGAGCGTGTTTACAGGAAGATGGCGTGTCTGGGGTCCTTTTCGTGGTAGCACTTGACGTAGTTCCAAGCAGTCTGATGAGGGGTGTTACCCTTGTTGGCTAAGCAAGTGTCGATCAGCTTCTCAACTGCGGCTTTGTCGGCTGAAATGAAAATGAATTGTTATCATAGTACATATCTCTGATAAGCGCGTCATCTTTTCATAGTGGGATAAGTTTTCTACCCACATACTATTTAATATATTTTTCTGCATATTGCTTTAGTATGCCATATTAGTTGTCGTTTGGATAATGGATGATATTTTGATAAATAAATAATAATATTTTCCGGCATCTAACACACAATGCCATCCAGTTCCAAGCTAAGCAGAACTTGCGTTATGGTTACTAGGTAACTGTTAAATATATATATAT
>PKRV01000912.1:169112-281499 GCA_003709505.1 Hyphantria cunea
TATATATATATATATATACATGTATTTTTAACAGTTGTAAATACGTACATATTATACATAGAAAACACGCAAACCCCGAAACAAACATTTTCAGATCATACGAATATTTGGTACGACTCGGGAATCGAACCCGAGACCTTAAATACAGCGGTCACTTACGCTACCACTTGCGCCACCGAGACAAGTAAACTCCTTAATGAAAACCATTGGGAAGAAATAATATTAATCCTCCGGTAAAATAAGGCCTCCGGTATCCTCACTCGCTCGGTGAAACACAGCGCAAGCGCTGTCTCACTCCGGTTTCCTTATGTGGACGTCGTGGCTCCCTAACAGTAACACTAATTTTATAAATATATGTTATGATAAATCTACACTGCAGGCCAAATTTAAACATTCATCATCATCATCAGCCTTTAATAGCTAACTGCTGGACATAAGCCTCACCTTACATAGGAAGTTTTGGCCTACTGTGCCGCCCTTATCGTATTATCATATAAACATCATATGCATATTTACTAACCTGCGTTAGGGACCTTGGCCAGAGCAACGTCCTTCTTGAATTTGCCATCCTTAGTCATCAGCTCGGATTTGATCATCATGCAGAGAGCATACTTCTTCAGTTGTTCGTTATCAGCCTGAGAACAGAATATAATTAAAACTTTGATTATACTTTTGCTACTCTGAGGTAAACCCGTCGAGTTCAGATAGCCTCGAACTACGTGTTTATATTCTTTTAACGCCGATGCAAAAAGAGGGGTGCTATAAGTTTGACGTCGATGTCTGTCTCTATATGAGTGTGTGTGTTTGTCTGTGGCATCATAGCTTTCAAATTCATGAACCGATTTCGATACGAATTTTTTTATTTGAAAGCCAGTTTCCTTGCCGTAGCTGTTTGGTTAATATCGGTCCAGAAGTGTGAGAGTATCAGCATGTTTTCAAAATGATGTAAGACATTTTTGGCGTATGATGACTCGATTTGGTGCTTGCGTAGAGGGTTTTCCAGAGGCTTAATTTGAGCTTGTTATGGTCTAGATATAAAATATCTGCATGATATCAAGGCCCAATGATGCTTAAGCATGACTAGGTTGCCAAACAACATGTTGGCCAAGATGTAATATGGTGTTGTCGGCATTCCTAATGAGTACGGTGCCCCCCACTTTTGGATTCTGTGTATACTTCAACTACATCAACCAGAGGAGAATCACTTTAACTCGACTACATAAAAAGAATTCGTACCGTTCGAACTCGTAGTCATGAATCTTTTGACTCCTCATTCATTAAAACCTATTCAGTAGCTTAGGCGCTAGGGTTTAAAATACAAACAGATAAGGACTGCCAAAATTATTACCCTTCCTTTAGGCTTTAACCTAGTCGAGTGAAACAGGAGCTATGGGACTGATAACTTCACTTACTCATTAAAAGCAACGAAAGAATTACTTAATATCTTTGCTAGTTTGAATTCAACTCAGGAACTTTAAATAGATGTTTGTTAATCCTATTCTCACCTTGTAATCCCCACTCTTGAGCTTGTTGACCAGTTGCTCTTCCACTTTTGTCTCGCTCAAGCATTCAGAGCGGTGTTTCTTCAACTTCTCCTTCTGCTCGTCAGTCAAGGCCTGGACAAAAAAAACGAGACATTTGAACTTAAATCATAAAGAAGTACAGTTTATATTTAATATTACTCTTACTGACCCATGCAAACTCGTCTGGGTCTCCTATAATATATATATATAATATATAACCCAAGCGTTATGATGTAACAGCGAAAACGAATTTGTTTACCATAAAAAGATTATAGCAAGCCAACCTTAGTAGCAATAATGGAGCTAATGGAATATACCATGAGGATCATCAGGTCACGTTAAACAGTCGGCTCCGCTGTTATCATAGGGTAACAGTCGTGAAGCTTAGTTGGAGGTCTTTGGGCGCTTAAAAACATCCAACGATAAGATTACGTAGCTACAACGTTGCATAGCCAGTACCCAACCCGCACTCGCCCAGTGTGGGGATGTATGGTCTTAACCCTCTCCTGAGAGAGAGACCCGAGCCCAGCAGTAGGACATTATGGGTTGTAGATGAGACGGCCTTTAAAGACAGACATATCCGGCCGCGGTTTTTTTTTAATTTTTAGAGGGAACATTTTAAGACATTGTTTTTGTGAATCTATGTATGTGTTTTCGCAGAGCACACAACGGAAGCTCTCAAAAGGAATAATTTTCCCCCGATTGCAATATTTTTTATTGATACATCGCTCCTTTTGGGCTTAGCTTGGTGAAATATCAATATAATCTCTAGATTTACTGTACCAATTTTGAAAAATAAAATACTAATAGAAAACCACATTATTGGTGTCATAGACTATTTATTAATTTAACGGTAATCGGAACTGCCTGAAAATTTTCATCGCACAACGAAGTGGGCACGGGTCAGCTAGTATTACTATGTATATTACCTGAGTTTGCCCACGGCTCCTGTCGGTTATAGCGAACCCAAAGTCCTGCCTCAAAAATCAAAATATTTCCATGCCGAATTACGTTGAAACCGTTGCTGCGGTTTGGCCGTGAAATTGTAACAGACAGACAGAGTGACTTTCGGATTTACTATCGGATATATTCGGATGACCATGTCCACTATCCTCTGTTCACTCAGGGTTTGTTGGCAGAGAACTCAATTTTGGGTTAAGCCTATTGTACATGGCACTTCTTTTTTAATTTTTTTCACACTTATATTTTCAATGTGTACAATGAACAATAAATACAAATTTATAATACCAGTATGAATAGATAAAAAACACCCAGACATATAACAGATAGAGTCAGCCATGCCAGTAAGCCTGGTTCTCTAACAGGTTGCTTCAGTACAATAAAAAAACAGGCAATAAAATATAGCGTAACATTTCTTTATACTTATTTAAAATAGTCTTAAAACACAAATAGTATCGTAATCGTTTAAAAGTCAAACATTTATAAATAGATCTAGCCCCTTACTTTCACGGGTGGGGGTGCGCGCGCTTCGCAGCACTCGCGCCCCACCTATTGAGGCATTAACGGAAACATCGGGGCTTCCACACAGGAGGGGACCATCTAGAAACCTTCGGGTCCCGAGGTACGTCGGGGTTCCAGGTTTTTCCTATCTAGGATGTACCTGGTTTCCCGGCTCTTAATACTAGAGACGGCGTGCGGTTTTAGTCGGTTCGATTCCGACATGCCCCCAGGAGGTGGTATCCGAGGTGATTTCCGCACGGGGAAAAAAAGGCCCTTACTTTCAGGGATCGGTAAATTAAAATCAATTACAATTAACATTAATGGCTGTGCAACGTTAGCTTCAAAAAATATTGTTGTTGGATAAATATATGTAAAACTACTTATAACAAAAAAAATGATTTACTTACAAAAAAAAATTAAAAATTTAAAAAACAAAATCTTGTTTTCGACAAACAAATTTGTAAATTTCCACTCACCTGAGCCAATAGAACGCAAGCAGCGAATACAAGCAGAGTCTTCATCTTGTTATGGTTATAATGCGAATGCCACAGGAATTCTGTAGGGAGTCCTGCGGGCTCTACACTTATATACCCAGAAGGACCAGACTTATTGACAATAATCAGTATAATCGACGACGGGTCGGAAGGAATCGTCAACATTTATAGGACCTGGTTATAGATAAAGTCAACTGATAACGCAACTTGTTGGTAAACCGAGTCTTTAGTTTTAACAGGAATAAAATAAGTAGAAAAATTGTCGTTTCAAAACCTGTATGATCACAATAATATGCTATCGACAGATGCACAAACTGTATGGCATTTGGAATAGTTAATAAACAGGTTTTTTTTCTTAAGCAAATAAAATGATTCATACTAGTACATATGTACATAGTACACTGTACGTAGGTATATGCGTACTTTTTATAACAAGTAATGACATGCTAAGATTTTTACTATATTGTAAATTGAGTAGAGTTTCATGCCCTGTAGAGCCAAGACCTTACTGGTTTTAATCGAAAATTACTGTCAAAACAAGTATAAAATAATATTTCGTCTATGCCTTCTAGTAGCATTGCAACATTTACACGATAGATGGCAGTGCTAATTATCTGTATTAGAAAAAGATTACGTGAAGTATAATTCAGTCGCTCATCTAGTTCTTTATACATAGTAAACGCACTCAAAACCCATTACCCTAGAATTTCAACCAAAAATGGCACAAAAACCAAATTAATAATTGAATTTTTATTTTTATATCAGTCAGGACTTGTTATTTTATAAGTATGGATAGATGTACGGCTCTAACATTATTATTTACTGCCTCGGTGGCGCAGTGGAAGCGTACGCGACTGCTGTCCATGAGGTCTCGGGTTCGAATCCAGGGTCGGACCAAATGTTTGTATGATCTGCAAGTATTTGTTTCGGACTTTGGGTGATTTCTATGTATAATATATATGTATTCACAAAAAAAAAGTATTTATGTATTCATATCAGTTGTTTAGTACCCAAAATACAAGCTCTGCTTAGTTTGGGACTAGATGGCGTTGTGTGTTAGATATCCGAAATATTTATTTATTTATAATTGATATCACAAAACGTTTTAAAAATTGTTTCTTTTTTCTATCTAATAAATAAAAAATAGTTTTTTTTTAGTATTTTGTTTCTCTAACCCAATTAAATATACTAAGGGTTTCAAGCCACTGTCTATTTTAAAACTATTAAATGTAACTTGGTGTTATTTTTGTACTTATTTTCATTCTTTTAGCAGCGCAGCAAAAGTAAAAAGGTTGTGTGCAGCTGTTGTGGCGTGGGCAGGTCTGGAAAGATCCACCGAGTTTTTGAACTGTCATTAATAAGAGTCGGCCACACATGAGCTTTCATTTTTGTTTATTTCTTAAAAAATTATAAATAGGAGCTTGTATTGATCACATTTTTCTTCTTCAAAGTACTAATTCTACTACGGAAGTCGGCGACCACATGTCTGTACAACTCCTCGTCTTCAGTCATACGAATTGGTGCATCTGTACTTTCCATATCCAACCATTTCGCCTTCTACCTCTACTGCGCTTTCCTTCATGCACTCCCTCAATGTACATTTGATAACGTTTATATATACAATGCTGCCAAGCTAAGTTTGCTTCTCGCGAACTAACTCAAAACTTCTGTCTGCCTTCTGTCTTTTGTCGCAAAATCATCCGAAGTGTATTCGTGACAAAGATGCTAACCCCGTCGTACAAGTTTGCAAACAGCAAACTTGAGTACGTTGTACACTTGAGCATATGTACTTTTTGTTATACTTTTTAATGTTTAATAAAAATATTTATTTAAGTAGAATATGATGTATAATTGCTAGATATAGAAGGCGTTTTTTCTATAACTTTACGATTTTCTTAATTTTTATTTTTGTGTTATCTTTGCATACTGATATAGCTGCATTTATGTGGTATGGTACGTAGAATATAGTTTCTTGTACCTCTTCAATGAGAATAAATGAAACTCTCGAATCGAGATTTAGGAATGATTTTCTTTGTTCGTCTTCCAAATTAGTACTGAGGATTGATATCTAAGTTATACCTGATCTCTCCCTGATCGTGTCGGTTAACCGTCCCAACAGATTATGAGAGAGGGGGAACAGAGAGAGTACCTGTATTTGCGTACATACTTGTGCACTATATCTCTTGCGTAGTTGGCTGGTCTCCGTTGAGACTGGCTGCCGTGGCCGTAATCAGCTAGGAGAAAATTATTACATGCTGCACGGGTAAAGTTCACTTTTTGGAGACTGTCAAAGTATATTATACTATACTAGATGGCGTTGTGTGTTAGATGTCCGAAATAGTTATTTATTTATTTATTTATATTACGGCCTGAATACATCGCCCTCGATAACACTATCGTAACTATCATTACATTACATTAAACCGCCTCGGTGGCGCAGTGGTAGGTTCTGCGACTGCTGTGCTCGAGGTATCGGGTTCGATTCCTGAGTCGGACCTAAAGTTTGTGTGATCTGCACTTTATTTGTATAGATAAATAAAAGCACTGATTAAATGTATTTTTTAGCACAAATGTGTAATTTATATGTGTAATGGAATGGAATGGTTAAGGGAATCAAAACCTACAGGGTACTTACCGTGAACTCAGAATCTTGAAATTTGGTACAAAGCAACGTCTTATAGCACAGATGAAGGAAAAATTGCCGAAAGCATAAATTTTTAGTGACATCATACAATAAACATACAGATGTGTTTAGAACCCTAGGTGCGCATATCCGACTTGCACTTGGCCGATTTTTTTCATGTTATGGCAAGTAATAGTTCTGAGAATGCTCTCGCCTAACAATCAGGGTTATTAACCACTAAACAAATAGCCCAGGAAATTATACTGAATGACTAACTAATGTTTATTTACTATCTTAAAAGTAAAAATAACAAAACTTGCTACAGTATGCACAGCGCCTTAGCCCTAACTGATAAATTGCAAGTGAACAATCAAACTAACAACATAATGCAATAACCGACGTGCCCGTTGTAAATCAAATTGTACGTTGACCCTTATGCCCTCCGAAGCCTATGACGTAATTAGATTAAAGTGAAAAGAAATGAAAAGATGACAATATTTATTTATTTTAAACTTTCGCGTTTCATGACTTAATAATTATTTCCACGGGAATCAACACGATCAGTTATTTATACTGATCTGATTCGATTTATCTGACGTTTCTACCAGGCCAGGACAGGACAACGGCCAGAGCAACCTGTTCTGTGCAAAGTGATCGCGTTAATTCCCTTGAAAATAATTATTAAATATTTACTTCAATGGAAAGCACATAATTAATGCACTTATTGCACTGTACTTGAAAAAAAATTTTTTATTACTAGAATTCCCCCCTGGCTACACCCGTGTGTGTGAGTGTGTGTGTGTGTGTGTGTGTGTGTGTGTGTGTGTGTGTGTGTGTGTGTGTGTGTGTGTGTATGTGTGTTATCGCGGTAAAAGCAGCCTATGTCCTTTCTCACGAACCCAAGTATCTCCATGCCAAGTTTTGTTAAAATGTTTGTAAAAATGGTGCAGCGGTTTAGCCGTAAGATACAGATGTATAGTGTATGTATATTCATGTACAGTGAATAGACAGACTTCCGAATTTATAAAATTGATATGGATTAGCTTTTTGATAGGCTCCGGCAGCGTATTTGCCAGATGCCATCTTAAAAAGTAGTCTGTTATCTATTGATAGTGTAGCTGCGACTGCGCTGATAGCATAGAAGTTTTAGAGTTCGCCTCGCCGTACTCTACTGGGCAGTGTTGTGGATTCAAATCCAAATGGGACAACATTTTTGTGTGATCCACAAATTGTTGTTCTGAGTCTGGGTGCCTTTTTCACGTATGTCTATAAAGTCCTCCGCGACACAGGATATATTCTTAATAAGGGAGTTGTATAAAAAAAAGATTTTTTTCAAAATCGGTTTTGTTAGGCATGAAACCGTTACAAAGAAACAGCTTATATTGGCATTTATAATATTAGTTACGATTATAATTATTTTATAAAACGTGTACAGCGTGCACTGTGTTTGACAGTGGAAAAGTAATAGGTAAAATGTGGCTCACACTTCGGCATTATTGGGCTGGCTTGACAGGAGTGATACCACGGCCGTGAGGCCGTGAGGCCGTGGTATAGGGGCATACGGCATATAATGAAATAGGGGCAAACGAGTAGACGTATCGCCTGATGCTGAGGGATTACCGCCGCCCATGTACACCCGCAGCATCAGAGGCGTCACAAGTGCGTTGCTGACCCTTGGGGGATGGGTCGGGTGTAGGGGAGGGATTCGGTTATGGGCCTATCTTCACTCACTAAGTGAAAAACAGCGCAAGTGGTTGATGTTGGGATATTGTATGTATGCTAATCGGCGCGATAACTTGTGTTGCGCAATTCAGAATCAGTAGTCTCTTCGTACGGTATGTTACTCCGTCGTTTGGTGTAAATTCCGGTAGATGGCACTGTAGTATGTTTTCTTGTTTTCACCCATATTCGTCACCCAGATCCAATTCATTGTAACAGATAATGGAATAAATAAGGTTTAGGTAAGATATTACTATACTATCCTTTTCCATGTCGGTTATTACGATAAATTTCATTGGAATCGATCAGCAGTTTAGCCATGAAATACAGCCTTAAAAGCAGACGGAGGTAATAATAAATAATAAATATTTTCGGACAGGCCTTTTCAAATAATTTTATTACATTAAATAAAGAATCAGATTAAAGGAAATCAAATAAACCACATCCTTTCACTAATAAACGTAGGTTTAACAACTTTTATTGCAATGCTCCGAGGGTCTTGCTTAAATGACAACACGGAAAACGACAATAAAATAAATAGATACCAGTTCTCGCCCTTTTACACTGGTAGGAATTACATCCGAATTTAACTGGATTATAACTGTTAATGCGTTCTGGAATTTACTAGAGGAAGAGAAATTATATCTAATGGAACATCACGTATGACGGATATGTTATGCATTAAATCGAAATAATCTATACAAATAACTGTCTGTTTGTCCGTCTGTCCGTTTGTTCCGGCTAATCTGTAGAACGGCTGGCATGTCTTTCACTGGCAGATAGCTGATGATATAAGAAGTAACTTGGGCTTAGGAAAGGCAGGTAGGCTTAAGATACATTTTTAAATTAGCTTCGCCCCGCAGAGTTGAACGGAGTTATTGTTGTACTGCGGGTAACACCAAGACTCCTCTTTTCGTTGTGATTGGACCGGCCCATAAGTGATGAAGCATAGCTATCAAATAGTAGAGGCATGCGTCAACAGCGCTTAAAAGTCCTATACTGGACATAAGCCTTTCCTTAGAAATGAGGTTTTGGCCTAATATACCAGACGCTGGCCTGGATTGGTAACGTTAGTGTAACGAAACAAAAGCCACGGCTAAGATGCATGAAGAAATTAATATTTTTATTTGAACATATCACAACTGCAATATTTTGAAGAAAGTCGATGAAAACGTTGCAGACCACGTAAATATTACCGTACGAATTGTTGGCAAAGGACCCCGCATGCGCCATTCATACTTAACCTAAAAGAAAGTTTGACTTGTCGCGCTAAAACAGTTTGCCGAATAACCACCGCTGATCAGAATGTAAACAAATGAGTTTGGATAATATCGAAACTATTTTGAAAAAAAAAAGAAATATTTTCAAATTTTGTTCTAAATACAAATGGCTCGTACCGTCTGTGTTTCGAAAACGGTAAGTTTTATTTTTCATTAAGTATTAAAATTTAATATTTTGTCTTGATAACATTTAAGTTTTTAATTATTAAAATAATAATTTTAATATTTACGTAACTTTTTTTGCGAGATTTAATATTATTAGTTATTACTAATTTGTAATAGAAATGTTAAAAACTTCACGTGTTAAGTAGAATGTTCTGTTTGAAGTATTGTCGACGCTTTATATTACATTTTTAATATTTTTTTCCTCATTCAAATGTGTTAACTTTTGAGATTCACAGCAAGTAGAGTTTAATTTGTTTTTCGTTCGTCTAATAATGGAGATTTGTTTTTATTTAAAACAATATCTTTGTTTTACTACTTGTTGTTTATGAAAATACATTACTAAAGCTACATGCTATTGTCATTAAAGTCATAATAACTTAATTAATTCGTAATATATATTTCGGTAATTTATAATAAATAGAATTATTATTTCTAAATACTTAAAAAATATTTCTTAGCTTTCAAATATTGCAAAAAAATGTATTTTTCATTAAGGCATATGATATTTTAGAAAAGACAATGGAGATATAAACAACGATGCCTATATAAAAAAACTGTTATCGCAGCTTGTATGCAGTAAGTAAACAGATATCCAACTTCAAGCTGATACAAAATCACCGCATTGCGCAGTCTATACGCAGCTAACTTCATTACACTGAAAAATAACACAGTTCACGTGAGAATTATGTATTAAAACAAATAAAAACATTAAATATTGTTAAAATCTGTGATAAAAGTATCAATAAGTCGCTTTAAGACTCTAATTGTATATAAAAAGACAGATATTTGTGCTTTGAAAACGTATTTCTGATTATTGTTTTGACAATAGAGGCGTGGATGCTGGTAAGTTATGATTTTCAATAATTGTATTGCAGTTAGAATTTAAATAATCTTTCATGTATCATAAAGTATTATTAAATACAGTGTTAATAGAAAATAAAATTAAAAACAAAATCTTATTCAAAAGAAGAATGCGCTTCGTTTGTGTTCTCTTGTTAGGAATGTGCTTCTTTTATACGTTTCATTTCAATTACTGTAAATAGCAATAAAATTCTAACTAAATTTACCTTAGAATATACTGTAAGTTTTTATATTACAGTAACATGAATAGTTACATTAATAACCTGTTGATTTAGTGTACACTGTCGTATACATATTATTATATTTGTTTTAATCTAAACGTTTGGTTCAACTATTTGCTAATAATTGTTTCATATTGATCGAATATATAAATATGAAATACAAAGATACACAGAAGTATGCATGGTGTGTACTATCAGTATAATTATTGTTTCATTCAAATAGGTAATTATATATTTAAATTATCATCAGCAGTGCATGCCATTGTTAATATCAATTGTTACACACACTGATAAACATCGCGTGTTAATTTTATATGATGGTACTTTCCGGACGTTGACACATTAAAAAGTACCACACTGCCACCAGCGAAGTTGCCCGCAGTGCAGCGTCGTATTGATCCCGGCACTACGCATGCGCAACACATACACATTTACGTCAGTGGTTGCGCTGAACGGGTAGGAAGTCGACGATATGCCGAAACCGACACCCGTCGAAGATCTCATAGTCCCTCCACAGGATACTAAAATATGTGGGACTATATGCATATGTCAAATGACAGCAGTTTTGAGTGCTGTAGCTATAGTGTATTTAACAGTTGCCATATACATGCCGTATAATAGAGCCAATGCATCCGGGATTGATCCCACACCAATAATGTGCACCACGACACGGGCTGTCAACAAAGATAATTGTGATTGGGGATCTTGTGGAGAATGGTGCTTGAGCAAGACCTCTGGAGCCTGCATCCAAATCTACGTCAACGTTAGAAAAAACGGTACCTCTTTGTTGTTATCTGAATGTGGAAGTGCTGCAAACAAAACCTGTTTCGGGATAGATCAAGAAAACGCAAAAAAATATCACTGCATCAGGGATGAGTGTAGAAACCTGACAGGAACATTCAATTGTACTGAAGGAAAGTGTATCAATATTACAGATGCTTTTGAATGTGCCTTCAGAGAAACTGATCCACCTTTAAAGTGTTCTGGAAGAAGAGGAAAGATAACCTGTATAGATGTCCAAGGACTGTTTTACTGTAGTCGAGGCACTTGTAGAAAAATCAGAACACCTTACAACTGCGATCGTAGATGCGTTGACATACCAACCCGTAATAAAAATGTTATAGTGCTGAGTGGAGACAGAGTATTCTTAGCTAGATGTGCAAAACTGATACAAGAAGACAAAGGAGATGTCGTTTGGACGGATTCAGGAGAAGAGGTCTTAATGTTATCTTGCCATACAGTTCATAATGGGAGTACAGGAGTGGTTGCAACTGATTGTATCAATGCTGCCTTATTACCACGTACAGATATAGCAGATCTAACGAATTTCACTTATCTACAATACCTATATCAGTCAAGAGCTGTGCCAAATCACGTCATAGCACCATCAGAAGTAGAACTGACGTTGGCAAACGATAGCAAATTAATGATAAATTTAGAAGGTTGTGTGAATACTTTGGCTGATGAATGCAAGGAATTCCTGAAGAATTACGGTAGAGATGGAGCTGACCATAATGCCAAAGCAAGATTCCCCTGCTTTTATACTGAAAATAACCCTGACACGGTTGTGTCAAGGTTTGACCTAGATTCGACATACCGCCAATTTGTAGTAGCTCTTGTACTTCCGACAGTGTTGGTAGTCGTTTCATGTGTAACGTTAATGTTGTGTCAAAAGACCGTTGAAGTTGGTGATGATGCTAAGATGAGATTTAAGGGATGCAGTGCTGGTCAAGCTGATATGCAAATGCATCCAAACGATCCTGTTTCTCCACTCTGAGATCAGTCACGTGAGGCATTGTTTGATATTTTAGTATGTATTCAATAATTATAAGCCTCGTATTGAGCATTTGCTTTACATAACATTTCATCTAAGGCAGTTTGTGATGGTGGCACGAAATTACTTTCAATTTACCATAGCCTAAGAGTAAATAATTAATGAATCAACAATGGTTATTCATCAAAGTTTTCAAATCTTCTTCAAAGTACGATTATGCCTTGCTGTTCCATCTTAATCGATAAATCCAGTGACGAGCAAGACTACCTTGAAACTTGCGTGTCTAAAACTACTTCACGCCACTAAATATTTTAGCAACTTGATTTATTAGCTGTATAAGCTTTTTTTAGACTTTCCAATTACTTATAACATAAGTAATGTTACGTAGTGTAGTTTGCGATTTGATGACTCAAATCCAGATTACAAGTTTCGTTAATAATCTTTTATTATAGAGTCAAGGTGGCTTTGATTCGTATAATTTATGTAAATATACCCTTTCTAGGCATTAACTGTTGTTGTTTTACGTATTTAGTAGCCAGTTTTCATTTGGGTCTCGATCAGAGCGCTTAGGCTCTTGCTGAAAATAAGTAGGTGGGTCACAAATCTTAATTGTTTTTAGATCTAAAATATTATAACAATGATTTTTTTTAAATCTATTAAATCCAACGTAATGCAGTGCGTATTTAAAAATACAAAAATCCACAAGGAATACTGTTTTTTATCTCTCATTCATATTGAATTGTCTGAGTGGAAAAAAATAACATAATTATAACAAACAAACTGCAGTAACAAGTCGAATTTAAAATAAAGCTATTTTAAACCTCTTTACTAATTGATATTTATATGTCTATTTCAGGCGTTCCCCTCCTTTGTGAGGGTCCGGCTAGTTCATTAAGAGACGACTAAACTTGCTTGCAATGCTTTCTACTGGCTGATGCTCCCTCCAGATGTCTACTATGAGCAGATCCAGGGCCAGCCTCTCCCCAGCACCGTCAGAAAGATCGACACTACCTATGGGCGCCTCCGCAGAACCAGGCAGCCCTGACTTCAAGTCTTTGGACCAACCGACGAGGGAGCAGCTTTTAAATCACTTTTTTGAAAGATTCAAATTCTATACATCACTATGTCTTGGCACGTCAGCTATCCTCGCAGTCTTCGCTTTTCTCTTCTTAATACCTTTCGTCGTGGAGCCAGCTATACAGACAATCCTCGCGGAGTTTGTACCTGAAGCTGGCATATGCACCGTATCTGAACACGTACACGCTGAAACCTTAACTAATTGTACTTGGGCATCTTGTAGGGAAGGATGCACAACTGCTCACACCAAATGCCACAAAATACGTGTAAATTTAGCTAGGAAACCATTTGTTGAAGGAGCAACTGTCCCTACAGAATGGGACGAAACAGATTTAAAATTTCTTATAAATCCTGAAGGGTGTGGATATCCACCTAGAGTTAATTGCTCTGTGTTTGCAAGTGAATATGCAGGTCCGAGAGCGCCTAAGATATTTCCTTGTTACTATAGTTTAACGAGACCTGATTTAGTGGTGGCGAGATACTCATGGGAGGCAACGGTACGGGGTCTGATTTTGGCGCTGGTGCTGCCCACGACGGTGTTCGTGTTCAGTTTGAGTGTGCTCGCTTACTGGCACTGTCGTTGCTGCGACAGAGCTTGTAACAGGCGAGTTCACGCCGAATCCTTCGCGAGCAAAGAGGAGTAAGTACTAAAATAATTTTGTTACTCACTATCTAGATTTGGCATTATTTTCTTCGCAGTGCCGTAGTAGATAATTTTGATAATAGAATTATTAATGGACTTTCAGGTTCTTTATCAAGTATGGAGTTGGGAATTCATAGTTTTTATGGATATAACAAGTACGTTAGTATATTACATACTGAACAATGCAACGCCATACATTTTTTCCTATCTCAACCACATCACTGCCGACGTTGAATAGATAGTTACAGTTCGTTATATCTTTTGAGTCCGATTCACACTTGAACAAAATTAAGGGGCTTTTTGTTTTACTGTTTTTTCAAACATGTTTCTTGTTATCAGGTTCAACAAGAAACATAATTGAAAACATCGCCATATTGAAGAGTTTAGTACCAACAGGTATATCTCTTAAAACAATTATATTGGATGTCTTTATTACATAATTAAAAGATAAACTGAACTGTTCATAGTTTTACTATCACTAGTATATATAGAACTATACTTATTATTAGTAATGTACATATATTAGTAAACTATTACAATTACTTCAATTATAATTAGAAAATCGTACATATATTGTATTTAGTATGTATTTAATACTTTTATATAATCAAAATTGACCGTACGCTTGGCCTAGTGGTTTAAATGGTCCCTACCTGGTGGTGTTTCCTACTGCGCCTAGTGTTGTGGGTTCAAATCATTCATGGGACAACACTTTGTGTGATCCGTATGTCGTGTATCCGTTTCATGTATGTTTGTAAAGATTAAAATATTAATCAAAACAATTTTAAACATTACTGAATAAGTTTAATACAACAAAAATATTATATTGAACGTAGAATGCACTGCAAACAAAAATATGTGTATCATTCGGTCGGCGTCTGGGACCGAAGGGAAGTGAGCAACGCGCCCCCGCAGTACCAACGGCCGCTTTGCGCAACTTCGCTCACTGCATTCCGGTCGCTCGCCTTCCTTTGCAATCCCCGAGATGGCGTTAATTGTATCACAAATGAATAAGTAGCCCACAGCTAGACATAACATCTTAAAAAGAGGTTTTGGTCTACGATGGGATTGGGTAGTAGTGTTTGTGGTAAGCTTTCCTTCTCTTTATAGAGCTTTTGTCTTGCGTATTTTGTACCTAGGTCGTTTAATTATATCTTATTGAAATAACATATCAACTTATATTTTTGGTTCAATGCATCACACTATTTTTTTTTTTGCGGCCATCCCCTCGTAAACCACCAACTGGTGGTTATGTCGGACTCAAACCGACTAAAAACCGCATGCCATCTCGGGTACTAGAAGCCGAAGAATCAGGTGTACCCTCGGAAGGAGATCCCTGGACGAACGGCATTAAGTCCACCTTTGTCACTATTAATGTGCATATACCAGTATACACGGCTACGATCTTGCTGTCTCCTCACCGTGCCCCAGGTGCGGACGTGTACGGCACAATACGATCCCACGAGCCAGGCAGTTAGTCTGCTCAACTCTCTGATTGCTCAGTACCTGAATATTGACTTATTCCATACCAATTTCAGCACTTTTTTTAAAATTTTGTATATTTTTCATTAGTGGTAGGTAATATTAGTATGTAATAGGCATTAATTGTCCTATTTCTAACATTATTTATTATTGTACTGGCTCGCTGTACTGTAAACTGTACGTGCGGTGAGCAGCTGATTAAATAAACAAATAAATAATAATTAAAAAAAATAAATAAAAAAATACTAATATCTCCAGCTGATATTCTCTTGGGTAACAAAGGATATTTAGGTGTTTTACTGTGTATTGAATGTTCCCTACAAACTGTTACTAATATCCTATTTTGTTAGTGTCATTAACGCAAAAATATAAAGTTGCAACTTGGTGGTACTTTTTAAGAGCTGAAAAATGGGCTCTATTTGATTTTAGAGGTACGGAACCCTATAAAAGGCCTATATACATATAAATAAAGAAATGAAACTGCTTTTCTAAACCTCATTTTGAACAGGAGCACTATGATAATTACAGAGATGTTATCACAACTAATTACACGTTTTCAAATTTTTTAAATTATTACTTACTGCCTCGGTGGTGCAGTGATAGCGTACGCGACTGCTGTCCATGAGGTCTCGGGTTCGAATCCTGGGCAAATATTTGTATGATCTGCAAATATTTGTTTCGGAGTTTGGGTGTTACAATAAAAATATATTTATGTATTCATATCAGTTGTCTATTACCCATAATACAAGCTCTGCTTAGTTTGGGACTAGATGGCGTTGTGTATTAGATGTCCGAAATATTTATTATTATTTTTATTTAAAACATTTTGGTCTTATTCCACAGCAGCAAGCTGCTTTGCGAGTTGGATGACGATCCGAGTGATGATGTGTTCTGACGCCGAGCTTCAGCCGCCCGTCGCCGCATCTCTCCTCGTAACCCTGAAGGCTACGCACAGCTCTAAACGCCGCACGACCAGTTCGTGTAACATGATTTCTATGCGAATTTCTTACACAGAAAACATTCTTAAAAAACTTAGTAATTCTTTATTCCGTATTTAAATTCCTACTATTGATTGAGAGGTCTACACAAAATTGTATGGTTGTGAAATTAATATTTATAACTACTCTAATTGTACACTCGATTTTTTAAATTATAATTCTGAATTCAAAAAATCATTGCCATTTAAAAATAGATTTAAAAATAATTCAATTGAAATCGCAATACCAATTTAAACTTTTCAATCACTAGAACCTCTCATAAAAAATTAAATAAAATTTGTAATGTCAATAACTATAATTAAATGAATTTGCCTGTAAACTATTTTAAAGGAAAGCGTTATAAAATGTGTGTGTAATGCCTTTAGGGGACACTTTTGAAATCGGAACAGTATTAATATAACCTAATCATTTATGGCGGGAAACAAGGCTTACGCTTAAAGATGTTTAAGATGTGCGAAAATTAAAAAAAAAACAGCGTCTCTATATTCTAAAACTGAGCTATGCCGGATAGAAAATAAGTCTTTTTTAATATTTTTTGCTTCCGGAAACGCGTGATTTTTAATTTCTTTACTCTTACTGATAAGAATAGTTAATAAATATCATTCAAACATCATGTTCAAATTATGTACCTTGTTAAATAATATGTTGCAATAGCCATTTATAAAATTAAAATGTTCAAAAATACAATATCATCAGCACAAAATATGGTATAACACGTTCAAATTTTTTTTTTGACACGCACATGTTTACTGTACTGTAAATACCAACAACACTTTTGCTTCATAATTGTACCTTTATAATTTTACCCTTTTTTATCAGTTTTTGTTAATTTTTTAGGTCTAATATCACTTAATTTTCTATTGAGTGTTTTATTAAGTGTTTTTGTCGATGTCTCTTGACTTAAATTGTAAAATTATTATAGTTATTGTTGCGTGAATTTTCTCTGACTACTCTTAAAAATGCTTTTAAATTTAAAAAATTTGGATAAAAATACTTTTAAAACGACAGTACCGAATCAAATTTGTTCTCAATGTGGTTCTATATTTTAATTATTTTGTAAGTAGTAGCATTCTATGTTTAGCTTATAGTGGAAATTAAAGTTAAGTTAATAAAATAAATATTATTGTACATAATCGCCCATTTTTGTGATATTATATTAAATATATTGTTCGAAGCTTTAAAACTAAAGAGTCTCAACTAAATTGTGCATTTGTGTTAGTGTTGCCAATGGGAATAAACTGTCACTTTTCCTTCTTTTTAAACGTTATACTTTGTTCTAAATTTAAATATATTCAATTATTATTGTCACTAATACATTTTGTTTTTTATTTAGTTAGGAATGTAAATATTTGAATGGTTCTTTTGTGCTTATCCGTTGAAGATTCCGAGTATTAGTGTTAAGGTAAAAATGATTTATGCAAATGATTCTTGAAAATGCAACAAACACAATGTATAAGACAAATAAAGCTTGTTTTGTAAATAGAGATATATTTTATTTATGTGTACGTTTGTATGATCCTAAACCTTAAATGAAAGGCATTGTGGTGTTGTTTTATGGTCATTAAAATTTTCCTTTTGATTTAATGTTATCTGTAGAGGTTTTTCTTCGTCAGCATTAAGAGGCAAACGAGCACAAAGGCATGCTCTATAGTTTTCTTGCCGACGATTTCGAATGGTAATTTAACTTTGACTTATGACTACCATTCAAGATTCTAGATGCGCACTGTTAGGCAGGAAACCGTGAAAGTTGATCTTAGAGTACGACTTGCTGAACCGGTTTTACCGGGTTACTCCGGGTACACCAGGTAACACCGACGAAGCTAGTTTAAAGAAATTGGACTAAGTTACTCCTTATATCAACAGATATCTGCCAGTGAAAATCACGTCAAAATCGGTCCAGCCGTTACAGATATTAGCCGGAACAAACAAACAGAAAGTCAAAAATTTAGTAAAAAACGCTTAATTTAACATTATATACAGACACTTCAATTTATATATTTATACAGATTCACAAGAACTACAACAACTATGGGTAAAGATATCAAAAGCAATGAACGGGGTTGAAGGAGGCCTACACCCAATCGGGTCCGAATGGCGTAAGAAAGCGGTTCCCGGATCTCTCCCGTCTCAGGCGCAGAGTGGCACACCGTAGTGGTTTAGTGGGTAGTCTGGCGAGTCAGTCAGGAGTCCCACACAAAGCGAACCCCCTGTGCCCGCAGGGGGGGAGCGAAGTGCGTAAAGGCAGTCCACCACGTAAAAAAGAAAAAAAAAGGCCTACACCTCACACTACAATTGGTTGAAGGAGGCTTGAGATGATGATGATGACAACAACTATATCTAATCCGTAAACTAATTTTGTTGTATTAAGTTTTAGATGGCGTTATTGGCAAAATAATGCCCAAGATTACAAATTGGCGCAACCAGGTGGAATAAATAGAAATTTTTTTTGTTGCATTGTATACTCAACTTTAAAGAGCAATGAGGAGAAACATGAGAAAAATCTATATTTTTAAATAAGAGAAGTTGAGTGCTATTTTTCCAATTAACGCGGAAACATAAACTGCAGCGCTATCTACCGGAGATCGTCGAATGTCTTCAAAATTTTCTTCTTTTTCACCCTAAAGTACTTCTTTCTGAATCCCTTCTCCTGTCCCTTCTTGATTATGCTGATGTCTCTTCTCGACGCTACCGAAGAACTCTGGGACAATCTTGAACGAATGCAGAATTAATCTATCCGATTTATATTTGGCTTGAAAAAGTTTGGTCATGTTAAAGGATTTCGAAGAAAGGTAAATTAGCTACCTATCCTGCAGTGTCGAGATGTCCACATCTTTTCCTAACGCTGTTCAACGCTATACAACTCCAATTTTCCATCATACCTTCGCGGGCGTTTCAAGCACTTCGTTCCGCGCAGTAATCTCTTCTCTTCTCCTTGGAACTCTCCCCTCATAGGACAAGTCGTTTATGACAACTCCTTTGTGGCGCTGTGCGGTTGTGGAATGCCATCCCACTGGAAATACGTAACAAACGAGCAGACGTATCGCCTGATGGTAAACGATTACCGTCGCCCATGGACACCCGCAACACCAGCGGCGTGACACGTGCGTTGCCGCCCTTGGGGGATGGGAAGGGGGATTAGGGGAAGGGTTTGATTATGGGCCTTCGGTATCCTCTCTCACTCAGTGAAACACAGCGCAGGCGCTGTTTCACACCGGTTTTCTGTGAGGCCGTGGTATCACTCCGGTCCAGCCGGCCCATGCATGCCGAAGTGTGGCTCTCCCACGGTGAAAAATATGTATTTGTATATCTATATATTCTATTTCTGCTGTCTAAATAATATTGTTACAGTTTGATTTTGTTTTTCTTCTGCCCATTTATTAGTACACATGACTTCGCCCTATCATTCTTTACTGTACTCTATTCACTCTAAGGTTAGCTGGAAGTTAACTCATGTTTGGGTAAAGCTCGCACATGATATTTCTTTGTAACTTTTCTGGTTTTCCCTTTTGTATACAAAAAAAAATAAACAAATAAATAAATATTCCTAAGATGAAGGCGTTCATTGACGAAGGTGGTCACTTTCTATCAGGTATCCGTCTGCAAGTTTGTACCCTCTATTATAAAAATACAAAAAAAACTCTGCAGCTGTTGTGTGTAATGTTATAAACGTTAGTAGGAATTAGTGTATAATGTAAAATCAAACATAATAGCATTTAGTTTTTCTTTTGATATGCAGTACACTATTAATACAAGTAGTTAAATTATAAAACCTAGGTACTACTAAAAATTCTAGCCACCGATCGATAAAAAGTAATAATTTAACACCTCACCGACTCCTAACAGAGTAAAAAGCGGAGCGGATAGCGATTTCATATTGATTGTGACTGAAGAATTAAAACCAAAATTGTCTGTCTGTGCGAAAATTTCTCGGATAACTCCCGATAGTAGCTATGTCGGACTAGTAATGGAAGCTACGGAACCAGATGCACCCTAGAAATAAAATCTCGGAAAACGCAACGTACATCCAGCCACCTGATGATTAGAAATCGCCACAATTTGTGCGGGAACCTCGATCTATTCGTTGATCTCCCCAAAAGGAGTTGCGTGAGTTCTGTAGCGCTCGCGCTGCTACCCGAGCCTGCTTCTGCTACTTCTGCTAGGGTGCCAGTTGACCTAGACCTAGACCTAGAGATCGTTTTGGGATCTAACATCTCCCGGTTCCACTCCGCTATCTCTTTCGCAAGTACAACTTGCTGAGTCAGTGAAAATCCGCGCGGTTTTGCTCTGTATTACGGCCGTAATCATGTTACCGAGCGAGAAAACCCCCATTCCGATGGCCGACACAAGATCAAGCTTCGGTTTCCCCCACGCTGGATCTTCTGCCAGTGCATAGAGAGCCGTGTGCACGGTCTGACCATCACAGGGGCTGTACTCAGGCTGTGGCTCCTTGAGGATCAGACAGAGGTAATCTCCGCATGCTTTTCTAGTCCGTCGGTAATAGAGGGTCCCATGACTCCTACCGTGATGTTTTACCATCGCAATAACGGTCTATCCATACCGAAAAGAAATACAAAACACAATGGAAAAACAATGAAAGATGCAGTCAAACAAAAAGTGCTGTTCTGGAAGCATCAAAAAGTTTAGCCCACAACCTGATTAGTCTAAAAAGGGACATTCTCAGGAAGGTCATAGGTATCCTGACGGGGCATTGTCCCCTAAACAAGCACCTATTCACTATAGGCACAACAGACATCCCCCTGTGCAGGGGATGCATGGAGGCAGAAGAAACACTGCAGCACGTTCTCACAGAATGTAGAAGTGTGGCGGATCATCGGGCGGACATCCTCCAATCAACATCACTCCCGGGAGCATATAGTGACCTGAAAAGGGTACTGAGCTTTTGAGATGAACTAGGATGGTAGGAGTAGGAATATGACAAACTCACGAACAACGGCCCAATCTAGAGGCTAAGTACGGAAATGACGCGTAAAACAAACAAACAAACGGTCTATCCAATATCATCATTTCCTGAGAAAGAAGGGGTTGACCTACTGTTCACCGATAATATTTTTTTTCAATGGTTCATCTAATGAAATAAGTGTTGCAAGATTGGATATGAAATGGTTTATCCATTGGGTATCGCTTTTGCATTTACATCCAATCAAAACATTGCAAGATTGTACTGTAGGCGTACAGCGCTATTATATATTCGCTTGCCTTGTGTATGAAAACCTAAGCCTTAAATGGAATAGGTAGTGTTTTAAAAGGGTTCATTGACCGCAAGCTGGCACGGAACCTTGCGTTTGACTGCATTACCGTCAACTCGCAATGTGCCATTATGGGAATTCATTAGAAATTCCCTTAATATACTAACATTTAACCGATTGCTTTACTTTTATATACCACGCTATTTGGGAACTGTCTGATTGAGGCAGCTCTGCATAGTTATGATTAACCGAATGGTTTTCTTATGTTAACGAAAATCCCTACGGATTTCCATCACTGCTGGAACTCAGTAAACACTACACACTAATTGCGGAGTTCTCACTAAAACCACTGCGTTCTGCTTTGAGGAGGACCCGGGTCATGTTATTTTAAGCCCCCCAAGGATCGATGCTGCATCCAGATTCTATCCATGGGGAAGCCACAGAATAAAACCACTGCGCCCCAGCCCTCCTTCCTTTTCATCCTCTTCCATAGCTGCCGCTAATGAAGAGTAATAGTTTTGCCAGTCTATGTATATTTGTATGTTTTACTGGAGCGCCTAAACTACTAATATATACCACGGAACTAGGACCGGCAACGCCACCAGCGGCGGGCCCTGTCATAATATCAGCGCTGTGGTCTCTCTGGCTAGAGTAATATGCTGATATAGGCGCATTTTTGGCATTGTACAAGGTGCTATAAATCTTTTTGTTTGTTACCTTAACTGCGTATAACCATGTGTTGTCCTGTGTATGTCAGAATAAATGATTTTGCTTCCCTTAAACTAATTTAAATGGATGGCGCGTCAATAAGTTCTTAACAATAGTACGAGTGACACAGGTTCCAAAATTTTTTGTCGACTTATTTGAACTATGTCTTGTAAGCTATTTTACCTTCTATACTTTTTTACTATTTTTGTATTGATGTTATCACACATAATTAAACGTTTTCAAATTTTTTATATTATTATTTACTACCTCGGTGGCGCAGTGGTAGCGTACGCGACTGCTGTCCATGAGGACTCAGGTTCGAATCCCGGGTCGGACCAAATGTTAGTATGATCTGCAAATATTTGTTTCGGAGTTTTGGGTGTTTTCTATGTATAATATGTATATATTTACAAAAAAAAAGTATTTACGTATTCATATCAGCTGTCCAGTACGCATAATACAAGCTCTGCTTAGTTTGGGACTAGATGGCGTTGTGTGTTGGATGTCCGAAATATTTATTTATTTAATTATTTATACGCAATACATCCGTCTTTGGCAGTCCCGTACTTCTGTCTTCTTCCATACATAAAATATGATACGTTAAATAAATAAATTTAAATAAATAGATAGTGCTTCAACTGGTAAGTGACTGCGCAAATGCTTGCCGTGTTTTTTTATATGGAATTGGGGGCAAACGAGTATTAATACTATTAATATTATAAACGCGAAAGTTTGTATGGATGGATGTTTTTTACTCTTTCACGTAAAACTAATCAACGGATTTGGATGAAACTTTACAGCGATATAGCTGATACATCAGAATAGCACATAGGCTACTATTTGCCTCGATAACCGACATATACGCGGGTGGAGCCGCGGGCCTAAACTGGTCTATAATATTCTTACAAAATATTGATATGTAATTAAGTTTTGTCTTTTGTGTTATTTAATACTAACTTTTGGCCGTGGCTCCGCCAATGTGTATGCTATTACTCGCAATAATTAGTAGCCTATGTCCTTTTATACGAATCAAAGCATCTCCATGCGGTTTAGCTGTAAAGTAACAGAGAGATTTTTTTTATTTAGTAGGGGGTAAACGAGTAGACTTGCGTCACAAGTGCATTGCTGGCATTTGGGGGAAGGGGATGAAGGCAGGGGTTGGAGGATGAGGTTGGAGATAGAGGCATGGGTTTGGGTATGGGCCTCCGGTGTCATCACTCACTCGGCGCAAGCGCTGTTCCACACAGTTTTTCGTCGCCGGCCTATGCGTACCAAAGTGTAGCTCTCACACGGAATGTAGTTGGCAATGCGAAAATCGAGAACCAAAAATATGTCACTTTTGTTTTTGTACGCTTAGATCATTTAAATTACGCAATGGATTTTGATACGGATTTCTCAAATAGAGAGAGTGAAGAATAAAGTTGACTACACGGTTGGCCTAGTGGTTTCAGTGGTCGCCACACCACTTCCTACTGCGCCAAGTGTTGTGGGTTCAAATCCTACATGGGACAACACTTTGTGTGACCCATAAATTGTTGTTCTAAGTCTGGGTGTACTTTGTGTCCGTTTCATGTATGTTTGTAAAAGATCCCCGTGACACAGGAATGTATATTCCTAATGCGGGAGTTGTCCTTTTAAAGATGAAGAAGGAGAAAAGGGGAAGGGAAGAGGTCAAAGATAATATAATAGTAAAGTATTTTTTTTTAAGAAATCTGATGCGTCTAATAGATATAGGTCCAATACTGCTGAAGCAATTAAATAGACCGCCATAGTGTGACCACCACGCTGCATGGTGTCGTGTCCACTGGGCACTCTTGGAGTCTCATTTCATTCAGGAAGAGTAGAATCACCTCAAATTCTTTTATAGAAATTTCTTTCTTACGAAACTATAGCCTGTTGTAAGTAAATGGTAAATTCGATGCCTCGCCTTTCTGAATGGCCTGTAATTACAGCGGTGACCTACTTCAACGATTGCAGGTCGCTCAAGATACTACAAACTTGTAAGGTTTTTAGTAATTTTAAAAACATACTGCTGTAATTTATACTTGATAGACTCATATTACTGGAATTGATAATAGGAATAGTAAAAAACAGTTTAAAAAATAATAATAATTATGTTTTTTGACTTGAGGTACATACTTACAGTATCAGAAAATTCTATGACTTAGCATTAGCACATTAGAATGGAGAGTGAGAAGAGTAGGAAATAGTAAATTACTATTTATACTTAATTAATAATAATAATAATTTATTGTTTCTCTCACATAGTACAATATTACACTAGGCATTACAAAAACAAGCAGACATTAGACAAATTACTATGCATGCTATGTGAGAGACTGGCATCCGTATTAGGACAGACCTGTATGACAGTCTACCAGCCTCTCCCAAATCTGGTTTTGCGCAGACTACTACATGTAAGGTAAGCTGCAAAAATGTAAAGAACTACTATAGAATGACAGTGTGTACGTCCATAGATGTGAGAGAGTGTGTGTGCGCAAGTGTTCGTGTAAGTGTGTGTGCGTGTGTTTGTGCGCACGAGTGTGCGTCTGAGTATGTGTGTGTGTGTGTGTATAAATGTGTGTGTGTGTGTGTGTGTGTGCGGATGATATTAGGAATAGAGGAAGTGTAGAATGTGTTAAGATAGGATATTCATGTGCAAACTAATAAGTAATAAGATGTAAAAATACAAGAACATGCTGCATTACGACGGAATATATAAAAGATGTTCTGTTTCATCGTAACTAAGCGACTTGAGCCAAGATGTGACAATTTTATTGCAATGGAAACGCGTAAAAGAATATATGTCAGTCTGTTTGTTAATTCTATTATAAAGATAACCTCCCAGAAAACCAAAGAACCGCCTGGAGAACGCTGTAGTCCATTGACCGGACATTGTATCACAGACCTGGTGTTTTCGACGCTCATGATTAAGAGAAGAGGGGTCAAAAGTAAGAGCACCATGCTGTTTCAGTATGATTCCCAAGATAAATAGTTGCCTCACCGTTAACACATCCGTAAGCTGATACAGGTCTTTGGTAGGAAAGAGAAATGGCAGGGATCGACTTACCTTCAGTACTGCCCGTTGAGCTCTTACCAATTTCACAAGATGACTCTTACATGCTCCCCCCCCCCCCAAACAGTCACACAATAGCCTATCATCGACTGGCAGAGGGCCAGATAAACCATTTTAATCACCCTAATTATAAAGGTATGTTTTTCAATCTTTTTTTTCCTATATGATTTATAAAAATTAAATATACCCCTTGAGTGGCGGCACATGTGGCGGGCGTTTTTGAATATATAGCAGGGAAGTCTGAGGGGAGGAGTAGTCATTCCAAGGGTGGGGTAAGAGTCAACTAAATAAGCAAACTACACAGGGCAATAGAACAGCAAAGAGATAGAAAAAATTGCAAAAACCTATACCAACATGTTAAGCCTGTTGGCGTGGGCCGTTGGTTTTTTTATATGAGAATCTCCCAAACTGATTCTTTTCTGTGTGATGGATAGCATGATCAAAATCCAAGAGTAATGTTCACCGTTGATTGCGAATGCAAACAATGAAACACTGCAGCATGGTGACCTACACTATGGCGGCCTATTTAAATGCATTTGTATCATTGGCCCTCCGGTTTCGCACTTACCAACGAAACACGACAGCTCCAATGTTTTACATAGCTTGTAGCTATTACTTTAAGTTGGTATTCTTGGTGTGGCTCTACTACCTTGAAATGAATAAAAAAACCATTATTTTTATAAGCCTTTTTGTGTAATGGTCAGTGGTCTTAACTACTGGTCTGCTTCAACTGGTCTCAGACTAAATGCCCACTCAGGATAAATAATGTTTTGATGAACATCACCATTTGTTCTTTGCTTGGAGGCTTTTATCTATAAACTAGCTTTTGCTCTCGGTTCCACCATCATGTATACCAGTTATCGCTGTAACTCATATCCTCAAAAATTAAAGTATCTCCTAGTCTAATTTCGTTGAAATCGGTGCAGCGATTTAGCATGTAAATTGTAATATACATGATTATGTATGTGATTATAAAAATATAAGTCCACTGTACAGCTTTTTACTCGTATTTCCTGATAGCTTCTATTATTCAGTGTCATTTCGTACACAGAAATAGTGTGTAATCTAAGAGGACCAGATCCATTTAAGCTATTGTGCTCATGAGCGTAACATAAATATAATTAATCCACGAGCTTCACGGGCTATATAAAATATGATATGATGGCTTTATGGAGCCACTCTTGGGACGGAATGACGCTTATACGCGCTTATTTACAGCTGGCCGAGTTCCCTCCAACTTTATTGTATGAGATACTTTTAACTCTCGATGCGAAAAGGAGGTTAAATGAGAATTTGTATATTTGTATCTGTATGTATGAAGTATCATCTTTAGAATTATAGACGAATTTTAGCCGATATGTGACTAGTGACCACTAGTCCTTATATACATGAAAGAAAAAACTTTGCTGTTCGGTTTTATCAAGTGGGGGGCAAAGGGGCAGACGTATCCCCTGATGGTAAGCGATTACTAATGGACATCCGCAACACCAGAGGCGTTAGAAGTGCGTTGCCGGCCTATGGGGGATGTGGAGGGGCATGGAAGAGAGGTTAAGGTGTGGGCCTCCTTGGTGAAACTCTGCGAGGTTTTTGACCCAATCATACCGAAGCGTGGCTCTCCAGCATTTTTTGAAAATTATGCAAACGGAGGAATAGAAAATTTAAGCACAGTTAAAGTGTATAAAACTGCGAAGGGATGCAGAAAACTAAAATAAATGAATCGAGGTACGGCCCTTCAAAAGACTATAAAAAAAATGATTTATGGTCGAATTCCGACCACTGTGTGACCACTATATATCTTATACCTAAAGCAAAAACTTTGTAGCACTTATTTACTAAAATTAGGCGAACGAAGGAGTATGAAATTTGGCATAATTAAAGTTTATCTGGAGAGAGGTAAATAAAAAGTAAAAAAAACGAATTATGGTTGGATTTTGACCAGCAGTAACTATTAAACGGATATAGCTGTGCCGATTTTATTTTGGTTTTTATAGGCTTTGTAGGCCGGGTGAATTTAAAAAAATCAAAACATCAAAAACGTTCTAAAAACGTGTATTGTTTTTTATTCTATGATGAATTTTTGAGTTTTGTTTTTGATCTTCGATATGAAAACAGGAATCGAATAAATTTATATAAATAAAATTAAATCAAAAAAATATATGTATGCGCGTAACTTTCGATCGCCTACACCGAATTGGTTTTTTTTTTGTGTGTTTGTTATTGTCAGGACAAGGTGTGTATAGAAAAAAAATACAAGAAAACCGGAGATGTTATTTCCTTAGTCCGCTTAGTGGTATACACTACGGTCCTGTGCGAAATTGACAGAGGCTTACTAAAATAAGTTTTACAGTGATTCAGATAATTTTCAGAATATGGCAGTACGAAGTTCGCCAGGTCAGCTTGTAATGTATGTACGCGCATAACTTCCGATCATTTTGCGATTACTGCACCATATTAGATAATTCTTTCTTTTAAGTGTTTGTTATAGTCGGGACAAGGTTTGTATATAATAAAATTATAAGAAAACCGAAAGTATTATATTTTTGTACGGCACTGTACACTACCCGTACCGTACCGAGAAACTTAGGTGGGTAGAAAAAGTGAAAAAATTTTTTTTCGTCTATTTAGAAAATAATAAAAAAAAGTAAATGCGGTGCAAAGTTCGCCGGTAAACTAGTATATATACTGAATTAATTTAAATTAGCGCATCACCTCTTGCAGGCAACTTCACTACATCAATTCCAACAACATTTTCTACGACTTTTTACAAATCTTGATAAATGACCCAAAAATTGATATTTGCTCCCTCGGTTATTTATTGCTCTGTGAGTAGTATGTTGTAAGAAATACGTAATATGACATCGCCCGGGTGCCCCTACCTCGACTATACACAACGGTAGTTAGTAGACCCATGCTGATTTGAGCACGAAAGGGCCGGCTCGACCGTAACAGTACTATCCTCGCACGTAAAATTACGTTCGTACTGTCGTGTTTCGTTGGTTAGTGCGAGACCGAAGGCCCAATCATATAGAAGCATCACTGGGCCGCCAAAGTAAATAATAATAATAATAATAAATATTTTTGGCCATTTTAACACACGACGCCATCTAGTCCCAAACTAAGCAGAACGTGTACTATTATAATTTTTTTTTGTAAATACCTACATATTTATTTTTTTTTTTTTTTTTATTCTTCCTGCAATTACATTGCAAAAGGCGGACTTAATGCCATGGGCATTATCTTCCAGTCAACCTTTAGGTGGTGCAGAGCTGCGTGTAGTAGGTGTATTTTTGAAGCAAGTGAAAATTATTGTTCGATTTGTTCAAGGTTGTTCAAGGTACATACATAAAGATATGATTATGTAACATAAATGTCAAATACCTACATATTATACATAGAAAACACCCAAAATCCGAAACAAATATTTGAAAATCATACAAACATTTGATCCGACTCAGAAATCAAACCCGAGACCTCTAGCACAGCAGTCGCATACGCTACCACTGCGCCACCGATGCAGTCGAAGTGTGGGTCACCATGATGCGTTGTTGCATTCGCAATGAGTATGGTGACCATCACTCTTGGATTCAACTTATGCTTTCCATCAGGCAGCGAAGAGTCATTTTGTCAGGCATATTCATTAAAAAATAACTGTATTGAACGTCAGCTCTCGTCACTCGTCAGCGTCACTCAAAGGTACGATTTATTTTAAATTACCAAAGAACTTGAAGTTTAAAAATTACTCCTCATTACATATACCTACTAGCTTTAGACCACGGCTCTAAACACGTGTATGGCGATTATCGTTGTTAAAAGTACCATACTTAATTTAATAGAAATTGGAACAGCGTTCGCCGTAAAAAGCTGATAGACAGGCAGAGTTACTATCGAATTTATACATAAAATTATGGATGTATACATAACTAAATATTACAATTCAATGCAAAGTCAACCTACCCCAATCATAACTCATTAGCCCATAAAAAGCGCCATTCATTGCACCGTAATCACAAACAACAAGACAAAGTAACCTAACATTTCCAGCATTGTTAAAATACTCCAACATTTGACTACAAACGCCATTTAGACCATTTTTCAATGTATCTCTAATGTACCTCCTCTTTAAATTTGTATAGAAACAACTATAGGACGTGCAAAGAAAAATAATCTCAATAACATTCAGCATCGGGACCTCAGAATTGTAAAACAAGACTGTCTGTCGCCGTACACTGTTAGAACACATGATACCGCTGTATCGACCCAAAGAGAGCGACGCGCGCACTCGAATAATCATGTCTGTATACCAAAATACATAAAATAAACTTTATATAAAATAAAAAGACATCGATTTTAAGATAAAATAAAAATAAAACTTTTTTTCCAATTAAAAAAACTATTTTTCTTTTCGGCACATTAATTTTTTTCTTTTAATTTGTAGTACTAATTCCAATTTCAAAATTCATTAAGAAAAATTCCGCATTTTAATTTCTTGTTTTTCAAATTATGTGTACAATGCTTTTATGGGATTTTTATGTGTTATACAAGGTTCTGGGTTGCTTTTGAAGGCGATGAAAACGGCCTGCGCCCAGTAGTAGCCTAGTCGCGGGTACGCGTCGACGTCTGACGAAAAACAGACGTCATTGAAGTAGAAAATTAACAAAAAAATACGATTTGAACACAGAACATAATGATATAGTGCTAAAATACCTCAGTGTTTTTCAATTCATTGTTTTTTTCGTCGTGTTTTGTTCTATATGACAACAGTGGTCACGGAGCTTTGATGAGGCTGGTTTTATTATATTGCCATTTATTTTCAGCAATAATTTAATCATCAACATGCTATAATGAAACACACCAATTATATCGTAACGTAAATCATCGCTGTTTTGTTTCATAATCTGTAGAAAAATAACGCCAAGTCATTACTGCATTATGTCAATATGCGTAACGTATTTTCTACGCGTAATCGTATTTCGATTCTATTTTCAAATTCCAAAAAAACGTAATACAAAAGAACAAATACAAATTTTATAATTATGTAACGAACATTGTTAATTTCTTTGTATTTTTTAATGAAATAAATTGGAATTATTTGAAATACTACTGGTGCATGGTTCTAATACAATTTTATGTTTCATATCGTAGCGTGAGGGGCTTATATTAAAAAGTGTGACGTCAAGACCATAGTTTGAGGTTAGGTTATGTAATAGTGCTTTTAACAGTACAAAAAATGTCTAAGTTTTTCGGGGTTCACATTATCGTGGTTCTTACATGCAAGTATTTTGGATTTCCGTTTTAGTGAGATCCATGTTGGGTTTGAATGGCGTGAAGTATGTTTAAGAAACGTATTTTAACTTAATGTACCACTTTTATTAGCTACATAGCCGAGTTTATGGGATTCGTACGGTAAAAGTTACCCTTGGTAATTATAATAAGTAGTACTTATTGCATGTTGGAAAATATTTTAACTATTACTTATTTTTAACGTATTTGTATTGTAGTACACCAATTTTTATGGTAATTTAAGACGTTATTTGTGTGATTAGAACATTTTATTTTATTTTAAACAATCCTAGTTATATAAAACTGCACCAATGATTAAGCTAGTAAGGGTTAAGTTGTGCCGTCGTGTGTCACAAGTTCGATTCCCACTCATTGTCAAATATTTATAAGTCCGAATTCTTTTTATTTATCTAAGTATTTCTATGTAAAATTCACATATTTATATAACTAAAAATCCATTGATAATATTTTTAAATAATATTTAGTAGGCTTTTACTGACTTGCTAATTAACCACAAAATTTTTCGTTATAGAAAAAAGTCAATGAAATCGGCTTAATATAATACCAGCTGAGCCTCGCGGTACAACAACAGCGGGTAACGCCGCGGGCCAAAACTAGTCTAATAAAGTAACCTAAGTTACTTCATGTATCATCAGCTATCTTCCAGTGAAAGTCCTGTCAAAATCGGTCCAGCCGTTCCAGAGATTAACCGGAACAAACAGACCGACAGACAGACACAAAAATTGTAAAAAATGTTATTATGGTATATGTACCGTGTATTCATGCATAAGCGTTTAGTAAAAAGCGGTTGTTTAATATTACAAACAGACACTCCAATTTTATTTATTTGTATAGATGAATAATAGAAATAATTATTTATGACCCATGCCTGAAAGAGTTTTCCTTCATTTGTCTATATGCGTGAGTCAATAATAATTAACGTAATTAAGTATCATTAAAATCATTAATTACGTTTTTATTTTATCTTATTGTTTAATACTAAGATGGGATAAGGTTATTCACCATGTTTATTTTCGAACAGTTTGAACATGATAATATATAATATAATAATAATATAATGAATAAAATACCCGTCATCCAGTGATTAAATAAAAAATAATTCACTTGGTTGGGTACTCTTCAAAATGAACAGAGTTGATTTCGAAATTTCATATAAAAAATTAATAGTATGCCCTTCTTATATTTAATACATAAAAATTATTAATATATATATATCATAAATAATATAACTAAAAGATACATCAAAGTGGCCCAGGTATTTAACCGCATAATATTAAATTTGAGAGCGATAATCTAAATCTATATATACATATAAACAAATAAAATTGAAGTGTTTGTTTGTACTATTAAAATTTAAAAAATGCATGTGTATGTATACACGGTACATATACCAAAATAACTTTTAAAAAATGTCTGTCTGTTTGTTCCGGCTAATCTCTGGAACGGATAGACCAATTTCGACAGGACTTTTACTGTCGGATAGCTAATGACAGACTAGCTTCGACCCGCTACTTTACTCGTGGTTGTTGTTGTAAAGGTACTGCAAAAACCGTTGGCACACCGCAGGACTGAGCTAGTTACAAATACATATACTTTGAAGAGAAGCGAAAACTGTATTAACTAGATGCTCTCAAAATTAAAAACACATTGTAGAGGATAAGAAATAAATAAAGAAGGAACGAATTATGAGGCGCTCATAGCCCAGTTGCACTCGGTGACTAGAAACAATCACCGAGGGTAAGCAACGATGGCGCGGTCAGTACCTGGATGGGTGACCGCTAGTGGCATGTTACCATGAGCGTCTCCGTGATTCGGAGGTCAGGTTAAGCAGTCGGTCCCGGTTGTTATCATACGATACGATACCAGTCGTGAAGCTTAGTTGGACGCCTTCGGGCGGCTTAAAAACATCCAACGGCAAGATTTACGTAGCCACAACGTATTCTTGCCAGTCCCCAACCCGCACTTGGCCAGCGTGGGGATGTGTGGCCTTAACCCTCTCCTGAGAGGAGACCCGAGCCCAGCAGTGGGACATTATGGGTTGTTGTTGAACGAATTATTTCAAAAAATCCGACAAGAAATATCAATCATTATAAATACCTTACGCATTAAGTCCGACAATGCACCACAAGTGCATAATGTTATAAAATAAATAAATATAATATCTGCCACTCTTATGACTAAGACTAATCTATTGACACCACTCACATAAAAATACGACAACCCGTTTAGGCATATAATAGCAAAAACATAACCCCCCTTCTTTCTTAGTCGTGGCATAAACGTTGTTCCGTAGTACCAAAGTGACAATCACAGATATTAGACCTTTTCTACATCTGTAGTTATTATTTAGGCACGTGTCAGTAAACATAAGTCATTTTATACTTAGCCTTATTAAGTTAAAAACTAATGCAAGTTGGGCATTTGGGCGTTCTGATTGCATTAACACGAACGAAAGTATTACGAAGAGATGGAAATCTTGAAACATACCCTGTCGTAAAAAAAATCGTGGGAGAGCCACGCTTGGGCAGGAATAGCCCGGCTTGACCGGAGTGATAGTACGTCCTCACAGAAAGCCGGTGTGAAACAGCACTATGTTTCACCGAGTGAGTGAGGATCCCGGAGGCACATACCACAACCATCATTCTCCCCATCCCCTAAAGTCCGGTAACACACTTCTAATGCCTCAGGTGTTGCGGGTGTCATTGGGTGGCGGTGATCGCTTATCATCAGGGGAAAACCAGCAGACGTATTAGGCGATACGTATGCTGGTTTATCCCCTATTACATAAAAAAAACTCCTTTCCAAAGAGAGGTTTTTTTAATATGAACCTGCTAAGATGATTCTAGTTTGCCCAATGTAAAGCCTCAGCAGAAATAAGTATAGTGGTCACCATACTCATTGCGAATACAACAATGCAGCATGGTGACCCACGCTATGGCTGCCTGTTGAGATGTTTCTGCATAATTGGGTCTCTGGCCTCGCCAACGAAACAAGACAGCAGAAATGCATTAATTTTAAGTTGCTTCTATTTTTGGTACTGTGATAGTCTGTATTATAAGCTTCCCCGTAAGATGGACTTACTAAAATATTGTTTAAATCCGAACCGATAGTAGACCTGAGATAAGCACGTTTTAAATTAAAATCTTAGTTGACAGTCCATGTTTATTCATATTTACATTTAAATTTAAAACTTCTATAAATATCAGACACAATCGAACAAATATTGGTTAGTT
The DNA here is from genome assembly GCA_003709505.1 of Hyphantria cunea. NCBI lineage: Eukaryota > Metazoa > Arthropoda > Insecta > Lepidoptera > Erebidae > Hyphantria > Hyphantria cunea. Next base: position 202,959 of record PKRV01000912.1, read on the forward strand.
GCGAGTTGGACTTGCGCACGAAGGGAACTGCATCTGCATCATTGAGCCCTTGGTCTTGCACTCAACGACAGTTATTTTAGATTGCTCTTCTGTGAGAAGGTTGTACCGCCCTGGGTGAGCCCGTCCACGCTGAAATCAGCGTGGCTCTTGATAATAAATGAAATATATTTTAAATACAGCACAGTCCACATACAGATAAATTATACCCTGTTGTATCATTCAATTGATTCAATTTAAATTAATTCAATCTCAGTTGATTCAATCTCAATTAATTCAATCTCAATTGATTCAATTTCAATTAATGGTTGTTGATGATTACCCTGAAACAAAATTAGATTGATTATTTTACAAGATAGGTCTCATTTTAAGTAGACGTACTGCTCGCTTATGCATTCATACTCGTATATATCTCGTTAGATATAGATCGTACAAAGTATTTATGTTTAAATTTGTCTGAGTATGTCTTGTAGGTAAATCTTACAAATCTTGTGCTTAACAATCAATTTTACTCAACAACTTTCATGGATATTTTTTTATAGCCGTATGTTCATGTAAGGAGACGTTAGAGTTTAGAGAATAATAAAATTATTTGACTAGAAAACTTAAGTGGTTTCAATGCAGTTAGTTTTAATCAATACTTTATATTCCTTTTGAAAATAAGTCAAAGAAAAGGAAAACTAGACAATTTTACAAGTTAGTAGAGCCACGGTGCATCACTACCCTCGCATGGAAAATCAACGTAAAATGAAAGCATTCATGCTGTTGTTTCGTTGGTGAGTGCAAAACCGTAGGCCCAATGATGCAGAAACATAACTAGGCAAGCATGGTGTGGGTCACCATGCTGCACTGTTGCATTGTCTGCATTCGCAATGAGTATGGTGACCACCACTTTTGGATTCTGATTATGCTTTCCATCGGGAGAAAAGAGTCATTTTGGCAGGGCATACATAAAAAAACACAAACCCTACACGACCCTTCTGCCCAGTATGGTTTAGGCCAAAATATAGGCCAAAACCTTCTTTCCAAGGATTGCCCAAAGAGTAATAGTTTTGCCATTCTACGTATGTTCCTATTCCACCGTATCGTCTAAAGTATTAAGCCGATTTTAATTAATGAGGTATCAAAATATTCTTAACTAGTAACGGAGCAATGAATGAAAAAAAATAAAAGCCGACTGCGTCAATAACATATATAAGACATATATGTTATATATAAATTCGTAATCACCGCTACAAGTCCTTTATTTCCATATAACATTCGATTAATTTTGAAAAAAAAAATTTTTAGATTACTTTTTGGCTCCAAAAATTCTTAATTTAATATTTTTTTATTGACTTTGATATACCCAGGGTCACCTCTCGACTGAGACAAATCTATTGATACCACTCTCATAACAACACGACAAGCCGTTCAGGCTCTAGGACGTGCCAAAAAAAATATACATACGTACATACATACACTCGAAAAACATAACCTTCCTTCTTTCGCAGTCGGGTAAAAATAGCATGCGTGCCATAGGCTATATAGTTAAGTTAAGTAGTACAGTTTTGATAATTTTATTGTTGCATAATTACTTTAATATTAATACATACTGAAAGAGACACACATCGATGTTTGTCTCGTTCAGCCAATATAAAACTGCGAACAACTACACAGTTGCCAAGTCTTATATTCATGGCAAGGCGCCAGCTTATTTCAATAAGACTGTTTTTGTATAATATATATCACACTATTACGTTTTGTTTTTTATGGTGAAATAAATTAAATATTAACCTGAATTTATTTAACTATTAACTTAATATCGCTAGGCATTAATGATTAATTAATTAAATGGAAGGTTGTAGTGGGCTAGGTGTGATTCCAAGTATGGCTAAGCGGCAACTGAGTAGGTTAACAAATTTATAAGTTAGGCAATTTTATTGAGGCCCGTGTATGGATAGGAAGGGCTATTCCATAACCAAATGAGACCATTTCCAGCTTCAAAGACCACGTTGACATTTCAATATCTGTGGCAATAGTTAAAGCCTTAAAAAGTCCGACTACGGTCTTTGTACACAAATTTGATATCGACTAGTTTTTGGGTCTCACCTAGTGATGTAATTGGTAAGGTCTGACTGCATTCGTTGTGCGTAAAAAGTCGAAGTACTTTTGTCGTAATAGACTTAAAGACTCCAACTTAGTTTGGGAAATAAAAAAAAGATATATCACGATGTCTGTATTTTAGCGTAGCGTAGTAGGAGTAGTAGTATATATGTAGCACTGAAGTATTGAGAATCTGATCCCCAGTTGGGACAATAGATTTTAACTGACTTCAAAATAGGAGGAGGTTTTAAATTCGGCTGTATTGACTTAACTTTCAACCGGGTGTACCAATTTGATAAATCTTTTATCAATATCGGTTTTTTTGTAAAAAATTTGGTATTAATAATCCACAAATTGTCGTTCTGAGTCTGGGTGTTCTTTAAATCCGCTTCATGCATGTTTATAATGCCCGCCCGACACAGGATATTTTATCTGTACAGGAGTTGTCTTAAAAAGAAACGCTTTCATTTATGCATTTTATAAAAGATAACAGTACATATATCTCTTTTTCTCCATAAATCTTTTTAATTGTAAACGATTACCGCCGCCCATGGACACCCGCAACACCAGGGGCGTCACAAGTGCATACCGCCCTTGGGAGATAGCTAAGGGGGATTAGGGGAAGGGTTGGATTATGGGCCTCCGGTATCCTCACTGACTCGGTGAAACACAGCGCAGGCGCTGTTACCACTGGTTTTCTGTGAGGCCGTGGTATCACTCCGGTCGAGCCGGCCCATGCATGCCGAAGCGTGGCTCTCCCACGGTAATTACTACAATCATTGCCTTTATAGCATAAAATAGTGGAGATAGCTACAAGAATAGCACAACGGTATATCTAGGCCGCCGTTTGTGAGACACCGGAGGCATTGGCACATAAACGTCAGGGAAGTCATTCCGGAACTGCGTCAGGCTTTGTTTATGTTTTATGTAAAGAAAATAGAAGATATTTAAAGAGTAGTTTTAAGTAGTTGTCTGTCGGTCGATTCGCTACTTTTTTTATGAACAGGCAACTAAAGCATTAATAATAGTGCCGGGAGTTTACAAACGTACGTGATACGGACTCGAAGAGAAAGATTCAGAAGAACAATATTTGGATCACAAAAAGTATTGTCCCATGTAGGGTTTGAAACCACGACCCTTAAAGCGGTAGGAAACAATGTGGCGACCGCTTAAACTTGCCGTAAATATTAATATAAAACCAACAAATATGTATAATAATAACGTCACATTGTCAAAACATAATATTAACTAATAATAAAAGGGAATGGAGGCGTTAGCGATTATAGAAAGAAAAGAATCAACGAGAAATACTAGCGACTTGGCTAAGAAGCCTGGTGAAGTACAGTTACGTGCTTCCTTAGTATTAGTTAAAAAATCTTCATCTTAAATTTTATGGTCCATTAGTCTAGTTGTTAATAACCCTGCTAAGCTGGAGGTCGGGATTTGAATGATCACAACAACATAAATAATTCTGTGAAGAACTTGAGGTAAAATATGTAACTATGTCCTTAACAATATTTTATCTTTCTAGCCGTTACAATTCAAAAGATTATTTGAGGTCGGCTACTACTTCAAACGGTTCTACCAAAATATCAGTTTCACCATGCAGAAAGTGAAAACTAAGTATTGGCATAACACTGTAAAAAGACAATAGGTTTACATAAAGTGATGTTGTTGAATCTCAATTATTATCGAGGCACTAACTCCTCAACTGAAGCGGTCCTTGATTGCAGATATGTCAAGTATACAATCAATCGTCAGCTCAAGAAGGGCTTCTTAAGATCTCGAGAGCCTCTAACGAGTGAGACTTCGATACTTTCATAAAGTTTTGTTTAATTAATTATTCATTAGGAGTATTACGAGATATTCGTATTTAAGTAATTAGTTTGAATAAATAAATAAATATTTTTTTCTTCTCTGTCTGTCTCCTCTCTCTCTGGTATATTCTACTACATATGTTCACTTTGGTGGATAAAGTAGCCCTTTAGGTTTCCTTATTTGACATTGGAAGTATTTCACTTATTTGAAATTATCGAGGTGAATTAATTCGACTTAAGCGGTGACCTTTTTTTACTTCGGATTCACCCAGGTGAACATAGGCGATTTTTTTTATTCATCTTGTGTACTTTATCACCCACATAAACTATGATGATGGAAACTTTGTCGTACCTGACGGTATTGGTAAAAATTAAGTTTAAAATTAAATAAGAAATTTTATCTATATTCACTTTTGTAAATTGTGTAAATTTATAAAAGTGGATACAGATAAAATTTTATTACAGTGAGTCAATAAATTATATATTTTCTTATCTGTACACTTTTGCAAGTCGTGCGATATGTTTTGTTCCTTTTTTTGTTGTTTTGAAGTCAATATTCGCATCCTTACATATAGAAGAGTTTCGGACAATACCGATCAAAATTGTTCTCTATCTCTTTTCAAAAGATTACACCCCTAAAAATAAATCTATTCTCGCTTCTTTCAAACTACTAGAGAGAAAAATGCATACAATAATATGCTAATACTGTTGCTACTGTTGCTACGAGGCGCTCATAGCCCAGTTGCACTCGGTGATTGGAAACAATCAGCGAGGGCAAGCAACGACGGCGCGGTTAGTACCTAGATGGGTGACCGCTGGTGGCATGTTACCATGAGCGTCTCCGTGCTTTGGAGGTCACGTTAAGCAGTCGGTCCCGGTTGTTATCATACGATAACAGTCGTGAAGCTTAGTTGGAGGCCTTCGGGCGGCTTAAAAAACATCCAACGGCAAGATTCTTGCCAGTCCCCAACCCGCATTTGGCCAGCGTGGGGACGTATGGCCTTAACCCTCTCCTGAGAGGAGACCCGAGCCCAGCAGTGGGACATTATGGGTAGTTGATTGATTGACAGTTGCTACTGCGTCTTACTGCTGCATTTGCACAAAGAGGCATTACTACAACAAGCTTTAATACTGACGTTTGATAAGTAAAAACATTTTAGGTGACTTTAGCGATGAGATGGATTTCTTATAGCGACATAAGAGTGACCAGCAAATAGAAGGTCGGTATTAGTCTACTACAAAACTTGAGTAAGAGTTCTTTCTTTGCTTTACCCCGAGTGATTTAGGTTACTAAAGGTTTACAAATTGTTTATTATTTGCGCCCGATTCATGTATTTTGTGTCTGATTCACATCGATCAGTTTGTAGCAACACAATATATATTTTAAAGCTGGGAGAAGTTTTTTTTTCGTCTCCCTTTTCTAATTATCCAGAGGGGTTTTAGGTCAACCAACACAATTAGCGAGCTATCGAATGGTTTACCCCCATATTACATAAGTTGCCTTCTAGAGACTTTATACAGATGGTACATCTGGCGCTCGCTCATTGTATCATGTTCCCTTTATCAAGAAAAAAAACTATTTAGAAAATGAAATCCTTTGTGTGAATCCTTTATAAATATCCATTCACACATTCGTATCACATTCGTATAAACTTATTCATTTCCGCGCCGGGAATATTGTGTTGATACTCCCTCCATGGTTGGAAAGTATTAATTTCAGTAATCATACAAATGTGTTTACATACACTTTGTTACATTCACACACATACACACACACAATACAGTTCATCATAAAATTTGTCAATGATGATATTGAGTTTAGCCATTTTGCTGAAATTAAATGATGCAAGCATGCACGAAGAAAACAGTTACGTATCATTGTCCCCTTGCCTGTGAACCTTTTTTTTAATACGACTGCGAAAGATAAAGCTCCTTATTTACGTTTTTGTAAGTATGTTTCCTTGTCACCTATTTTTCTTTATTTTGGTGCGAAAATCTCCTCGGATACCATCGACTAGTGGTTATGTCGGACTTGAACCGACTAAAAACAGTACACTGTCTCGGGTGCTAGAAGCCGAGGAACCAGGTGCATCCTCGAAAGGAAATCACTGGAACGAGGAACTCCCTGCAGCTTTCAAATTGGTACTGGTCGTCACAATCCGTTGTTTAAATAGCTTGTTGGATTTTGACGTTTAAAGTGTCGTTAAGAGGTTCATCTTAATTGTGAAAATGATACTACGGATCTAGTAATGATAATAAAATTAGAAACAAATGAATCGGTGGTGTGTTATGTTTTTAATAATTACCTTGTTTATTTTGTGTTTTAGTAGGTCTTCTTAGGTTTCGTTTTTACTAAAAATATTTTACATTGAAGTATTCGCGTGGACTTTCTTGATATGGTAGATATTTGCTTGGAGTCGTAGGTCTCCCTGAAAACACATACATACCCTGCTTAGTTTGGGACTAGATGGCGTTGTCTTAGATTTTCGAAATATTTACCTACTATTTTTCTTTATGCTTCATTTTCGTGATTACTAACAAATATTTTATTAGAAGTGCCGTGAAGGCTCAAGTAAATACTGAAATGCTTCTTTTATATGAAGACTTAGACATCTGTGAAGGAATTTAAGTTTAACTGACTTTGTTTTACATAGACTTAGGTTTTTGAGTTCTTTTCGATGTTTATTTGTTACCGTTTTTGTTTTGGGTTTTAGAAAATGTCTCTAAAATAACGCATAAAAGGATCTAAAATATTTATTTTATAAAATTAAAATATAATTTTGTACTATTATGAATTTTTTCAATTGGTGGTCTTTTTTATGAAATAGTGGGTAAACGAGCAGACGTATCGCCTGATGGCAACACTAGAGGCGTCACAAGTTGCCGGCTTTTCGGGAGCTGGGTAGGGGGATGGGAGAAAGCTTGGGGTATGGGCCTCAAGGATCCTCCTTCACTCGCTGAAACACAGCGCAACATTGTTTCACAATCATCCAAGCTTAAAATATTAGGATCGGTTTTTGAACTCATGGATTACTATCACAATTAATCCAACGATCAGTTGAACGGCTAGTTGACTTCTACAAAGGTAATCTCACCACCAAGCTACTACACATTATACCGATGGCTTATACCCTCTGACAGTCGAAAGTCCACCTTTAACTTCAAATGCTTTAAATATTCATGTTGACTGAGTTAATTTTGACATGCCCTCAATAGCAATACAAAATTCATAAGCTAATGAACGACTGCCTATCGTGATAAGTTTAGTTCGACTATGTGAATAAATAATGGCGGTGTTAGAATTAGAACAAATGCTATGCCGGTAATAAAATTCAGTCGATATTCTGTGTAGTCTTCAAAGAAGGGAGTATGAAGATAATTTTTGTATTTATTGACAAACAACTAGGGTCATCGACATAGCCCACAGGATAAGCAAGTGGCAGTGGGCTGGCCATATTTGCCGTAGAACCGATAACCGTTGGGGTAAACGGGTTTTTTAGTGGAAAACGCGTCTTGGCAAACTTAGTGTTGGATGTCTACAGGCCAGGTGGAGTGATGATTTGCATAAGACGGCTGGCAGGAGCTGGATGCGGGAAGCGGGGAATCGAACCAGGGTACGAACAATTGTTCGTAACAAGGTTCTAGACCCATTATTGCCCGTTTTGTATCATCTGGGTAGACCACATACAATTATTTCTTACTATGGGATATCAGAATATCTATATGTTAACTACATGCAAATACAAAATCATAGTAAGGATTAAAAAAAATATATAGGTAATGTAGAAATGTGGAGATTTTTTTTAATGATCTTTAATTTAATTCAACTTCTTATTTAAACTGTGTTATTAAAAAAAGTGGTTCATCTAGGTGGACCATTTCCCGTGGTCTACCCAGGTGAACTACTAAACCCTAAACTGGAAATTCTTTTTCCAGGGTCTACCCAGATGAGCTACAGGAAAAAATATATTACCCATGGTCCGCTTAGGTGAATGGTACTGCTGAACTATGAGCAATAAAGTGTTTTGACCATAGGTCGTTTCACAGTTCTAAAAATATCCACTTACTCAAATAGGTTTTGAATGAATAGTTGAAAGGCATACAAACCTCAGTAAAAAACAACTTTTGAAAGAATACCCAAGGTCGTGTTGATCAAACCTACCATCCATTACCATTGAAATAAAGATTTAATGTCTTCAGTAAAATAATATTTACTTTCAGAACTATTGACAGTTGACATAACAGGAGTGACGTCACTTAACGGTCTTTGGTGTAATGAAAAACTTTCGTAAAATTCGTAATTATTATTATATAATTTTAATATCGTACAATATCATTCAAAATTAAAACGTGTCAGAAATACTTCAATAAAAAAATATCAATGAAGAAAAAATTTAAAGTGACCTTCGAAACTAAAGGTAAATTGTGAGAATTAAATAAGATAGATTTGAAGTTCGTTGAGTTTTAATTCTAAGCCAAACCCTGATTTTGAGTAACAAACTAAAATAGATATCTAACTTTTTTGACTGTTTCGAATATTTAAACAAGAGACTGGTTGCTATAAACAACTCCAAGAAACTTTATTAAACGAATTGTTTCTTCTCAAAGTTGGTTTCATTTGAATTTCTCGAAAGAGTTTCAACTGTATTTGCATTTAGAATTAAATTGCATCATCCCAACCCATAATGTCCTACTGCTGGGCTCGGGTCTCCTCTCAGGAGAGGGTTAAGGCCATACGTTAGTATGCAGTATATAAGTAAATTGCATGAAATATATAAAAAATTTTTAAACTTAATACAATTTATCAAAATTTAATAAAAAAACAATTTATCAACAAAGAGTGACTTAGAGTACATATGCTTAAGTTCTCAGTGCCTTGACCGAGTAAACGCTTCTCGAGGCTAATTCTAGGTAGAATCGATATTTAGATACTGGATTGTTGGCTAGACAGTCTGGCGTCCATAACCGGCATTAATGGGTAGGGTTTCAGTGGTAGCGATATAGAGTACCAGTGATTGTGTTTGTAACTTTAATTATATGTTCAGTTTAATAATATAAAGTAGCTCGAGGTCAGTTATTTTTAATTTAGGTGATTGTGTTGTTGTTTATAAGTGTTTCTTTATGATTAGTTTTGTAAACTTTAAGGAGCTAAACACTTTTTTAAATAGAGAACATGTGAAGCTTTTTTTTTAATTAAACAGGATTACTTTGTGTACATATCGAGTTATTTTAATATAGGCAAAAAAGTGATACAAGCACTTTATTAGTATTAGTGTTTTGTTTTTAAAAAATATTATTTCGAGGAAAAGGCGTTAAAAAATTATCGTGAAAAGTGTTTGAAAGACTATCCATAATACAATATTACAGCGATTTTGAACAAAGACTTTAAAGAGACTAAAAACAAATATTGCTTGCTTAATATTTTTTAGGTATATCACTGTCAAATTGAAGTTCGTGCATTTTTTCCTATTAGAATTATAATATTTTTTTTTATTATTATTTTTAGATCTCTGTGTTAGTATTGATTGAAGTTGGTTTATGTTATGATATACGAATTCTCATTATCATATTCCTTCCATGAATAATATTATAATTGTTATATTTTAAGTTTTCTTGAGGTAATTAATTAATACTGATTTGATATTTGCACACTTTATTCTCAACACGAGATGCCTATAGACAAACCAAAAAGCGAGAGAGAGTGTTGCCCTTTTTTTTAATTATATGCAGTGTTGTAACTTTATACCAATAATCATTCAAAAAAGATATTCATTTGAATATTTCTATGGTAACTTCTCATTTAAACGCTCTCACTCGTACCACACCTCAACAAAGCAATCGCTGTTTGTCAGTTCGCACTGAATCCCAGTTATTCTCCTAGGTATTCTGAGTATTTTGCTGAATACAGCAAAATACCAATCACAAGATTCCAGACTTACGTTCTAACATTCGTACTTGTAACGTAAGTATTCTTAAGTTTGTGTTAGTTTCTGATGTTTATGAAAAAAAGGTTTTAGATAACTAGTTTCTTCCTTCATTCTGCTTCTATTATTATTTTGTAACTGTGATTCGTACTATTATTTAGAAACACATTTCTCTAGGACTTACCTTAGAAAGTAAAACAGAAACAATAATAATGGTAAATTTAAATAGGGACTCAAATTTGAATATGACATTGCTTGATAATTCGCTAAATTAAATTGATTCGCATCCCTGCCCCAGTCCCTATTATACCTGACGTCCACAATTGAGGACACAAAAATCCTAAATATATTGCAGTTTGAATATCTTATACTAAGAACGTGGAAGAGCCATGCTCCAGCACGATTGGGCCGGCTAGACCGGAGTGATAAAACGGCCTCACGCTGTGTTTCGCCGAGTGAGTGAGGGTACCAAAGGCCCTCCTGAAACCCCTCCCCCTATCCCCCTCCGCATCCCCCAAAGGTAGGCAATGGACTCGTGACGAATCTGGTATTGCAGGTGTCCATGGGCGGCGGTAATCGCTTACTATCAGGCGGTATGTCTGCTCGTTTACCACCTATTACATAAAAATAAAAATACAGTCATATTCAAAACAGTTGCACTCAATTGTCCACATAATTAATATTGTGATATGTATTTTGATTTATTTGACTGCCTCGGTGGCACATTGGTAGCGTACGCGACTGCTGTCCATGAGGTCTCGGGTTCGAATCCTGGGTCGGACCAAATGTTTGTATGATCTGCCAATATTTGTTTCGGAGTTTGGGTGTTTTCTATGTATAATATGTATGTATTTACAGAAAAAAAGTATAGTTAGATGTCCTAAATATTTATTTACTTATTCTACCTGAAATATTTTAATTCCCTTCTTATAACAGAAAAATAATTCTAGTTTGTAAAATGTTAAGTTATTCAACGTCGCTATAAATATGTGACCATCATATTTACATGTTTGTTTCGGCAGCTCATTAAATAACCAGCCTCATCAAACCTTCCAGCTAAACAACCAAATATGTAAATAAAACCAAGCCACGAAACAATTATCAAAGACTGATATAAAATGATATGACACTGGCGACCTGAGACAGCGCTATGCTTGACCCTAGCGCGCCCACACCATGACAGACGAAGAAAAAATACCGCCAACCTTTGCCGAAAAACTTCTGTTCTACACAACAGCTACTTTCGTCTTGCTGGCCATCTTCAGTCTGTTCGCATTCCTCTTCCTCGTACCTTTCGTCATAGAACCAGCATTCACAACAATATTCATGCAATTCGATACAGTACCAGCATTATGTGTCACGGCTTCTGTCAAACACCTCGTAGGGGCCAGCAACTGCTCTTGGGCCTCTTGCCGGGAGGGCTGCACCAAGGACCTCTTTGAATGCACTCAAATACGCGTCAACTACAAACTTGGCATTTACCCAAACATTACTCCAACCGATGATGAAAACCTGATCAGAGTTGAAAGAGCTCTGAGGAAAGATTACGAATACGAAAATTACGAAGTAACAGCTGACAAATCGTATCCAGAAATGATTGAAGAAGATCTACCTGAAGCAATACCAACTGGTTTACAAGGGAACGATTCTGAATGGTACTTTACTGGAGCGAGACTCTTTCCCAACGTCAAAGGTTGTGGGTACCCACCTATTTTAAATTGCACTGTATTTTACGGTAAGCACATGCCTCTTGGTACCAACTACACCTGTTACTACAGCCGGGTTGACCCCGGCTTGGTGATAACTGAACTTGACATGTGGCAAAATACCTTAAACCTGGTTTATGCAATGGCAATTCCAATACCATCGTTCATAATTTCTGTAATATATTTGACATTTGCGTATTTTAAAATATACAATACAGAAGAAGAATCAGAACAAGCACCATTGAAGAGTGATGCTGAGGCGATGGCTACGGGTGATGATGAGAAGCCGACTACACCGGGTTCAGATACTTTTAGAGAGGATCTAGCGTGCTTCGGACATCAATTGAAGATGCAATTGGCTAATGAAAAGCCTAAAGAAGGTTTCGAGTCCAATAGTCCACCAATTTCCAATTCGGCATCTTTATCTGGGTAAGTTTCCTTTTAAATTTATAACTATTACAATTAGACATTTTGCGTTCGGACCATGTTAAGTATTTATTAATTTATCAGAATCACAGTGAAACATAAAATATATTTCCTTTCAAAACTATTTCTTTTCTAAAGTTTTTTTGTAATTTTAATAAAAATAAACCAGTAATTTATCTATAATAAAAAAAACCCCCAATAGTATTTTTTTTACGAACAGAAAAAAATTAAAAATATTTTTTTCAAATTTCCCAACTACAATTTCTCACAAAAAAATCTTTTCACCCAGGACGAAGTCATCGTTCGTGAACGCCTAACATGACTAGCTACTAATACCAACTATAACAGAGGTATGTCTCTGACGGCTTGAGCTTTATTGCTTCACGCTTAAGATACAAAATCCAATACGCTGGCACACTTCTTAAATAGCAACGCACTTTTATCAATGCAAATACAAAAAATATAAAATAAAAAAGGAGCACGCTTAACGCTTGAAGCTCTTGAAAATAAAAAAGAACATGGATTACATTTTATTTTTGAAAATTCAGAAATATTCTTCAAAACGATTTTGAAATTTAGTTTAAATTTTAATCATCTGCTTATATATTTCAATGGCAATTCACCTTTAAAAAATAATATTTTTGAAATAGTTGTGCTTAATTAATGAAATATTTTTTAAATTCATTATAAGAAGAATAAGACTCCGAAATTTACAAAAACGAAAAAATTGCGTGCGTACAAAGTACACATATCAGAAGTGAAACTTCTTTGGCGAACTAATTTGTCAGTCTTGTCTATATTTATACAAATCTAAAACTTTAGATTTCCGAGACTTAAAGGAAGGGAAAAAGGAAGATATGTTAGGAATTTAATCGTCATTAAAATATTAAAAGTGTTGAAAATTAATATAAATTATAAATTTAGTTTTTTAAATTTATTTCTTCAATATTTACACTATTCAACGCGATTTCTATAGGTATTATTGTGACTAAAGCATGCCTACTCTCACTCCATGGCTAGTTGCTTCATGCTACGTTCGCCCTGTCTTACTCTCTCTCAATCGGTCTCGATCGCTCTCTGTCTCTTTTTCGACACTTCCGTTGCATACTTGCGTGACGTTACATTTGTAAAAATTTTACCCTCATGCGCCTAAAGAAGTTTCACTTCAAAATTAGGCATTAAATTTTCACGTAATTATTATTTAGAATATTAATTATTATATACATACAAAATGTTTGAGACATGAATATGATTAATTTGAATGACCATTGGATTGATTTTAGTTATAACAAAAATACTTTTTAACTCTTTTTGTAATTTAATATTTTTATACAAATAAATTTGCAATTCAATTAAATTGCACTCGAAGGGTCAAATTCAAAAATTTTGGAAAATAATTCCAAAAAACGGTTGTTCCGATAGATTTATTTTTTGATGGAATTCCATATTGTCAAATATATCTTAGTGCGTTCAGTGTATTTTGTATCTTTTAATTGAGGTTGCCAATCCCAATAAATGTAAAAAAAAATGTCAGTTAAAAACCTCCCTGCTTGCCAATCGCAACCTGTCATAACATGTTGTGATACCACAATATTTCACTACGATTAATTTAATCACAGCTGACACATTATTTTTTAATCAGTTACCTTTTATGATGCTGTGTTATTTTCAACTCTAAATTACCAAGCTTCAAGTTGAAAATAAAACAACAACGATGCCCCTTTTTTTAGCCCAAAGTTTAATAAATATTTATAAATGTTTGGGTTAAAATTTAAACCACTTTCTTAGTCGAGTCTGCTTATTTTTTTATTCCAGTTGATTTCATAATATCCTTCTTAGACTTTTTTTTATAAATCGAATATAATATCTGTCACTATTTACAATTATTTAAGGTAAGTTTTACAACGCATTTTTACGACTGTAGTTCAAAATTTAATCCCTGTGGAATAATTTTTAACAATTATAGTTAAAAGTAATTTAGGTTAATTGATTTAAGCTATTGTTTTATTAACATTTATTTCAATAAACACACCTCAATGTTAACGAGTGGTAAAAAACTTATACTGACATGGTACTTATAGGGCTACAGCCGATATGATAAGTAATTTTACTGCTTATATAGTTATTTTTTATGTATAACCCTGCTAAAATTACTGTATTCTGCCTGATGGAAAACAATGAAGCAGAATCCAAGAGTGGTGGTCACCATACTCATTACGCAATGGCAATGCAACAACGCAGCATGGTGACCAACATTATTATTCACTAGTATTCTGTATTAGTTAGTATCCAAATAAATATAATTTATTATTAAAATCGACTACAGAATAATAGCTTTACCCATATTGCTTCACGCTTAAGATTTTTTTTTGATGAAATAGCGGGCAAACGAGCATATGTATTGCCTGATGCGCGTCACAATTTCGTTGCCGGCCTTTGGGGGATTGAGAGGGGGGAGGGGTTGGGGTATCCCCCGGTTTCCTCACTCAGTTGGTGAAGTACAACGCAGGCGCTGTTTCATACCGGATTTCTATTAGGCCGTCGTATTACTCCGGTCAATGCGGCCTATTCGTGCCGAAGCGTGGCTCTCCCACGGTAAACGCTTTGTCCTTCCCGCTTTCAAGGATTAGATGGTTATTAATTCTGTTAAACTCTATGTTTAATGTTATCGTTAGAACAAGAGATTGAAGTTCAATAAACAGGACTATTAGAGTATAAAATAAATAAAAATAACAAAATATTAAAATAAAATGCGTTGATACGTAGATTGATTGCCATTGACTAACTGATTTTTATGTAATGTAGGTACTTCTTAGATAAGATTTCCATATTTATATAGTGTTGTAGCTGAGCAAAATAAAGGTTTAAAATGCATTAATTTATTTTATGAAAAAACATTTTTTTATTGAGATAATATTCAAATAACATTTCATTTCAAATAAATCGTAAAAATCATTTTTGAAAAACTCATGTGTAATTTTCGTTTATAGAGGTTGGTAATTGATGTATATTTTCTTTCCAGATGACAGGAGTCCTGAAGAGGTGGCATCGGTTACAAAGTGCATCACGAGCTGAGGTGAACAATATGAAAAAAAAACAATTAATGATGAATATTGTGCTCTACATGTGATTTAACACGCTTGAATGTTGCTGTTCCTCTCATTCTATTCTCAAAGAGTGCATGAGAAAACAGGATAAACAGAGTATGAAAGCACGACTTTCAAAAGGTCGAAAACGGGCGAAAGAATTTTTTATAACGCGTTGTGAAACAAAATAAATGATACTGAACAATTATCGCGGTGATAGCTTTTATTTATAAAATTATTATTACTCATAACATTTGTAAAATAATTAAATAATTTTAAAATAAATAACAAGTTGAATTAACTACTGATTTCCTTTTGTTCACAGTTTCAGTATGTAATTGAATTTTGTAAAAATAAAAATGGCCCCCCTTCCATGCAGAAATATTGCTCAATACAGAAGGGTGTATGTAAAATAGAAGGTATTACTGCGATAAAACAATTTATATTAGTAATAAAAGAATTTTATCTCCTATAGTAATTACGTAGATAAGGTTTTACTGCTCGTACGCTAATGTGTCAAATGCACGCGTGCTGTTAAAATATAATGAACATATAAAAAAAGTATTGTATATTATAAAAAAAAGTTATGTATAAAAGCAAGCTGTTCGAAAATAGTTAAATACCTTTATGAAATTGTTGATTTATGAGATGCATTAGTTATCATTCAGTCGAAAAATATAATATTTAGTAGAGAAAAGTATATTAAAAAGTTGAAACACATCGACTAAAAGTTATAAATAGCATTATTAATATCCCATCAGTACAATATGCACGATATCATTTTAGTTAGTAAGCCGTATTAGTTTAAATATTAAAGTACCATAATGAACACAGCTTTTGTTTAGTCAGACGAATCCTCGGCTGGACTGAATGTCGAATCTAATCAAATCACAAATTTTTTTGTGATACATGTATGTATTGATTAAAAATCGTGTGTGTACTCATACACTAATAGGTATGTGTGTACGTACGTTCAATGAGATTATTGAATTCCTTGCCACGCGCTCTACGCGGTATCGATTCTCCGTCCCGTGCCTCGACTATTCAAAAATTCATTAACACTGTCCATACCGATCCGAACCGATGTTATACCAATATACTCACAAAAATAGAATACATTTATACCAAGATTAATTTGAAGTTATAACTCTTTTTTTTTATATCTAAACAATTACAAACAGCAAATTTATTTCAAATTCTTTATTCGAATTTGAAAATGTTGTTTTAAATTATAATTTATTTATAATTACATATAAAAGGCTTGTGAATATTGCGTACATTTTAGAATAATTCCGCCAATAAATTTAAAGACACTATAATTTATTAATTGATTATTATTTATTTATTGTTAGCTGATATTAATTTATTTATTAGTGTTAGCCGTTAGAAATAAATTGGTTTTCAATTGTGTCCTCAATTTTTTTAAGACAGCTTTTATTTTAAGTATTTAAAATTTTAAAGATTCACGTAGTTTGAAGAAATATTGTTAGATTTATTGCTAAAATCTACGCACATTATCTAGAATATTGAAAATTTGAAAAATGTGTCAATAAGAGTTCGTATAAATTTGATATCCAATAAGTAGGACTTGCCTTTTATTACCACGTGTGGTGTTTAATAATAACAACCCGATAAAAGACTTGTTCTATGAATAATACATGTACATGTATATTTAATGAAATATATAATACGATTAAATATACAACATTAAATAAAATGTTTGTTTTAAATAAAACAATAAATCTTTTCATTTTATCTAATTAATGTATCCGTGTTGTATTAAAATGCAATATATTATGTACAAAAATGTAATATTAAATTTATAAAAAGCAATTCGTAATTAATATCAAGAATGTAAACAAAAGTCAAATTAATTTTTAGCTGTACTTTTGTTTCCTCCGTGGACGTCTGAATTTAGGTTGTGTTTTGATAGTTTTAGTGTTTTTAGTGTTAATATTGTAATTTTAATAATTCCAAATGATATTGTTGTATTGCAATTGTATGTGAAATGCTTTAATGTGATGATTATTAACTAAGGCACCTCCGTATAGGTCCTCACCTCGCCCTACTTCCAAAACTTCTATGATGAGGTTATATTTAATTATATTCATTAAAATAACAGATTATCATAAAATAAATAAATTTTATTATTATATTTCTTGTTGTTTAATAATTAATAAATTGATAATATTACCGATTAACTTTTAAATTTATGAAACATATTTTAATTGCAAATATTTATTAATAAAATGATTATTATATAAAATTTAAATATAACCTCATCTTATTTACATTTATCATAAATAAACACGTTTATGACACTATTTTACACCCTTATTATATGTATTTCATTGAAATAATATTTTCCGTGTTATTACCTGTGTAACTTAATATAATTGAATAATATTATTTTCCTTTTGAAAATAATATATTTCGAATTTTGGTGTATTTTGTTATACTGTTTAATGAAAGCGCTATTTCAATGCTTTTTGGCTTGAAAAAAAAATCACTTATATGTATATAAGAATCATCATATATATTACGAAATAATAATCATCAATAAAATCGACACACGTGATGTTGTCAGCTGCTTAGTTAAAAGTCCACTTAGAAGATATTTTGTAAAGAGAAATTGAAGGAACGCGATTGATTTCAACAATTAGATATTTATGACATGTTTAGACATAAAGCGCATATACGTAGTTACGGCTCCTTGCTGGTTGCACACATATGAAATCATTAATCCCTTTCCACGTAATAGAACATTTGAAAAATAGATCGGCAACATTAAAACTAATATCTGAAACAAAAATTTTTTCATCGTAACCTTTCTGCCTTTTTTGGGAGGTTATTGCAAAAAGTCCGACTCTCGTTAGGACTTATATGAAACAAAACATCTTCTGTGTTAGAATGTTAGAAGCTCAAGCTACTTCAGACCTCAATTAACGAAAACAACTCAACAAAAAAAAAAGTTTTTTCTAGGAAATAGGCGGAAAACTGATGGTAAGCGATTACCGCTCCCCGACGCCAGAGGCATTACAAGTGCGTTGCCGGCCTTAGGAGTATGGGGGGGAAGATGGGGAGGTGAAAAAAGTTTCCCTTTTACCGTGGTTTCATAAAACCACACAATCCTTTTTATGATTTACGAATAAACTTGGGGAAATGCTAATTTTCAGTACAAGGTTTTATTAATTGGAATGCGGAGTTCATATCAATTAAATAATACACTATGTATGATCTTGTAGGAAGATAAAGACCAGAATAATATGAAATAAAAAACAAATTTAAAGCAGTTTATGTAACAGAAGCAGTAATACACAAGAGAAATACAGAAAACCGGTGTAAAACAGCGCCTACGCTGTGCTTCACCGAGTGAGTGAGGATACCGGAGCCCCAAACCCCTCCCTTTATCCCCTTTCCCATCCCTCAATAGCCGGTAACGCACTTGTGACGCCTCTGGTGTTGCGGGTGTCCATGGGCGGCGGTAATCGCTTACCATCAGGTGATACGTATGCTCGTTTGCACCCTATTAAAAAAAATTCAAAACCCTATATTTTAAAAGAAACAATCTGCAGAGGTCAGCTGTTTTTGGATGCATTCCAGGAAACTTTGGATTTAGTCCAATTTCGAAGAATTATTTTGTTCATAAAATGAATAAATTATTTAATATACTACTTCAATTTAGGTAGCATTAATATCACGACAATATTCGCATTCGGCAATTGAGCGTTCGAATTCGGAAATCGAGATTCTGAACTAAGCGACTAAGAGATACCATTCTTTGGATATGAGTGATCACCGCACAGTCCCCCCTCCTTCCTTTTTTACTCTTTTGTTTAGATAACAATATAATGTCCTTTCATTTTTCGCTTGTTGTTCTCCCGAGAAGCTATGCGGGTAGAGAATAGCTAGGGGGATGGGTAGTGAAGGAGCTTTCCTAAATTTCAATCACTTGGTGAAAAATATTGAAATTATAAGAATTAGTAAACAACAGTTTACTGAATAACTTAGAGTCGGCTTTCGACGTCTTCATTACAACAATCAACACAGACAAATTATATCTTTATAAATAAAAATGAATCACAAAAATATATGCAGGCGCATAAGTTTCGACTACACCAAATTGTGTATTTCTTTTTTTATGTTTGTAGGACAAGCTTTGGCTAAAAGTAACCTAAAAGAAACCGGAGGTATTATATTAGTCTGCTTAGTAAACACAACGGCTTTGCTGGAAGTTGAGACGGGTTTAAATACTAAAAGAAGTTTTTCGGTACGAAAATATATATGGTGGTACTAAGTTAGCCGGGTCAGCTAGTCTTTATTAATTTTGAAATTTTCCGATCACAGAAGAAAGTTGTTCTCAAAAAGTTGCAAAAATTGTTTACGGAAAAAAATAATTCTTAATTTATCTTTTTAGCATTCTATTCACAACTATAGTCATTTAAAAAAAGAAGATTCAAATGTGCCTTTCACTAATGTGTGTAACCGGCTTGCGAATGTGAAATGTGACGCAAAATTTTCTTGCTAATAAAAAAACAAATGCGAAATGTTTGAATTATTGTATCGTCAACGTACATGCGTTTTCATTCATTTGGAAGTGTTGCCTTATAACCGTTTTGTACATAAAGAAATAAATAAAAAAACGTTAGTAGGAAATAAAGTACACTCATTGGCTTCAAATATTCTTCGTTTTATTTTTTGAACATACAACCCTATTGCGTTTCCTGTACCTTCAAAAAAATATTCGAATTTTAAATGTTTTTTTTTTATCTCTGGAAGTTCTGCTTGATTTTGCGCTCTATAGAAAATAGAAGCTAAATCAATTTCAAATGCTTAGGTACTTTTTTCTGTTTACTTTTGGAGTCATATTAAATGTATTCAAAAATATATTTAAAAAGTAAATTTTATTCCGCAGTTATTTTTCTTACTTAAAATTAAAAGACAGAAAAGGTTTGAGTCCTCTAGTACAGTCTTAGCACTTTTCCCTTACGAAAACTATAAAAAGGCTACTTAAAATATTCAAGAGATTTCGTTTTATTTTTGCTGTCCAGTATATTTATAAGTAATAGAAGGAGATAAGTCCGAGAGTAATCTAACAAAAGACAGTTAATTGAAATATAAATTTTAATAAATATTTATGTAATTACAGAATATTTTTGTAGACACAACGCCGATTGTACACAATATAAATTCAATAGAAAGGTTTTATACACATTTATTTTATCTAGAAAAAAATTATACAAAAATACATGGTTCTATAATGGGATAAAGAATTACGGATCTCGAGTAACTAGTCCGGCAGGGCCTTGACCTATAATTGGTGCTAAGCCAGCCACCGCAACTGCTTTCAGGGGTCTGTAACAGAAAACTTTAGTACAGCGCCATCTTTTAATACGTTTAGAAACTATTTAGGCCATTCATTATACTGCCATCTATGATATTTTGCTAAAACTATTTTATTGGAAAGTGTTTAAAACATAAGCTTCGTAAAAACTACTACTAAAAACTGCTAGATGGCATTATTCCACATTTTGGGTTCCAATTTTTTTAAAATTATGGAGTGACTAGCATAGGTTTTTTTACTACTTATTACTTGTACTACTAATATTTACGACAAAATTTACATATTTCTGTTGACTTTTATTTAAACCACATAGGTGTCTTAGACCTCAACAAAAAAAGTGTCTACCTCAAAAGTTAAGGGGAATTGAACTATATAAATGAGTCAAGTTTAATACATACTTGAAACCGAGTTCTTCAGACGGTACACCCAACTTGGCAAGCTTAGCTTCATAAGTTGCTAGTAGATCGTCGTGAGCTTTTCGTAGGCGGGCTGCTTCGTACCGCAGATCCTCTATTTGAGTGTCTTTTAGCCTCAGGAGTTCCTGCAAAGAAAAATAAATATATACACTTGATAAATCTATGATTATAGTTGACACGGCAAACGTTGTTATGCCATAAACAAAAATGTTGGGTCGCCCTTGTCATTCAGGGATATCAAAAATAGATAATGGACGATTCACATACCTACCTGATATGCACACAAAATTTCATAAGCATCGGTCCATCGGTATTTTTTTTTATTTGTTACCTTACAACTTTCAACTGCGTGAACCGATTTGGATTATTTTTTTATTTGCGTTCAATTTTAATTAGGACCAGTTCTTGAAGTCGCTTTTTTTGTTAAAATTTATGATTACGAAATGTGTGTTTTGCTGGCGTGCCTAAATTAGCATAGGTACCATTACGCTTAGACCAATAAGAACCGATCATAAACAAAAAGAAACGCAGACGAAGTTGCGTGGGTCAACTACTAACAATATACTTTCCCACCACGGAGTGGAAGTATCAGACACATTGGATCAACAGGTAAAGTATGAAAAATGTCCTTAATGCTATGACGTAGAGTATGGTACATGCTAAAGACATGGCAGGGAGTAACTATCCGCAGGCGTTCCCCTCTGTCAAGGTTTAGAGCCCAAATATAAATATAACGTGGTCTTATTCCATACGGTCTTGCCACGATCTCGCAGAGTCCTGCAAAACTGAAACTGAGGAGATTCCGTTGTTCTGACCAGTTTGAGATAAATAATATAAACAAAGTAAGTTTTTCCTGTGGTTTAAAAACAAGACAACCATTTCACTTGACCTTAACTACCATAATCCAGTTATAAATCTAGACTAACAGGAAAATATAAAGAAACTAAATGAAACAGAAATGCGTCCGCACATGAATCTCTGTAGGCGCAGTGGCTCTTCCCTCAACGTTCTTCAACTTGGTCTCCAGCAGAGCGGCTTTCAACGATGCTCTCTGTTGCACTTCAAGAACAGCTCTAGAGAATCTGGCCTTAAGTTCGTTTCGCTCCTTCTGAATGCGGTCGAACCGTACTTGCAGCACCTCATACTCCCACTTAAGAACCTCGAATTGCTTTTCCAGTACTGAAAGTTGTTTCGTTTTTGCCTGAAAAACATAATATTTATATACGTGTTCTGTGTTCGACACCTAACACCTAAAAGGCTGGATTCATTTATATAAGTATTTTTATAGGTACCTGGATGGTATTGAAAATATAATGGGTATGTCACTATTAACTAATTTTCAAACACAAAATTCGGTATGAAAGTTCGGCTGGTCAGCTTGTATTCTTTTATTTAATTTTTTTTTAACGAAACACGACATATAAGCTGATGTGTTTTATGCAAGGTGGCACGGTGGCATTTTGAGTTTTTCCGAATTTAGCGATTTTTCCAATAACTTTTTCTATTTTGCAGCCGTTTATCTTTTTGTCATCATTTTATCTTTACATAGTCATCAATCAATCAAACAACAACCCATAATGTCCCACTGCTGGGCTCGGGTCTCCTCTCAGGAGAGGGTTACTTTACATAGGTTGATGTAAATGTCTTCATCATCAGCATCATCTCCGCCGAAAGACTCCATTGCTGGACATAGGTCTCCCTTAAGGCTACCAACACAACCGGTCCTTTGCTGTCCGCATCCAGCGGTTTCCCACGATATTTTCCAGGTCGTCGGACCACCTTGCCTACCCACGCCTCATGTAATTGTAGTGCCAAAGAATTTTTATACAAATTTAATTTTAGTAACCTGATTTCGTATGCATTTTTTTCTATGTACCGACGTTATATGTAGGACACTGTGAGCGACACTGTCCACGATATTGTGGATAGAGTCGCTTTACTAGTTGTTTTTATATGTTTTGACATCTGATTCTTTGTACCAATTTGTAGGTTTGTAGAACGTGTGTGTATAGCATATAATATTGTAGCACTTACAGCTAACGCAGCTTTATCCCTGTCATAGTTAGCCATTTGTCTCTTAAGTTCTTTATTATCTACGATTGCAGCTTCTAGCGGTTCCCTTAGACCTTTTGCTTCTGTTACCGCATCTCTTGCGATCTTCTCCGCCCTCTCCTTGACTTTTTGCATGTTCTCCATCTGTGTTCTTAAACTGCTAATAAGGCCTAAAATAGAAAATGGCAATTATTAAAATGTCGCTCAGATGTATTAAGTAATTACTAAATAAATAAATCATAACTACTTTTAAACATAGTTTTATATAATAAGTCAAATTCAAATTCAAATTTATTTATAATTTGAATTTGATAATAAGTGAGTAACCCATACCATTGCATCGAGGAGTGAGGCAAGGTGACGTTATATCCCCGAAATTATTCACTAATGCAATGGAGGACCTGTTTAAAACGTTGCACTGGAAAAGGCGCGGTATCAACATCAATGGCGAATACATCTCTCACTTGCGATTTGCAGATGACATCGTCATCATGGCAGAAACGTTGCAGGACCTACAACAGATGCTGAACGACCTGGCTGACTCGACTGTGCGCATCGGCCTACGGATGAACTTCGACAAGACCAAGGTCATGTAGAATGAACAAGTACTACCGGAACCGGTTGCGGTACACGGTGCCGTTCTCGAAGTTGTTCAAAAATATGTATACCTCGGGCAGGCTTTGCAGTTAGGTAGAAACAGCTTTGAGGACGAGGTGAACAGAAGAATCCAGCTGGGTTGGGCAGCGTTTGGGAAACTTCGTCGGGTCTTCTCATCATCGATCCCACAGTGCCTAAAGACGAAAGTCTTCAATGCGTGCGTCCTACCCGTAATGACTTACGGAGCCGAAACGTGGACACTTACGGTTCGACTGGTCCATAAGTTTAAAGTCGCTCAGCGTGCAATGGAGAGGTATATGCTCGGCGTTTCTCTAAGGGATCGCATTAGAAACGAGGTGATCCGACAAAGAACCAGGGTCATCGACGTAGCCCACAGGATTAGCAAGCTGAAGTGGCAGTGGGCTGGCCACATTTGCCGAAGAACCGATAACCGTTGGGGTAAACGAGTTCTTGAGTGGAGACCGCGTCTCGGCAAACGTAATGTAGGACGTCCACAAGCCAGGTGGAGCGATGATTTGCGCAAGACGGCTGGCAGGAGCTGGATGCGAGAAGCCATAGATCGAACTAAGTGGCGTGAAATTGGAGAGGCCTATGTCCAGCAGTGGACTGCGATAGGCTGATGATTATGATTTTTATGATTATAATAAGTGAGGTATTAATTGATCATTATCTTTAACAGTAAACAATATATGTTAAGCTTGATCTACATATTCTGTTGAAATATATTTTTTGTGATGGTCAATAGGATGATTTGTTATGGTTATCCATGGGTCTTTACAACTCAATGGACCCAAGTGCAATCTCATTCTTTGAGTGGCCGCATCTCTAGATTAAGACCGAGCGAGGATGGGACTCTCGTCAGCCTTTTTTATCAATCAGTTAAATTTAATTAAAAAATAGTTGAGCCTATCCCAGCAAAAACATTACAGTTCTAAACCAAAAAAAGCTAGTTCAGTAAAATTAAAGCAATACTAAACAATTATCTCACCTAAATTGTTTAGTGTGATGTCATTGTAATAATTTTTCAGGTCTGAAAAAGCTCTCTCGTGATGAGCGATTAATTCTGATAACTGTTTGTTTTTCCTTTCTTCTACCTCCGCCATTTCAGTCCTATGTTTGACAGTTAACTCAATTTTTGTTTCATTTAGTTTTTTTTCAGCTTTATCTTCTATTTGACGGGCTTTTTCTTCAAACTCTGCTCTTGCTTTGGATAATTCTTCTGCGTGTACTAGTTTAGCTCTTCTCAACTCATCTTGTGCTGCTAACATATGCTCTTTGATTTGTTGTCGCAATGCTCTTTTATCGTTTAATAATTCGAGTTCTTGTTCAGCATGTTCCTCCTTTGCTGCTTTTAGAGCTACTAAATTTTCAGCTCTCAAAGCAGCTGCAGCAGCTTGTTGCTCATACTTCAGGTGTTTTATTTTCTGCTTTTCAGTTTCTAACAAAGCTTCATTTTCTTCCTGTGTTTCTTCTGTGGCTCTCTCTCTATTTCTTAGTTCTGCTTTTGCCTCTTCCAATTGTTGTCTAGTGATTTCCCAGAATGTTCGGATTTTATCTCTTTCCAGTTGGAAGTAATTACGTTCTTCTCTTTCTTTATCTAATTCTTCTTTAACTTTAAGAGTGAATTGTTCGAGTTTTTCTCGCGTCATTTCCGATGTGTCGACGCCATCGATGATGATGACTGAAATTTTTAAACATGTTTTTGAAATAATCATAGTTTAGAGTATATTTCTTTTTTTTACGAAAAATCCTCTGAGGAAAATAGTAATGGGATACATAGGAATAAATCTCTAATCTATATAATTAAAAATGAATCGCAAAAATGTATGTACGCTCATAACTTTCGATCGACAGAACCAAATTGGATAATTATTTTTTTATCTATTGTTATTGTCAGAACAATGGCCAGGATGTCAGGATATCATATTATGCACCCGGTAATCGGGGTACTCATATTTTCTTAGTCCACTTATTCGTATACACTATGGCCCTGCCGGCAGTTAGCATGGGCTTACTAAAATAAGTTCTTTGGTAATTCAGAAAACTTTCACGAAACTGAATATGGCGGTCTGAAGTTTGCCGGGTCAGATAGTTATATATTAAATACATAAAAAACGTTCTCACACACGACCATTTGATCCCAAACTCGGCAAAGCTTATGTTATGTTATCAGCCAGCTGATAAACATACTTCAATACTTTTAAATACATACATATTATAGATAAGCTATACCCATACAGTTACATTTAATAATTTTGCACTGTTGTACTGTTGAGCACTAAATTATTGATTATTATTTCTGGAGAGCTAGGTTCATATTTCTCCACAACAGCAACAAAAGGAAAAGTGGAAAACGTAAAGAGCATTAGGAAATACACAACTTTTCATTATTCATATTTTCAAAGTTACTGATGTTGTTTAGCATTTACATGACTCCTTGATGATATAAAATATACTTACACATAATGAATAGGAGATAACTATTCTCAAATTTATTGTTAATCTAATAAAGTGTTTTCATACCTGGCGGTTTTTTAGCCCCCTTTCCTTTCGGCGCCTAAAAATATAATTAATATATTTAAATACACATAACAAACCGAGAAAACACAAACATAAATAATATATTTGTTAAACTTACCATGTTTGTGTTGTTATTAACAGAAAAACAGTTTTTATGAAGGTTTTGTTAACAAAATATCTTTAGGAAGTGTCATGAAAGCTGACAACTATGAACAATGTATTTTGTGCCGACAACGTTGTTACGATAAACAACTTCGTTGATATGGCAACTATCACACTTCAGGTTATGAAATTAGTTAAATCGATAACATCAAGAGCCTTTTTAAAGAAAAGTGGGAGATCGTTTTTTGTTTTTGCGAAAGACGGTCCTCATTTCATGTCATCCATATTTTTTAAAATTTTTTATCATTAATTCCATCACGACGAAGACTTGAAGACTCGAAGACTTAGAATTGAAGACTTGAAATACTTGACATTGGCAGAAATAGCTGATCCGGCTGATTGCCATATCACCAAAAGAAGAAGAAGAAGAAAAGTGGGATAGAGAATTTGATGCTTCTATTTAATAATAATTATAAATAATTCGGACATTTAACACACAACGCCATCTAGTCACAAACTAAGCAGCTTTTGTTATGGGTACTAGACAGCTGATATTAATACATATGTATACTTTTGTAAATACATATATATTATATATAAAAAACACCGACACTCCGAAACAAATATCTGCAGAACATACAAATATTTGGTCTGAAACGGGAATCATAGCCGAGACCTCACACCACAGAGGCAGTCAAAATCATTTACTGCTTATTAATTAGTTTCTAGATAATTTGATAATAGTAACTTATCATCAGGCAGAGTAAAGATACTTTGGCAGGCCCATATATATAAACTTTTATCTACATTTAAGTTTAAGCTCATTTTTAACCTTCATAGACGGAGGCCAGTCAGCAGTGGTTTTATTAAAGCTGTTGATAACGTATTTAATGTAATTATTGCTAGTTTTGATTTTTAACAAAGTACTATGAGGAATGTGTAGTTCTGGAAGACTGATGAAGTGTGTCAGATATGAGAATGGTAAAAATAGTTCAGTGTCCGACTTGAATTTAAATGAACACAAAATCTCAGTTTGAATTCAAATCGATAGTGTTAAAATGATAAACCATGTTCAGTATACGATAGAACTGAAATACATTGTACGTAAAGATTCCACAAAAAATGAGAGTTCTTATTGCAAAATGTAACCTGGTCATCAACCAAAGAATTAAGAAATTAAATAATCCTACAGCCACAAAACAACATTAAACCTTTTCCGGTAAAAATAAAAAAAATATTAAAGCACTAAGTATCATCCGACGGATGATACGTCAAGATATATTGTCAAAATCAATCTAAATTATTGTGCAAATAATGAAAATTCTGTGAAAAAAAGAATCTTTGTTTCCAACATGTTGGTATACTCCAACAGTATAGCATACGGGAGTGCAATCCTTAGCCTGTTCGTGATAGACTATATGCTGGGCCATGGCTTCGTGGATGCAGTTCGAAAAACTCTCTGCAGGATGATATGTTTCGTAAAAAGGATCATAAAAGAGGAGTCGAAGACTGTACAAACGGCACCAGATATGCCACTCAATCTGCCGGTGCTCGTAGTCGAAATTCTGTTGCTGTCCTTAATAATAGCAGTATGTATTGTGTATTACTGTATCTCTGAGTGCACCATTTCTATTGAGGCAACACGAATGTATGAAAAAAAGTATAAACATTTTTTTCAACAGCTTGCTTACATTAGAATAGGACTTGTCTAGTTTAAGAGCAAACGGCTGGCCGTGAGATGTGTGAGTTAATATTATTTGTTTCGTTTTAGTTTTTAAATAAATACAAGCAGTCACGTCACAAAGATCCCATTGATGACCTCCTCAGGGAGAGCAGAGAGGCTTTGAGACAGACTAACGAGTTTCTGGACAAATGGCGACTAAAGCGGGTAAGCAATATTATTTATTGGTTGGAACATTGACCAGTTTTATTTTTACTTTTAATATGCTTTCGCCAGCGAGATCGGCTACGTATGAAGTTTTGCTGTGAAAGCGTAATTATTGGTTGGCGAATTTATGGTATCACTAGTGATAGTATGGAAGTATGATACACATTGACAGACACACCTTATTTTAAACTCCCACTTTAAAAAATATTATGCTTATTTATGTATGTATAATTGTAAAAAAGTGTATATAAAAGCTTATTTATTATATTAGAAGTATTATTACTTTTACTTATTGCATATATATACATATATTTATATAATAACGATTTAATTTTAATTTAGTTAAAATTTTAAATTTTTACTGCATGCATTGGCCGACTCACCGGGACTTATACCACAGCCTCAGAGAAACCCGGTGAAATAGCGCCTGCGCTGTGTTTCGCCGGAGGTCCATAATTAAATCCCTCCCCCATCCCTCTTCTCATCCCCCAAAGGCCGGCAACGCACCTGTGACGCCTCTGGTGTTGCGGGTTTCCATGGGCGGCGGTAGTCGCTCACCATATCATCAGGCGATACGTATACTCGTTTGCCCTCTATTCCACTAAAATAAATTTGTGCTTCTA
Organism: Hyphantria cunea; assembly: GCA_003709505.1. Classification (NCBI taxonomy): domain Eukaryota; kingdom Metazoa; phylum Arthropoda; class Insecta; order Lepidoptera; family Erebidae; genus Hyphantria; species Hyphantria cunea. The sequence continues at coordinate 231,563 of PKRV01000912.1, forward strand.
CCATGGCTAGATCTGCATCGCCCATGGCTAGATTGCCAAGGTCATATCGCAAAAAATGCCTACGGCATTAAGTTCGCCTTTGCCACTTTTGTGCATAAAGATTTAAATAAATAAAATGGTTATAGGCTGGTGGTATTAATATCATGCTATCAAACATTAGCCTACTATTAGCTTAGTCCTACTTTCTGGTATGGTACTGCTGCTATTACTTATGAATCGGGTTTCCAAGACTCATTCCAGATTTATAGATTCTCTAGAGCTCCAATTATTTAATGCCGAAAACTATATGATTGAGAATATTTATATCAAACATCAACAATCCATAATGTCCCACTGCTGTGCTCTGGTGTCGTCTCAGGAGAGGGTTAAGGCCATACGTCCCCACGCTGGCCAAATGCGGGTTGGGGACTGGCAAGAATACGTTGTGGCTACGTAATCTTGCCGTTGGATGTTTTAAGCCGCCCGAAAGCCTCCAACTAAGCTTCACGACTGTTATCGTATGATAACAACCGGGACCGACTGCTTAACGTGACCTCCGAATCACGGCGACGATCATGATAACATGTCACCAGCGGTCACCCATCCAGGTACTGACCGCGCCATCGTTTCTTAACCTCGGTGATTGTTTCTAATCACCGAATGCAACTGGGCTATGAGCGCCTCACATAGTATATACTTATATTGACAGGTCCCGTTAGACTACTCATACATGGAAGATGAACCAATAGATCTAAAACCATTGAAACTGGAGTTACCTGTGCTTCACATGGCTGTCTTAGATGTGAGTACTGTTTGGTTTTTTTTATAGAATTGGGGGCAAACGAGCAGACATATCTCCCGATGGTAAGCGATCACCATCGTCACAAGTACTTTACTGGTCTTTGGGAGATGGGGGAAGGGTTGGGGTAAGGGCCTCGTGTATCCTCACTCACTCGGTGAAACACAGCACAAGCGCTGTTTCATACCGGTCTTCTCTCTGGTCTAGCCGACCTATTCGTGCCGAAGTGTGGTACTTTCATGGTGTATATATTTTTTTACATATAAACAATTTTGTAAGCAACACTGGACTGAACTTCTAAATAAATATAAGGGTCTAAATCGTCGTACTTAAAGACGAAAGAACTGGTGTGCAACTTGATCAGTCCTTTGTGACTGGTCATCTATTCTTTCTAAATCAAATGTTAATCAGACACAATTATAAGCATACAAGTTAATTGACTCGATCAAGTAACAGGTATCATGATTAATGGTATTTTAGGTTGAACATTTCCCTGATAAATAGATATCGGGATGTGTTAGATTGGAAGTTTCTATGATGAATTTTATTAAATGTGTAAAACATACCCCCATAAATTATTTAAATGAAGATCTATTATCTATTTATTTAATTATTAAAAGACAAAATTTATCTTAGATAGATAGATAGATAGATAGAAAACTCTTTATTTGCACACTATAATATTACACTTAGAAGAGAGTACATAAAATGTTAGACAGAGTGTACAAAGGGCGGCCTTATTGCCAAAAGCAATCTCTTCCAGGCAACCTTAGGATGGATCGAAATGTATAGGAGAGACAGTGGTAGTTGTCGGTGCAATGAGTTTTGAATTAATTATTTGCTAATGAATATAACGAATCACATACATATATACACATATATATATATATATATATACCCACATACACATACGTACACATATACACACATACCCATGTAACGAATACTTATATGTACTAATACACATATATACCAAAATACATAACTAAAAAACGCATAAAAAATAATAATAATAATAAATAAATAGAAATATTCACAGCATACCCTGTTTAATGTCCATCTTAATTAAGATGCATAAAGTTCATAAACCATTTTTTGAAATGCGTTTATTGTTTGCGCTTGCCTGATGTTCACCGGCAGTGCATTCCACAAGCGTACAGCTTCAACAGTGAAAGACTGGTCGTAAAATATTATCTTAGCTCCACCGTCTAGAGTATATGACATTTATGATTGTATTTTACAGGATATCAGTGTAGGTAGAAGTCAGCCAGAACGAAGAGACGCTGGCGATAGTGTTGAAATGTCAGACACAGCATTGCTGTCAGTGACGTCACTAGTCAGCGATGACTTTGATTTTAGATCAGTATGCGAACCGATACTAGAAGATAAGTCATCAGAAGAAACTAAGAACATAGAATTCAGAAATAGATACCTATGGGATGTGATGGAAGAGGATGCTAACAGTATAGATGAGTAAAGCAATAGTTCTGTTTGCTGTTTACTTCCTTTGATTGTTGTTATGTATTTTTGTTTCTGAATATGTCTCTTTTTGTTTGTTTATGTGTTTTACTTTTGTTCTACATACTTATCATGGTATGGTGTCTAAATAAAGAACAATGCTGTTATGTAAATGAATATTTGATAAGCTGTCGCAGATCCATGCTTCAGCGCATATAGACTGGCTTGACTAGGGAGATACCACGGGCGATAGGTCCGAGGAGGCTAAACAATAGCCAAATGCCGGTTTTTGAAGAAGTGTGTATAGTGTCCTTAACAATGCGGGTCACCATACTGAGTAGTTACTTTGACAGGTGCGAAAATAAAAAATAATATTATATTAATTATTATCAGAAACTCATTCTGTAGGAAGACACTCAAACTACGGGATATGTCTCATAAGTAGAAATAATGTTCATAGGCAGCGGTGAACCCTCTGCCCGTATATCTTCATCCACATCAGCGTCTTACAATATGCTTCTGGACATAGGTATCTCCAATAGCAGATAGAATTTCGGCTTCTCGCATTCAGCTTCTGCCAGCTACCTTTATATTTAACCTCGTACTTTCCCATATTTTCAAAATCATTCATCAAATATCATAAGTAACAAAACTACTTGTTATATAATAGGTCTATTTTCCCCGTCTCACTTTGTCCTTTAATCCCTACAAAGGTCCTTCTTCATATCGCACACTTATAGTGTCAAATGCTCATAATACTGTACAAAGAGCCTAAAAGCTGACAAATATTAATTCCAAACCTCAATATCAAGATTTATTTGCTGTCTGCAAACACGAGTTGTTTAATTTTGGACTTTCTGCTCAAAGGTTTAAGATTCACAATTGGATTGATAGATTTTGACAGCTTTGGTGTAAAGTTGGTTATAGGGCGACTATGCATTTGCTTTGATGTCATATTATCAGCGGGGTGTCGCCAATAGGATGTAATTAAAAATTGCAAATATACAGTAGTTTATTTCATATACATTTAGAGCATATTGCGTTACTTGTTTCAAAGAATTACTGAATGCAAATAATTAGTCCAATTGCTTTAGACTAGGTACAGATTTTAGACAGATTCTGAAATCCGTACCTATGTTAAGTTTGTTAGTTTGGCTAATATACAGCTAATATAAAACAAGCTTTAATGTTAGTTAGTAGTTAGAGTTTGATGTTAAAATACAATAAATCTTCTGACTGGAGTTTGTCTGGTATGATTATTTTAAGTTCTAAATCCTCTCTTTGAAGAGTTAAAGAGGGGATTCAAAACAATTTTGTATGTTCTTCGTACTTCAACAATTGTATCTCGTTCTGGACAACTATGAGTTCGATGCAACTATTGGCAAATGTTGGCTGGTAGGGAATGCCACAGTGCCTGAAGTTGTAAATAAATATTAGGCAAAAGCAATATAAGACATTTATATTGTAATCTAATTGTTATATGTTAAGTCAAATTATTTTAGGTATACATCTTCAATTAATAGAAACATCTTCCACAAGAAATAAATCCAAACATGCATGACCTTTATTACACGCATTAAATCTAATAGGATTGTAAGCTTTCTGTATCTTTCCATTTCTAATCGTACCGGGTTATCGTACTTAAGTGCAAGCGTCGGTTATTTTCTATTATTGTTTCAGAAATATTCAAAATAATGCTTGCATAATCCGTAAGGACTTTGATACGAAACAAATATCAGCGAATCTTGAGTCAGATTAAATTTCTACAAATCTTCATATATATAATATAATCTCACGGTATGGAGTAACTATACGCAGGTGTTCCCCTCTGTCAAAGTGGGCCTACGTTTATGCGTCCAACTCAATGTATTAAGTGTAAGTAGTTTTAAGTGAAATGAAAAATAGAATATAAAAAAAGTTTATTTAAATTTTTTCAAAATATTCCTCCAATCAGGTGAAGCAGTCTTCAAAATATTTAAAATACGGGTCTTGCTCGAAAAATAACCGCCGAAATTCTTCAACGGCCTAGCTTGCAGTACAAAATTTTCGCCCACGAAGCATTTTCGTTTACCGTGGGAAATGAAAAAAAGCACATGAAGCTAAATCTGGGCTGTGCGGAGGATTGGATACCATTTATGCCCCAGGAGTAGTCAAATAGTCATAAAAGTCCAAACTTTTCTAATATAAATTTGCACCAATCAACACGACGGCATTTTTACTCAATGCTGAGAGAATCAGTTATCCATCGCGAAGCAAGTTTCCCGACTTTAGGGTTATAACTGCCTGTGTTCAAGTGTTTAATTCAGCCTGTATCTTTCGATGTGTAATATGATTATACTCTCGCAATAACCACTCTATCCTTATGAAGTTTTCATCAGTTACTACGGTAGGTGGTCGGCCGGATATGGTGTTATCGTTAAGGTTCTCTCAACCACGTTTATATTCACGAAACCAATAAATAATTGTTGCCAACGCAAGAGCGGACTTCCAAAATGCAGTTTGTTGTTTTTTCTTGAGCTTCCTTGAGGTTTAACCCTCATTTATAATGATAGAAAATCATAGCACAAAAAGCAAAACAGAAAGTGTGTGACAGTTTGTGTAATCTTTAAACATTAAAAAAAACTACGCATTGGTGGCCAGTGATTTTCACAAAGAAGGTTTATATGGAAAATGATTTCAACACCAATCTCACCCACCCACAAATCAACTTCAACCCACAATCGGTTTACCGTCAATCCAAAATAGTTATATGAAAGGCGAGATTGTACTTATTCTGTAACGATTTTTGTAACATATGTAAAATTGACAATGTTTTGTTTCAATTGTAATGTGTGAAGGACGTAGTAACAGACGATAGTAAAAACAATCGCTTAGGTCTGCGAGTCTTAAATATGTACATGTGATAACTTCTCCCAAAATAATTACAAACTGTTTTGTATTGGGTAAAGTCGTTACTCTTAAAGAACACATGTAATATATACTTAATTCTCTTCTTTTCTTTTTTTTAAAGATAAACTCCCGTATTAAGAATATATATCCTGTGTCACGGGGGACTTTACAAACATACATGAAACGGACACAAAGTACACCCAGACTTAGAACAACAATTTATGGATCACACAAAGTGTTGTCCCATGTAGGATTTGAACCCACAACACTTGGCGCAGTAGGAAGCGGTGTGGCGACACTTAAACCACTAAGCTAACCGAACAGTCAGTATACTTAATTCTCTATTCTGTGGCTTCTCCTTAGTCAGAAATAAAAAGTAAAACACAGGAAACCGTGTTTTACTTTGTATTTCTGACTGGCGGAACAAGTAAAATTTAGTAGGTATACATACGAACAAGTAAAGCTACTTATTTTCGAACAATATCTCATTTTATAACAAAAGTCTGTTATCTTTTATTGGTTGACGAGGGACTAAGCCTCATACCTTCAAGAGAATTCAGTTCCAAAAAATACTTGCTAAATACTTTCATTTTTATACAACCCGGTCACGTGAATGTAAATCTTTAATTTTGTAATACCAAACAATGGTCACGTGTTTGTGAATTTCAACCCTTGTACTATGCGGTAATTATGGTGTAATCATGGTGAGCTATGATGGATGGGGTACGCCTTACGATTTGTGGGTTTTTTAGGGTTAGGTAGCTTATTATGGGAAAAGATTTATCATAATTGCTTGGTGGAACTTTAGATTCTTCTGGTAATAATACGTCACTATCTTTTACTCTATGTGACTTATCTAATACCTTAAAACGAGCTATTCTTATACGTTTAATAGCCTGAATTTCGGAAACGACTCCAATGAATATTATCATGAAATTTAGAATGCAGGGGGTATCAGTGATAAAATAATATAGCTAGGATAAACTTTTCACTTTAATTTTTTCCAAAAAAAGCTACTGTGGTCTATCACCACTATATGGATGACTACATCCAGGTACTGTGGTCTATAACTTTTGTTAGACCACAGTACCTGGATGTAGTCATCCAGGTACTAACAAAAGTATCTTTTTTAAAATTAGAAGAAGAAAACATAAATTATATCTGAAATTTCAATTTGTTTGAAAATTCAAAGATTTTTGATATTCCTGTATAAACATTACACTTATAATTTGGTATGGCCACGTAAGAGGATAGTGATAGAAGATTCATGAAATGAATTTATGGAGCTAATGTCTCTGGAAGAGTTGAAAGAGGTTATCTACGGCGTAAGTACATTTACAGACCAAATTAGCGATGTTCTGAACACCAGAGACCTACGAGCATGCATGCAGCGATTGATGAATGTGGACGAAGGGAAAGAGTTGTATCAGGACCGTAGTAAGTGGAGATCAATCGTCTCTAGGAAATAGGTGTGATAGTATGTTTGTATGCTTTAATAATATTCTTACTGTTACGATTTGAACTACTAAAATAGTTTAAAAGTTTATCAAAAGATTTGTATATTTAAAAATAAAATGTATACTACAATAAACTAGAGTATAGAAAACTATATTGTAAAATAATACGTTTATATAATAATTTTAAAACTATTTATATAATATAAGTTTGTATATATTTATATAAAGTTTTAAAGCAGTAAAAAGTAGCCCATCTCATCCCTCAAGAATAAAAGTATCTACATTGAAGTCGGTACAGCGGTTTGGGCGTGAAAGCAGGATAGACATACAGACAGAGTTACATTCGCATTTATAGTATAAATATAAAATTTGAAGTCCAGTAGAAACAAGAAGATAGAATAACGCCAGTTTCGATATTGACTACTAACATTTGACAATTCTTAAAATACGAACACACCTTCATGTAACACAAATACCCACCCATCGCTATCAGTTTTCCAGTCCAGGAAGTATTTCCAACGAAACCCAGATACCATTGACAGTTACACCATCCATCATTGTAGTTGATGGACCTACGTTCGTGTATTATTTATTAGCTCTAGATTTAGTATTTCCTGGGGCTATCTTCGGTAATTGCTAATTTGCTACTCTACAAATTAATAATTTTTCATGTTAATAACGACTTCAAAGAAGTTTTTAATTCGCTTTAAAGTATTCTATAGATTTTATTTCACATACACAGATTTTAATGTCATTATTTCTAAAATAAGAATTGTTTGCGGAAAGGTACTAATGCCAAATAAGAAAAAAACTAAAACAATGTCACACAAAATAAAGTTTTAGGGGGAATCACTCTTATTCACCGAATATACACAAAAAAGATCACTACACAGGTTACAAACACTGTGAAAAGTGATTTATTTATACAAATTCGTACAGCAAATACTGTAATCTTTGTTCCTTATAAGAAAACTAGCTGAACCGGCAAATGATGTTTTGCCATGTATGAAATAAATATTTACGGTTTGGTTAACCTTATCATTCAGGTATACGAAAAAAAAGATGTTGGCCGATTCTCAGACCTACCGTGGGAGAGCCACGCTTCGGCATGCATGGGCCGGCTCGACCGCAGTGATACCACGGCCTCACAGGAAACCGGTGTGAAACTGCTGCGCTGTGTTTCACCGAGTGTGTGAGAATACCGGAGGCCCATAAGGATTATGCTTGATATACCCTTCCCCTCATTCCCCTCCCCATCCCCCAATGCCGGCAACGCACTTGTGATGTCTCTGGTGTTACGGGTGTCCATGGGCGGCGGTAATTGCTTACCATCAGGCGATACGTCTGCTCGTTTGCCCCCTATTCCATAAAAAAACCTACCCATATGCACACAAAATTTCATAGAAATCGGTTCAACCGTTTCGGAGGAATTTGGTAACAAACACAGGGACACGAGAATTTCATATATTAGATTGATTAGAAAGCCAAAGGAACTAAAACTTGAAAGGAGTCGGTGATCATCATTCATTTATCACTTCAAGCCTTTTTATCCCTTTCTATTCAATGCTTTTTGCGCGAAGATTAAATTTCACGTCGCACCCAAAGTCCAAAACCATTAATACTGATGCTCCAATTTCGTAAGACCTCCCATTACTCTTGGTATCTTTACAAAGTAGATCAATGTAAACTGGTTGTGTTCGTCCCAGTCTTGTCATAGATTTTTTTTTTTTTTTGACACGTCTGGTCGATGTTTCTCTCTGATTATGATTTTTGCGGGTACCTAAACAACTGATGGGATAGACTGATATTTGATGATACGCGAGAAAGTATTATGTTTTTTTGTGTTTAGTATTTATGGGGCTTGCAATTAATTCTTGTCTGGTTGTTGAACAATTTTTATTTTCCTGTCACACCCTTTGAAATATAGTACGTTTAATAAACAGATGTTGAACAGTAATTTGTTTGTACGACTATCACTTTCAGAACTTTTTGAGAGTTGACTTTCTAGACTTTTTTGTTACGCGGTTGTTACTTCTTGTTACCTCTTTAGTTTAGCGGCTTACGTAAGCGATTGTTGAACAAGAGGTCTCGGGTTCGATTCCCGTGTCGAGTGCTGTTGGGTTTGTCTTATAACCCCTGAGGTGGTTTTAATAGCAGCCCGGAGTTTCTCGCCCGTACCTCGGAGAGCACATTAAACCGTTGGTCCCGGTTGTCATGTCGATTTTAGTTCATCCTCAGGGTTGCGGAGGTCTGATGCCAGTCGCTCCGTGGAAAAAACTGATATTCAGGTAAAACCGGTTGAACTTGTAGCCGACCCCAAATAATCCAGGGAATAATAAAGCCCAGGAAGATGATGATTGTTTCTTCTTCTCTTCTGAACAAAAGAACGTTTGAATATGAACCCAAAATTAGTTCTACACGCAAAGTAAGTTTAAATTATAAAATAAAATAAAGCATATCAAAATCGGTCCATTGGTTCAGGAGCAAAGTTGAAACAGACTGTTAACGGTCAAACTTATAATACCTCTCCTTTAGTGTTATAAAAGACAGCTTTAGCAAACCAAGGTGTGCATAACTCATGGATTTGCCCGTCTCAAGTAGCTTACTAAAAAATATTCTGTTTTATAAGTAATATAGTCAATATAACTAATCTATTTATAGAGTGTAATGTACCTAGTTGCTAATTATGAAAACATGTAGGATATACACTGCGCTCTTGTTGATCAAATCAAATAGGCTTCCTGTTATACACCGTGGGAGAGCCACGCTTCGGCATGAATGGGCCGGCTCGACCGGAGTGATACCACGGCCTCACAGAAAACCGGTGTGAAACAGCGCTTACGCTGTGTTTCATCGAGTGAGTGAGGATGCCGGAGGCCCATACCCCAATCCAATGCCCCCTATCCCCCTCACCATCCCCTTTCCCCCAGGCCGCCATAGTGTGGGTCACCATGCTGCATTGTTCTTTTTCGCATTGAGGATGGTGACCACCACTCTTGGATTCTGCTCATGCTTTCCATCAGGCAAGGCAGAGTCATTTTGGAAGCTTAAATATATAAAAAAAAACACTTCCGTTTCATTTCACAAACAAATCCTACAGATTACATTGAAACATGAGAAAACATTTCGTTGTCAACAAACCTGCTTAAAGATATATGAAACTAAATCCTTGATAATTTTGATATTTAGAATATTTTTAGAAGTACAAATCTCTCTATTATAAAAAATCTTACTACTCATAAACTCTTTAGTAGCGTATAGAACCAGCCACTTTAATAATATCGGTATTAGTTATTTGTTCAAAGCTCACTATTCATACTCAATTGCTATGTATAATGTTAGCCTAAACACAAAATTGTGCAGTATTAACACCTAAACAAGAAACGCCACGTGCCAATAGAACAATAGACATCTAAAATTACTGGAATCATCGTTCTGTACCGCCTGAACATTTTACAACTACCGCACATATTTATACAAGCAGTCAAACGAAAAAGTCCTTAAAAAATATCAAAAAATATTTACTTCAAAAGCAGATTTATGTCAAATAAATCAAAGTTCAAAATTCAGTCGCAAAACATTATTTGAAATTTCGAAATCATTCGATTTGAATGTCCCATTCAAACTATTGAAATAATGACCGTTAATTTAACCAAAATAGTTAGACCTTGTCTTCACAAATATTTTGAAGTTATTAGGGGTCACCAGAAATTGGTGTATTATTTCAATATGGCGGTGGTTGATACAGCCACGTGTAAGACACGTGACTCGCAAGGAAAGCAAACGCGTTGGTTTGGAATAACAGCATAAAGATAAAGCCCATCATTAGCGATTTGATTACGTTTTTTGTGTGTATTGTTAGAAAATATGGGATTTGTAATAGATAGGGGCTGCGGTTCTGGGTGTTTATATACCAGGATTGTTTATATTTGATAAATAACATAAGAAATAAACACGAATCATCGAACATTAGTTTCTTATACATACTTATAACAACAATTATGAAAGAAACTGTAACATTTTACATGAACAAAACCATTGTTTTAGTAAATTATCAGAATAATTGATTATGGTTTCTTGCTGTCTTCATCCTGATGGAGATATTTTTATAAGGAATATGCAGTTCCGATTTTGACAGCAATCGTATGTACTTTTTTTGTTATAAGTTTAAATTATCTTTACCGTTTCAATCTATAAATATGTATATAAAAGTGAAATACCACACACTGATTAATCAAAACTATAAAACCTACGAACTTGAAGTTTGGGAGGAAGGTTCTTTATAGGGTGTAGACATCTGCTAAGAAGATATTTTACGAAACTGTACCCCTAAGAAGGCAAAACAGGGGTTCGATTTTGTATGAAAGTCTTATGTTTTTAAGAGACTTGAAATTTAAAATATATGCTCTATAGATAGTGTGGAGGTGTAATAATAATGTATTTTTGGAAATCAAACCCCCTCTTGGGGTTAAAACGGGAGATGGTAGGTTGTATGAAAGTCTAACATTAGTAAAGTTAAAATAACGATGGCAAAAGGATTTTTTTTTATTTTTTTTTACTATCGACAATAACTACTTTCTATTATGAGGAGAGCTGTTTTATTGAAAAATAATGTGCAATTAACGAAGTCCACGCGTACGATGTCGCCGGCGGCAGCTAGTTTATGCTATAAAATAAATAAATATACATATGAATGAACATAATATGATTAGGAGTTGACTGATAAGTGAGATTTTTAATTAAAAACATGTTCATCTCAGTGCTACTTATATATTGGCTCAAATTAAAAACAATCTTTTAGTATTGGGTAGACAATATATCAGTAAAAACTATAAACACGGCGCTCATAGCCCAGTTGCACTCGGTGATTAGAAACAATCACCGAGGGTAAGCAACGATGGCGCGGTCAGTACCTGGACGGGTGACCGCTAGTGGCATGTTACCATGAGCGTCTCCGTGATTCAGAGGTCACGTTAAGCAGTCGGTCCCGGTTGTTATCATACGATAACAGTCGTGAAGCTTAGTTGGAGGCCTTCGGGCGGCTTATAAACACCCAACGGCAAGATTTACGTAGCCACAACGTATTCTTGCCAGTCCCCAACCCGTACTTGGCCAGCGTGGGGATGTATGGCCTTAACCCTCTCCTGAGAGGAGACCCGAGCCCAGCAATGGGACATTATGGGTTGTTGTTGTTATTGTTGTCTATAAACACTATTACGCCATGACAAATAGGACCCTAGCATCAATCAAGGAATATTTAAAAAATGGGACATCATTCTTCCTTTTGAGAGACGAAGACCGGTCAAGTAATGATGAGTTATAAAAGATAATCACAGCCTCAAAATGTTTTCTTGTTTGCAATTTCACTCTTAACTCATACATCCTACCTTTTCATTCTTTTTAGAAATACATTCCTACTCCTACAGTAGTACTAAATCTTCTGTCGGTAAGGATTATAAAACCAGTCAAAAACGGCGCGGCAACCGCTTAAAACACTGTGCCATTCGTACATTTCTACCCTGTTGCCTCACTCCTAATGACCACCCATCGAGACAGTTAATCTCTACCTTAATCCCCTTTTTACATTCGAAAATTCCCACAATCAATGACTAAGTAGAAATTATTAAATACTTTTGACACGTGTCAATGAATTAGCCCTTTTTATAGTTTTTACGAAGTAATGGTGTATGTAGACCGCACCTTTATTGGCTGCCATTTTACGCTATGCGCAGGAGTTGAATAGATTTTAATTTTCATTACAGGTTTGTATAGTGATGCGTGTAATAGGCTAATGGTTGATCTTGTTGATTAATTATCATATTGTAGGGAGTTGTTTTTTTGTATGGTCGACTGCCTCTGTGGCGCAGTGGTAGCGAATGCGACTGCTGTGCAAGAGGTCTCGGTTCGATTCCTGAGTCGGACCAAATGTTTGTATGATCTGCAAATATTTGTTTGGGAGTTTGGGTGTTTTCTATGTATAATATGTATGTATTTACAAAAAAAAAGTATATAAGTATTAACATCAGTTATGTAGTACCCATAGTACAAGCTTTGCTGAGTTTTGGACTAGATGGCGTTGTGTGTTAAAATGTCTGAACATATTAAATGAAAATAAATAGTAATTTTAAAGCGAATTTAATTGGAACTCCATCACACCGTGGGAGAGCCACGCAAAAAAAAAATCTAATAAACTAGTTAAAGTCTGTGAAGTTCTGATAACAGTAGTATGACTCCATAATTTTTGAGATTCCGGACCAGATCAACGCCAAGAAAACCGTGAGAGAGTCACTTTACGGCATAATTGGGCCGGCTCGACCGGAGTGTTACCACAGCCACACAGAAAACCGGTATGCAACAGCGCTTGCGCTGTGTTTCGGTGACCCCTCTCCCCATCTCCCTCTCCATTTCCCAAGGGCCGGCAATGCACTTGTGACGCCTCTGTTGTTGCGGTCGTGCATGGGCCACGTTAATCGCTTACCACCAAAAAATACGCGTACTCTTTTGCCCCTTACTACATAAAAGGAAAAAAGAAAACAGATGAGCGCGATCTTTACCAGAAAGTCTTTGTTCTCACTTCCTTCTCGACCCCACTTTTCAATACACTCAACTAGTTACACTTTAAGCTCGAATGGCAGTCACTAGCTTGGAGTAGTTGACATATGCTTTCGAACTAAGCGGTTAGACTCTTCCTTAATGTGACGAACAGTTGGACTCACTATCAGGTGTTTCCCTTCCATTATGATCCCGTGTCATTTACGCGGTGCGTGAAACGCATTTTCATGAGCCATCAGAGTGGGGTCATCAACTGCATCTTCCACATTTTCAATGAAGATGGTAGCCACTACTCTTGTATTTTACTCATGCTGTCCATCAGGCAGTCGAGTTTCATTTTGACAGTTAGCTGTAAATATGGCTTTGATTCACATAAATAGGATTTAGAAACAATTGCTGTTTGCATGTTACCATGAATGTCTCTGATGAATCGGAGGTCACGTTAAGCAGACGGTCCCGGTTGTTATCTTATGATAACAGTCGTAAAAGTTAGTTGGAGGCCATTGGGCGGCTTAAAAACATTCAATGCTAAGATTACGTAGCACCAACTTAGTCTTGCCGGTCCTCGACCCGCACTCGGCCAGGGTGGGGATGTATGGCCTTAACCCTCTCCTGAGAGTAGACCCGAGTCCGGCCATTATGGGTTGTTGATGATGATGATGATGATGACAGAAACAATTGACTCAAATCTGGATGTTTTACACAGTGCTAGCTAAACATTAGGATTCGTATCTAAAGCGAGTGTAGTTAGCGTTTAAAAACAATGTTTTAATTGTATATTACAATTGTTTTTTTGTGTTATCATTCATGTTTGGTATATTTGGTGCCTATTATATCCACAGTATCTATAGAATATTTATCTGTATGTGCCCCATAGGAAGCGAGACATTTGCATTGATATTGAATGTCCAGCCGCTGTAAACAATCGAGGGATGATTTTACATGTGATAGATCAACAAGCCACAGATGGAACATTAGTATTACCGAACCATTAATATAATTAAAGTTTTCCACTTAAAATCGTTGACTTTAAAAAGATCCATTTTATTAGAATATAAAATTTCATTAGTGGAATTTAAAATATAATTATTCCTTTAAACGCGTAACAGCTACAACGATTTTCACGAAACAAATATTTGCAGATCATAAAAAAATATGGCCCGAACCGGGAATCGAACCCGAGATCTCAAGCAAAGCAGTTGCACACGCTATCACTCGGCACCGAGACCACCGAGGCAGTTAATGTGTAAATGTGATACACATTTAAGACAATTTTGGTTGCTCCAAGCCAGTAGCCTATAATGTTCTTAGAAAGGAGATTATTTACTTGAATCTATGGCCGTTCACATCTGAACGGATTCAGAATAAAATGAGGTTAAAATGACCAATGGGTATTAAATTCAAATAAAATTAAGATGGACAGTCTGTATCGCGTAATAATTGATTACATACTCTATGTACCTAAATGAACATTATTAAGGCTTCCCATTTGTACCGAGCAGCGTGTTTAAGTGATATTAGACGTGAATGTCTGCACGTCATGATTGATTCTACCAATTGCACGACACGCCACTGCATCGATATGACAGCGGCGCGTTATCGGTACGGCAGAGGCATGTAATATGCACTGTATGATGCTAATACTGTTTAGGATATGATTAAAGTAGATAGACGTTTGATGTGATTGGTTTTGTAGTACATTAGGATTATATAGATCTGAATATGCTTTCCTAACTGCATGTAAAGGGTTTATATATAAGGCGTAGTATTTGCAAGCACCTGTGTAGCACTGATCCCACGTGACTATAAATGATTTTGGTTTGATGAACCTAATTCTAGATGCCTTTGAGCGGTATTTTTTTAAAACGAAAGCTATGAAAATCTCTTCAAATGTGTAACGTCCCCTATGCCACAAAAAGCTGTACTACTGGGTGCTACCCTTCCAAAAAAGACCAACCTAAAATGGCAGTATTCGTGCTGTTGTGCTTATTGGTAAATCCGAGACCGGAGGTCAAGTGATGGAGAGTCATCTCAATAGGCGATAGTGTGGGTCTCCACGCTGTATTATCAGATTGTTCGCTTTTGTATTCAGTCATCACTGCTCTTGGAATTTCCTCATGATTTCCATCAGCAGAGTATATTCACTTTGGCAGGCCCATTAATATTCAACTATTTGCACTTTGAAAGGATTTATTTTGATTTTCTGGCGCGTCTTCACGAAGCCATCCACTTAATGGAAGGCATAAACTTTTCTAAGTATCGATATAAGGTTTACAATAAGTTTTATTTTTAAGCTCAAAATTGTTATTAATCGATCTTTTTACGCACCAATTACTATCACTCAGAAAATACTAGCAGTAGAGTAGCCCACGAGTTACTAATTTTATTAATTATCAAGTTAAATTAAAAACTATAATTTGTGTGCTTTTCTTTATATTCCTTCCCATAATTGCATATCAGTCCGCACTCGGTGCCCTTCTGCATGATTAATTATACGAAATTCTAAATCAACCGGCATAAATTTTTTCTGCTTCTAAACTGATTTTAGGCAGTAAAAAAAATTATAGCTCGTTGGTCACAACACTGTCGGGGCACAATCACAAAAAATAAAACATGCTGTTCTGCATATAATGCGGCATAATGATGTAATACGAGATGCGGTGGACACAACCCCTTTCATTCAAATAGATGCCTATTCTGTTTGATTTTTTAATTATTATTGTTCTTACGGCAAAGATAATTATTAATTATCAAATTTGTTTACTGTTTTAAATTTAACCCTGTGGGTTTTCTCATTCTCAACTTATTTATGCTTTAGTCGATGTTCATGCGACGTATGTCTTAATCACATTAATTAAAATGATTTATGTGCGCTACTGTGAATGAGTAATGGTTATTTAAAACTAGCTGACCCGGCGATCTTCGTCCGCTATATTTTTCTTTCGTAAATATTTTCTTAATTTCTAAAAAAACTTGTCATCCCACATTTGCAAACAAATTGAAATAACTTTTCTGATTATCTTTAAAATAATTTTCTTGTGTACAAACCTTACGTTAAAAATAAGGAACACTTTAAAAAAGAATTATCCAATTTGGTGCAGTCGATCGGAAGTTATGTGCGTACATACATTTCGGCTATTCACATTTATTTATGTAGATGAGGGTTACGCATAAAGTTATCTGTAAATTTTGATAGCGCTATCTAAAACCTGTGGCATAATTGAAAGAAAGTGGCTTAAAACGATTGGGAAGGATATTCCTAACAATGAGATAGTTGGCGTTCTTGGGGGGTGGCTTTCGTTCAGCAGTTTATTATGATGAATTAATAAGAGCTAGAACAGTATCAGAAGAACGATACTTCACTCTATGATTTGAAGTATTCAAAAATATAGACAAAATAACTGGTATAACGCGAAAACAAAAAAACATCATATTTCGTATTCGAAAATTCCTATTTAGAATAAAATCAAAAACACAAACCACAGTTTTAGAATAGGCCTCCGTTGCAGTCGTCGAGTTAAAAAAGCAATATGTAACAGAATTTGTTTTTCAATTTCGTACCAATTTTGCATACGGGACCCCGTGTGGGGCAAATAAAACTCGTATTGTGGTTTTTACGATGCGTAAATATATTTTTTTTGTTTTTTATTTTGTTTTTTACTGTCGAAGGTATGAAATGAGGATTTTGTCATAGCTTTGTGGGTATTGTTATCAACATTTTTGTAATACCATGTCTGGGTGCTTTGTTTTATTTTTAGTTGGTTTGGTCGCTTTGATTAACTTGACACCTTTTTGATGGAGGTTTTACGTTCGATTAAGTGATGGTGTTGTAAGGGAAGATTATTAAATCGTAGTATTAATGGTCAATTATCTGATCTAAAGAAGGAACAAGCAACGTGTATAACTAATTCTAATTTGTATTGGGCGTTTGTAAGTAAAATTTTCATTTCGCATAGTTCCTGAATTTTGTATTATCAATATAAGTAAAGTCACTAATTCGTTTATATCGTACGAAATATTTGCATTACTGATTTCAAGTTTGAAATGTCACTTTAAAAGTAAGATTTCGATATTGAAATCAGAAACTTTCCAGAAATGTAAACCATTTTATTCTTGACTGCCTCGATGGCGCAGTGGTAGCGTACGCGACTGCTGTCCATTAGGTCTCGGGTTCGAATCCTGGGTCGGACCAAATGTTTGTATGATCTGCAAATATTTGTTTCGGAGTTTGGATGTTTTCTATGTATAATATGTAAATATTTACAAAAAAATGTATATATATGTAATGATACCAATTGTCTAATAGCCATAGTACAAGCTCTGCTTAGTTCGGGACTAGATGGCGTTGTGTGTTAAAATGTCCAAAAATATTTTTTAATATTTATTTATTTATTTATTCTTAAGGGTGTCGAACAGGACCAGGAACAGGAGAAACAGATCCTATACCACGCCGTATAACCATCGCGGTATTGTAGACCAAAACCTCCATTTTTTATGGAATTGGGGGCAAACGAACAGACGGCCTTTGGGGGATGATGGAGGGATTCTGGTATGGGCCTCCGGTATCCACATTCACTCGGAGAAACACAGCGAGGGCGCTGTTTCTCACCAGTTTTCTGTGTATTATCAATCCGGTCGAGCCCACCCATTCGTGCCGTTGTGCCTCTCTCCCACGATATTAGCGGAGGAGAGTAGGCAATGGCCGTTGATTTGATGTTATGATGTGAGCATTAAACGCGTAAAAAGCTAGCTCCATCACTGACTCATCATTCTTTGTATGTACATATGATCTACCTATATCATGATTACACTGTACTAAGTAATTCACAAAACGTAGTAAACTCGATCAAATTGCTGCGTTTGACACATATTGAGTGCCATAACGCATCTGCTCCTGATAATTGAGAATCAATTAACGCAATGTATGCTGTTATTGGAGAGCATGCATTAGCTCGTAGAGTGATTAGACTTGGTAATATATGGACATTATGCAGTAGATTATTTTCAAAAGGAGTGTTCAATTCATGTAGGACTTTGAATATCAGTGGTGTACCTTATCAAATAGGTCTGGTTTATTTGAAGAATAGACAAGTTTTATAGCTTTAAACTTTTTTCATACCTAATGCTTGAATAAATTTTTTTCGCACATGGCGCTTAACTTATGGCGTCCGACGCCATGTTTTTTAAGAACTTTGAAATACTATGCGACAGTATGGCGCCTCCGAACGTGTGTTAGAATAATGTTTTTAATATATTCAATGCTAAATGAAATTAATGCGAATAAAAAAACGTAACTAATACAAAGTTACTTTATTTTTAATTTATTTAAATAGTGATTGATTGATTGCACACAACTGAGTAGTCGACGATACGCAAATTCAACCAAATCGTCGAAGTTAAAAAAAAGATTTATTACCTCTCTTTGAATGAAGGCCGTCACAAGTGACAAGCGTTAAACACGATTGAACAACAATATGCAATATGGCTATCCCGCAAAACAGCGCAACTGCAAAATTTTGAATAAAAAATCTCAGTAGCACACACTATTAGTTGCCGTACGTGAAAAATAAATATTATTTGAAATTCAAATTTCTGTTTCGTTATTTGCATATAGACGCGATCGGCGATCACCGATAATTTTAATATTGGGGTTCTCGATCATCATTAAATCCTTAGGGGTTGTTAGTTTCACACATTTTTAACAATGAAAAAGTTTTTGATAGTCAATTTGTATTGAAATGGATGATTTGCATGCAGCTACGAAATAATGCAACGTTGAATATAACTATTAATGTATGACTATGTGTTTTCGATATTAAATACACACACTTCTTTTTAGGCAGATTGTTGTCATACCTGTTTTAGATAAAGTACTTACAGAATCAGACCAAAGTGTTGGTGATTATGTATACTGCTCATTATATAACGCCGACTACCTCAGTGACACGGTTATAGCGTATGCGTGCTTGAGTTCTAGAGTTCGATTCACGAATCGGACCAATGTTTGTATAATCATCAAATATTTGTTTCGGACTTTGGTTATTTATTGCGCGCAATACGTAGGTATTGGCAAAAAAAAATATATATACGTATATATATTTATATAAATTTTCTAGAATCCAAAGTATAATCATTACTTAGTTTGGACTAGATGCCGTTTTGTGTCAGATGTAAGAAATAAAAATAAAATTAAGTCTAGGACAGAAACGATCCAATGACATCTGCATTCAGGATCACAAAAAAATTGAATTATCCGGTTATTTGAATATAATGAGACAGTGTAGTGAGCTGATAAATTCGCTATGAGAAAAAAAACATAATTTAGGCGTAACTTAAACATTTCTACGATCTTTTTTCTATTTTATAGTCTGGATTTGCGGCACGAAGAAAATGGCTAGCAGCGATTAGACACGGGTGGGCTGGTTGGCGCTCTTTGAATAGGTTCAAAGAGCGCCAACCAGCCCGCCCGCCTTCCTTCAGCAGTACACTGCAGTAGGCTGAATTGTATTACCACGAGTATTACTTCATTGTTCGCCTTATTGAGGTATCACCTCAATAAGGCGAACAATGAAGTGATACTTCGAATTGCTGGATTTACTACTAGAACCATACAGTGTTCTTTTTGATATTTAAGGCTATTAATAATAATAATCTTTATTTGGGCAAAAGTTTGCTCACAAAAATATTCTACATAATTTAATGAGTAAATATAAGTGTTGTATCAAAAAATATCTCTGGTCCCCACACTAGGATTCTCTGTGTCGTGTCGTATCAGAAATGGTTATACGAAGGAAGCCTGCTCCAATGGTGTACCTACATATTTGCCGACTACCGCATGCAACGCAAGCGGAAACACACTACAGTGCCATCTACCGAAGATACGTCGAACAACGGAGTAACGAAGGAAACGAAGAAACAACCAATCCTGAATCGTGCAATAGAAGTTCTCGCGTAGATTAGTATATATAAAACATCCCAGCATCTACTGAAGGGCCGTGGCACGCCAGGCATGATCATCTCGCCTGTTCGGAAGACCCTCCCTTTGTGTTGGAGGGACTTCACACATACATGATGTGTAAAGAAAACTTGAAACTTTAAAAAATAAACATGTTTGTCCTTTGTGTTCTAAATTGATGAAAATTTGATGGATTGGTACGTCTGCAAGCATTCGCAACCCCAAAGAAGCTAAATATATACCTAATTTCTTATTTTTTCTTGACTTTGGAATGTATATACAGGTAAAGTTAGTTGACTTATTAAAAACAATTCTCACACATAAAAAGTCTTTTACAATTCACGAAAACACTCTTTAAATGTTATCTTATAAAACTGATTGTTTTTGCCCCTTATTATCAAAATAATACAAACTAAATCTCTATAATGACCACAAGATTATGCGCTTGCGCATTCCTTGTCTATGAACATCCAACCCTAGCATTGTTCACGACCTGTAAAGTGACTTTAAATCCATCGATTGATTTTAATCAACACGTTTTAGGAACTACCTGTATTTAAATAAATTTGAATAAAATTGTCTTTCTCACGATGATAGCCTTAAGCTTTAATCGACTTCAAAAAGGAGTTTTTCAATTCTATTGTATCAGTTTTGTTTCTTTATTGTACACTAGTTTTTGAACTCTGCCCTCGTGTTTGACTGTTACCGTGGTAAAGAGTAGCCTGACTTTCCTCAAGATTCAAAGCATCTCAGCGATTTAGCCGTGAAAGCGTAACAGGCCGACGGACAGAGTTACGAAATAGCGTATGTTCTTCCCCAAGAATCCCCAATCAATCAATCTTCTGGCTAAATTTCATTAAAACTGGTTCAGCAGTGAAGCCTTAAATGCACAACAGACAGAGTTACTTTCGTATTAATAATATTAAAGTAGAATGCATTGAAAATCTTCAAAAATCATTTAAACTTGACTGTACACACTTGGTACATCAGTAGTTGTTTGAGTTTTCACTAGATGGCGCTAAGCGAATGTTATTTGACAATGCAACAAAGTAGGTACTTGGGAAAGAAACCCTTTTATGCTATTTTATTCTTTACTTATTTGTTCTAACTTCAATTTAAAGCCCAATAAACTTGATGATGATGATCGGCTTTCAATTGATTGATTGATGCTAAAAGTAGCATGTGGAAAAAGGTTCCAGTGATGTTCATTTTTCGCAAGAATGGATTTATAGTTAGTTGATTGAAAAGCATGTATTTAATTTAAAGCTACCCAGATCTATACCAGCTTGCTAAATGACAAACATTTTACAGAATTAAACATCTAGAAGGCGCTGGTATTTCTTAAGACTCACTCTGGGAAGAAATGCCGAAACGAACTTAATGACTTAAATTGTAACGATGCGATTGCGATATAGAGTGTTACGTAGCCTTTTGAATAAAGGACCATAGTTTTGAGTCGACCCGTCTAGACTGTCAATAGAAACGGCATTCGAACCCAAGTCATCGCAGTGCCTAATCGTTATTAAGATTAACCAACCGACGCGCAACACTACCGCTAGCATAGGTTAGGATCAGATGTTTGTTTCGGAGTTTGGTGTTTTCTATGTATAATATGTATCTACTTCCAGAAAGAAAAAGGTATATATGTATTTACTATCAGTTGTCTAGTACCCTTAATACAAACTCTACTTAGCTTGGAACTAGAAGGCGTTGTGTGTTAAATGTCCGAAAGATGTAATATTATAATTTTATTTTTTATTACATATGGAAAATACTGCAGCTGGGCACCCCCGTACCAGTCCCTTCCTATGCACCGCATTCAACGAAGAGCGACTAGAATCGTCGATTGCCTAGAGGTTTCAATTCGGCTAGACTCTCTGGCGCTGAATAGAGATGTGGTTTTGCTTTGCATCTTCTACCGCATTAACAACGGGGAGTGCTCAGTTATAGTGTGAGTTAGATGTCAGAAACATTTGACTGCCTCGGTGGCGCAAAGGTAGCGTATGCGACTGCTGTGCTAAAGGTTTCAGGTTCGATTCCTGAGTCAGACCAATTTTTTGTATGATCTGCAAATATTAGTTTCGGAGTTTAAGTGTTTTCTATGTACAATATGTATGTATTTACAAAAGAAAAAAGTATATATGTATTGATATCAGTTGTTTAGTACCCATAGTACAAGCTCTGCTTAGTTTCGGACTAGATGGCATTGTGCGCTATAATTCCTGAAAATATTTATTATTATTATTATTCAAGCTAATTTCATCTCAAATGGACCAGCTCGACCGGGTTGGTCCACCCTTACACAGAAGATCAGGTAGAAGGGTTAGGAGAAGTTAGGAGGTAAGATGCAATGAATCATCATGAAGCATCTCAATAGGCCGCCATAGTGCGGGACATCATGCTGCAAATTTGTAACTATCTGTAATAGCAATGTGTATGGTGACCACTACTCTTGAATTCTGATCATGGCTTTTATCAAACAAGTAGAGTCACTTTGGCAGGCTCATAGATAAAAAGTAGCAAAACATTTGTATAGGCCATGAAAAGACTTGAATCAACAATAGTCTTTAACATTATTGGATATATTGACTACACAGTTGGCCTAGTGGTTTCAGTGGTCGCCACTCCGCTTCCTAATGCGCCAAGTGTTGTGGGTTCAAATCCTACATGGGACAACACTTTGTGTGATCCATAAATTGTTGTTCTAAGTCTGGGTGTACTTTGTATCCGTTTCATGTATGTTTGTAAAGATCCCCGTGACTCAGGAATGTATTTTCCTAATACGGGAGTTGTCTTTAAAAAAAAAAAAATATATATGCCTTCTCTTAGAAAGTAGGTTGAAAACCACCAGAATGATACTGAATATGATCAAAAACCGATTGCAGTTGATATCTTGAGAGTATTCCTTATTAAAACGCCGCTAGCGTACTTGTCACGCCTCTGGTGTTGCGGGCATTGTTTATCAGGCGATGTTTCTGTGTCCATGGGCGGAGGTAATCGCTTACCATCAGTTGATATTTCTGCTCGTTTGCCCTCTTTTCTATGAAAAATACCCCTATATTATTAGATTCTAATCTAGGTAATATAAATAAATATTACATAGACACAAAACAAATGATCGATTTCAACCGCTCGTGCAAAACGAACGAACTGCTATCTGCTGCTATGAGTCAAGTAGAGTCTGCCAGTTAATCTATGCTAACTACTGTTAAGTAAGTGAAAAAAAAGTTTAGGTATGTCGTAACTCACTATTTAGTATTTTTTTTATGTATAAGCTGCCAAAATGACTTTGCCCTGGCTGATGCAAAGCATGAGCAGAATCCAAGAGTGGTGGTCACCATACTCATTGCGAAAAAGAAGAATACAGCATGGCGACCCACACTATGGCGGCCCGGTGAGATTTTTTTTCACGCCTCGCTTAAAGAACCCGGGATCATAGTGGGAAGGAAACACGTGCGCTGGTTGTGAGTTCCAAGTTTTGACCGCTCGGCACAGGAAGGAAGCACCGAAGCGATGAGTACGAGAACGTATGTCTTCCACTTTAAAGCGTTGACTTCCAAGGCCGGCACGTGTTGTTCTGTATAGGAAGGGAGAGGTGGGGATCAGTTGGAAGAGCTCTTCAGAACACTCTCCATGGTAAAGGCGATAGAGAACTACCAACTGTTACTAAAAACAAAATTACTATAATTGTCTACTAAACATATATTTTAAAGTAAGTTATTATTCAACAAAACATAAATGGTATCAATTATTTCTCAAAACGACCCCAAATACTAGCTACAAGTACATTCCACGGCAACACAATAAATTGCCGTAAATGTTCTAACATCAATTAGTCGAATGTTTTCCAAATTAGTTCTAAATTCAAACAATGGTTTTTATTTTTAGGGCAGAATAAAGCTAAGTTTAAGTTTTGGTTCCATTTATATATTAAGACTTTGTTTTAAAATGAAACATTAAGAACATTAATTTCAAAAAACAATCACGTATATAAATGCTTATATCCTCAAAATTTATAAAGTTGGATACATGAAATTGACGCGACTGTTTGCAATTTCAAAACAAGAGCTATTTACTAAATGCATGTGACAATGCTTAAGGTACTTTCAGTATAAAGCATTTTATTTTTGTATGTTCGTTTGTTATTTTATTTTTCGGTACCATTGTCATCATCAGCCTATTGTAGTCTACTGCTGGACATAGGAATCTGGTATTGGACGCCTCTCTGATCGAATTATTTTACATATTGTACATAATTACTTTGACAATATATAAGATCGATTTATCGCCCCTAAAAGCCCCCTTTTTCCATTCGGAAATCCCTTCGGATCCTCCTGGTGGCAAGTCGGACCGACTAAAACCGCTCGCCATCTCGGGTACTAGAGGCCAGGGAACTAGGTGCATCCTAGAAAGAAAAACCTTAGAACCCCGGGCCACCAAAGTTTGTATATGGTCCTCCCTCCAAAACCACTGCAATAGGTCTGTTCTTTTGCCCCCTATTCAATAAAAAAAGAAAGATTACATGATAATAATAATCTTTTTATTGTACACCAGAATAACTAAATAAAAGACTCAATACTAGGTCAGTACGATTTGCGGCCTTATCGCTCAAAATGCAATCTCTTCCTGGCAAAGATAAAGCTAGTTTCTTATCTCCTTTAGCTTTAGCCTTATCAAGAACACGGTGCATATAAGTATAGCCATGAGAAATTTGATTTATTGAAAATTTTAAAATAATAACTACTTATGATATCCTCAACAATTTAATGATTTAAAAGCCATACATTTCCCAATATTACATACATAAATAATAATAAACAAGGTAACTTTAAAATCTAACTTTTATCGAAGCCATAAAGCTCTCTAAGTTGGATCTAAGTGAAATACATCAAGTTTAACTGACCGCATTAAGTTAACCGCAACTCTACCGGATAATGTTTTCTAAGTTAAAGCATAAACTTAGATGAATGGTGCTCAGACATACAAGTTTTATAAGTACAACTTTAGATTGACTTATATAGTTTTTGAAACGGGCTAGTTTAATGTCGATAGAAATAAGAAATTGAATAGAAAGAAAAGTTTAAAAAAATATTACCCAACTACGTATTACAAACTTTGATACGATTTACATAGCTCACTCGATTGTTATGAATCTATTGAAACCTCAGGTTTTAAATGAATTTAATAGTTTAAAACATAACCCTCTCTTTATCGCAGTCGGGTAAATAACTATTTATTTTCATGCATTATTCCCGTGGGAGAGTCTTTCTTCGGTATGAATGGGCCGACTTAGCTGGAGTGAAACCAGCGGAAAAAAACGGCTGAGTGTTTCACCGAATGAGTGAGGACAGTTTTTAAACACGTAGATCCCCTCTTAGGTCAGGTTGGAGGCCTTCTCCAGACTTTTTCATTTATCACTGTCCCTAGTCAATGTCTTCCAGAACTTACAAAGACTGCTAAAATTAATTATTCCCCTTCTTTTTAACTTCGCTATATTTGGGTAAAAGAACTACACATCTAGTAGCCGATTGGTCGCAAAGTTCGTGTAATGTGATAACGTTGGAGCTTTGGATGCGACTTATTTGCAGTATATCTATATCTGTATAAGCCATTTGTTGTTGCCTTTCGCATTGAGTTCTTTGTGATTTAATTTTAAATAAATAGTGGTTTTTTATTTGCAAATATTTGGTTTCGGAGTTTGGGTGTTTTTCTATGTATAATATGTAAGTATTTACAAAAAAAAGTATAACGTGTATTTATATCAGTTGTCTAGTACCCATAGTTCAAGCTCCGCTTAGTTTGGGACTAGATGGCGTTGTGTGATAAAATGTCCGAAAATATTTATTATTATTGATTATGTCTGTACGCTCTCTAAACCTTAATTTGTAAATATTCGTTTCTCAGTAACTGAATTGTAATTCTTATGAGGAAATAAAGATCTTAAATAACAAAAGAACTTCTAAACCAACAATTCATGATACTTGATTTGTATTTTTCTATCTGGCAAGGAAGTAAAGTTACCAACAAAGCTTGAAGACTAACAACTTATACTGAAGGCATATTTCACTTAACCGAAAGTTCCTCCAGTCACCTTGAATCTATAAAAAATAGCAACCCAGTGAGATAAACAGATAATTTGAGAAAGGTAAATAACAAAAGACTGGAAGTACTATCAAAGCATTATATGTACTATCGATTAACTTGAATCATTGCCCACTTTATCGATAAATCATTTGAAACGGTCAATACAACAAAGATTACTCTCCTTCACAGTACATGCCGCACTTAGGACGTTTTAAATATTAAGCAAGCTATGTCAATACAGTTTATGCAATTTTTACCTTTATCATCATTGCAGTAGATAATATATTAGATAAACAGTTATAATCATATTTTAATGCTCTTTGGATTTAACTATAACTCGGCACAAATGCAATTTTTCAATAAAGATGGAAACTGCTACAGTTAATTATCTCTGTTTTATATTATATAAATGACAGAGAACTAGGTCGTTAACATTAAAATTCATTATTTTACCGTGGGAGGGCCAATCTTCGGCACGAATGGGCAGGCTCAACCGTAGTTATACCACGGTCTCACAGAAAACCGGTGTGAAACAGCGCTTGCGCTGTGTTTCACCGTGTGAGTGAGGATACCAGAGCCCCATGTCCCAACCCTTCCCGCAGTCCCCCTCCCCATCCCCCAAAGGCCGGTAACGCACTTAGACACCTCTGGTATTACGGTTGTCCATGGGCGGCGGTAATTGCTTACGATCAGGCGATACGTCTCCTCGTTTGCCCCTACTCCATAAAAAAGAAACATTTAGGCGAATTTCGACCCAATTGTATATGAATATATGTAGGAAAAGATCCTTGTGGTGGGTCATGATTCCTAAATAACATTTTAAAAGTCGATGAATTTCATGGTGATCTACTGTTTTGATTCGATGTTTTGTACTTCTCTTCTTCTTTTCATCTGCCACACCAACAATCTGTCAATTGACTACAAAGATGGCATACAGGTATATGAATAAAAGTGTACGTAGGTATATTTGTATGCTTACTGAATACAATAATACATTTTATTTAAACATAAGATTTCTTTCAAAAATATTCCACTTGTGATGCAACGTTTCAGGAATTTCCTTCTAAAGGCTGTGAGAACAGGGGATAAGGTTGGGTTATAATGCAAAAAAAAACACACAAATATTTTATAAAAAGTATATTTTCAAATAAAGTAATATAAAAACACGGATATAATATTGGCAGTTGATTTGAAAGACATAAAACTAAATTACGTAAGTCAAATGGTGAGACCGAATGACTGTTACACATAAACATGCTAAATAAAAGTGCCTAAAACTAAAAAAAAAGTGTTATAATAAATCTTAAACTAGCTAAAATATACAGGCCATTTTATACATAGTGTAAATCACACATTTTACTAAAAAAACCTATATAAAACAAAAATGAAATTTCCACGGAAATTTTTTTATGCTCATTTTTGTCTGCAATTGATTAAAAAAGACTCGGTAATGAGATTATCCTTATACAACTATGAGTAATTACAATACAAATCATATTGCTTTAAAATTTCATCATTATGATTAAATTAATTATTGTTACAATTACAACGTGATAAGCGGTAAGCGGATTATTGGAAGTCTGTATAAAACTTGCAAAAATATAATTATTAATATTTGAAAATTAAAAAGAGAATGAATAATTATTTTGTAAAAAATTGAGAACTATTTTAATAAATAATTTAATAATTTTAGTTTAAAAAAATATATTTGCATGTTTTATACACACTTTTCTTTCAAGTTAAGCATTATTACTATTGAAATTTCGAAAATTTTGCACTACAGATTATATTCTTATAAAAAGAGCATTAAGCATACCAATTTTAATTTATGTACAAAACTCTTAAATGCGTTTTTTGCTAATTTAATATTTTTGCTGAAGAACAAAATGTTTTAAACGAATTTTTTTTTAATTTCTAGAATTTTTCTGATTTTTTTAAGTTGAATGTACTCAGTGTGACCAATATTTTTTTAAACATGTACTGAGTAGTTCCGAAATGAAGAACAAAGATTTCCTTTTTATTTTTCAGCAAAAATATAAAAAATATAATAGCAGATAAGAGTTTCCAAGAGATCATTAGGAAAACTTCTTTTTATTTTAATCGTTTTCTTAAATAAATACATATCACATTTGAACACATTCTTCCATATATTTTATTACTTAAAAATAAATTTATGTAATAAATCAAAAACCATGCTCTCAAAAAAAAAAACCAACCAATATGCTCCCAAAAGTAATATTTTGTTCCCATACATTATGACATCGAAATAACATATCATGTTTTATGATTTTATGTTATTATTTCGTAGTATTTTCATGCTGTTTATTTTGGAAACATAAATAACCTTCAAAGCCTCGGGTAAAACTTAATATTACGAGTTACATTCTAGCAAACTAACAGAGTATTTGTATATACAATACAATTTCATAAAGTTAAAATTATATATAAAATAATGCCATACCACTTTTCAAGAGTTTATTACTCTATTGTCATTGAAAAATAAATTTTAATTGAAAAATTTGAATTGGATTTATTTTCAAATTATTTTTTTTACAAAAAGTAGATTCTCAATACTGTTTCGGTATGTAAATTTGATCAGGTTAATGGATTTTCTGAAAGATAAAACATGGCAGGTCATTAATCACTAAAACTAACTATTATATGATTAATTAAAGTTAAAATTATCAAAATATACTATCTCATAAAATCTCCATTGAAACAACTTGGCACTCACCCTATAATGATCTAACACTAAAATAGGTAAAATAACATTTTTAATACACAAAAAAAAATTAAAAAATGAGATCAATCGATAATAATTTTTAGGCTGCTCTCTTTGGAACAAATTATGGGAAAACGGACTTTGTCATGTTTTAAATAAAATCTATTTTTTTTATAACATACCTGGTCCATTCTTCTGAATTCAATATTATATAAATGTATAATTATAGATATTACTTATAATTACGGCTACAATATCAACATTGAAAGCGGAATGTAAATTGACAATTCAATTTAATACTTATTTTTTATTTGATTAGGTTAATTTTTATATGTCACGATCGTCACTTTTTTCCTAGGACATGAAACATTTTAAATTAAATTTTGTGCTAAATGTTTTAATTCATGGCATGACTATTTATGTGAGTTTTTTTTTATAAAAAATTGCTTACACTACTTGTTTAACTTCTTATTTAAAAAAGTATTCACCATTACTTTACAAAAATATTTTTATTTAATAATAATAAAACACTCGAATCGTATATTCTCTCAGAAAATAATATCAGTCGAAAAAATTTTCTACCTCATTTTTTTAATTAAATTTTATAGCAGCGTGTCTTTTTTGCAATGGACCAAATTTTTTTTTAGAAAACACTACATTATAATATAAAATATACATGTGTGCATAGACAGACGATATACAAATACACAATTTTTACAAAAAAAACCGTGTATTATTACGTCTAATTACAAATATTAATAATCCATAATAAATGTACAATTGAAAAGCGTAGTGCGGTGAATAAAACTTGCTTTATTCTTTCTACGCTTATTATTAACGAACTTACTAGAAATGAGTTATTAGAACAATTTTTTTAGAAATAATTACTTTAATAAAAAAATAATTTATATGATTCGGCGTGCTATTTGAAAATGAACCGATGTTTTACCTAAATAAAGAATTTTAAATATTCTGCTAAAAATGAAAATCTACTTCTAGAAATAGACTACAGCAGATTTATTACAATATTCTTTTAATAAGTCCCAGAAATATTCATTTATTAATAAAATAATTGTAACAAATGTAAGTTAATGAATGATAATAATGATGATAATTATAATACATATTTAAGATTTCAGAATAAAAATAAAATAATAAAAATTTTACAAAAATAAAAAAAGTTATTTTATTCTAATAACACATTTCCATACCGTATCCTTCACAGCACTCTTTTTCAGAACATTTCATCGTTTGGTAGAGAAAAACTTCCAGCCCAGCATGAACAGCACCGCAGTACAAATGGAACCAGACAGCTTGGCGGGAATGCTTGAAGAAAATATCGAGCCTTTAGACTCCTCTTCAATCTTCTCTGAAGGTGCATCCGTCTGTAAATAATAGAAAAATCATTTAAACAGGCAGTTACATATTGTATTTAATGGTAACAGTTTAAACTAGCGTTTCTCTAAGGGATCGCATTAGAAACGAGGTGATTCGACAAAGAACCAGGGTCATCGATGTAGCCCACAGGATTAGCAAGCTGAAGTGGCAGTGGGCTGGCCACATTTGCCGAAGAACCGATAACCGTTGGGGTAAACGAGTTCTTGAGTGGAGACCGCGTCTCGGTAAACGTAGTGTAGGACGTCCACAAGCCAGGTGGAGCGATGATTTGCGCAAGACGGCTGGCAGGAGCTGGATGCGAGAAGCCATAGATCGAACTAAGTGGCGTGAAATTGGAGAGGCCTATGTCCAGCAGTGGACTGCGATAGGCTGATGATGATGTTTAAACTATGAAAAAGACTCGATTCGCATAAGAAGTATACAATTTTGAATTCATCTTGCATCGTTCTTCATTTGTTACTGAAGAAACATGCAAGAACTTTAGTAATGGTTTTGTTTATTCAATTACATTTTACAGGCTTTATGCAATACAAAAATGTTTAAAAATAAAATCTTCAAAAATAAAATGAAAATATACATTTTTCTTTTTTTTTTTTATATTTAAGCTGCCAAAATGACTCTGCCCTGCCTGATGGAAAGCATGAGCAGAATCCAAGAGTGGTGGTCACCATCCTCAATGCGAAAAAGAACAATGCAGCATGGTGACCCACACTATGGCGGCCTGGGGGGAAGGGGGATGGTGAGGGGGCGTTGGATTGGGGTATGGGCCTCCGGTATCCTCACTCACTCGATGAAACACAGCGTAAGCGCTGTTTCACACCGGTTTTCTGTGAGGCCGTGGTATCACTCCGGTCGAGCCGGCCCATGCATGCCGAAGCGTGGCTCTCCCACGTATAAAGCGTGGCTCTCCCATCCCACATTACAAACTTAGAATGTTTATAAAGTTCGCACAACACATAATGATGTAAGCTTCGCAAAAATCGAGTGGTTATCAGTTTTTATAGATACATACACAATAAAACAATACAATTGTAAAATTTAGTACACAAACACAATACATTTAGAACGTCCGATAAGATGTCTTGCATCCGATGCAATCGAATAATTTATTCATTTATTGAAGTTGGAATTATTTACAATACCTATATCGCTTTCTATAATTAGTGAGTTTAATGGTTTCGTGAACTATTAGATTTATTTCTGTTTATGGTTGTAGGGTCATAGGAATTATATTGACTAGTAAATAATTGTGTATCGTTGATATAACGGCTTATGGTATTAATTACTGCAGTTATTAGCTGTAGTATAGTTACTAGTTTAGTGTTAGTATAATTGCGTCCCTTCTCTGAAAGTTCAGGAACGCGGAATCAATCTGATGAGGGTACAGTTTAATGTGCTTATAAAGTTGAAATGGAATTATATTACTGAGGATACTAAGGTTAGGGCCTACCAACTACCTCGTTGGTCTAGCGGTTAGCGTAAGCGACTGTAGATTAAGAGGTCTCCGGTTCGATTCCTAGGTCGGATTGCTGTTGGGTTTTTATTACAAGTAATTCTTGATAGCAGCCAGGTGTATAGAAGATGGCGGTGTTTATAACCCACCCTGCACAAATATTTGTTTCTAGCTTTCGCTCGCAACTGCACCCGCGTTAATATCGGTTATCGCAATTCCTTTACCGTGGGGAAACCACGCTTCGATACGAATGGGCCGGCTCGACCGGAGCGATACCACGGCCTCACAGAAAACCGTTGTGAAATAGCACTGCGCTGTGTTTCACCAAGTGAGCGAGGATACCGAAGGCCGATACTCCCAAAGGCCGGTAACGCACTTGTGTTGCGGGTGTCCATGGGCAGCGGTAATCGTTTACCGCGTATTATTAGTATTCCTTGTCGGAGGTTCTCATTAAATAAAATAAATAAACACTTAGCTGACATACAGTTGTTGAGATATTCTATATTCCTTCCATTTCTAATTATATTCATGTCGAATATAATAAAATATGTTAAAAACTTATATAGGGGATATATTTAGTACTATTAAGTTATATTTTCAAAATGACTTAACTCATCCAAGCAAAGTACACCAATTAAGTACTAAAGAAACATACCGCATAGTCTAAAACAGCTTAATGCTAATTCAAGTGAGTGATACACTCCGCTATTTTATTGCGAGGATAATTCGAATGGCATTTTTATTGTAGGGTAGGAGTACATGTTATGGTACTATTAAAGTGTGCCGATATCTGGTCACATTCTTTGTAGGCTTTTGTTTGTGTGTGCAGTGATTTATTGATACCGGTTTTAAGGTTTTTCTTTTGTAATTAAAGGTTAATTTTGTGTTTTTACGCTAACTTTTATGTTATACAATTTGTGTTCTGACTAAAGAGGGAACATACAGAAATAATCTTTAATAATAATAATTTGAACTATACAACGACTATGCTACGACTTTTTTATTTTAAAAATTATTTTTTATGGGATGGGGGGCAAACAAGCAGACGTACCGCTTGATGGTTAGCGATGAACACCCGCCATACCAAAGGCGTTACAAGTTCGTTACCGGCCTATGGAGGATGGGGAGGTTGCTAGGGTGGGGAATGAGGGGAAGGAGGATACCGGAGACCCATACCCCAACGGTTATGGGCCTCCGGTATCCTCACTAACTCGGTGAAACACACTCGCTGTTTCATACCGGTTTCCTGTGGGGCCAAATAGAATAGCTCAGGTTCCACCCATTAATGCCGAAGTGTGAGCGCAAAGCGTTCATACAAATCTGTGGTAAACATTATGGTAATCAATAACATTGTTGTTTGAAGAAGGAAGAAGCATATAATAAATCAATTTGATCGTATGAAATAGCATTCGGAGTAAGGCTATAGAACCAAATTTCAACCTGATACTTTAGCGATTTAAATCAACCTCCCACCGTAGTCTGTTGAACGAAGGTTTCCTCAAAACAACCTTAAACTTGAAAAAAAAAAATAACGACACTGAATAAAAATTGTTTTTTTTCTGTACTTTCTGTAGATAGCTATCTACAGAAAGTACAGAAAAAAAACAATTTTACAGATGAATAGGCGAGGCTAAGCATTTATAATGTAATCAGTTTTATACAGGATTTATACCCGATAAGTACGAGTACTTAATACGATCAAAACCGCGAACAATAGCTTACTTTTCTCCCTAATTTAAAGAGATTACAAACCGCAGGTAAAGGCACCCTATTGCATGTAAAATTAGAAAAAAATCCTCTTACGTTGACTCAAAACGTTAGCGCAAATCTGTATAATTTTATTATACCTAATTTTACTTTGCCAAATTGAATACGGGTACACCAAATTGCTTTCATTATAAAAAACCTGTGCGAGCAGTACAGATGTATAAAAAAAACTGCGATAAAAAACGAGACGGATATATAGCCACCTGATAATCTAGCGACAAAGCATCAATCGGGCAGAATCATTTGAATTTGCATACATTTTAAGAAGTAAATAAAAAAAATAAATTGGGATGCCGACGAATGGAGAGTTCACCCTCTTGTTTGATGTGCAATCGGTTTTGATACTTGTCTCTGTCAAAATAAATATTCAAATTTAAATGACAGAATTAGTTCTAAATTAAATTTGTTATTGCATATTCTACTTTATTAGACTTGTCATATATTACAATTTAAAGTAATTCTTTAAAGGGATGACTTTAAAGGTAAAATTTATTTTTGGTTGTTTATTCTGTATTTGTTAGAATTTTATTTATTACTGATACAATTGAAATACATTGTATTTGAGAATAGTATTTGGAAGACATGGATTAACGGCAAATGACTTCAGGTGTTTTGTTAGTAGGGATTTCCTTTCTAGGATGCACCTTGTTCCCCGGCTCGCAGCACCCGAAACGGCGTGCGGTTATAGTCGGTTTGAGTCCGACATTGACAAAATTTGGATATACGCACGAAAAAAGATGTTTTATTGGTACTTTCTTAAACTACAATTACGATAAATTCGACGTATTTGAATTTGATAAACATTGTATGTCATTGTAGGTCTTATTATTTTAATACAGAAGTACATAGGTAGTAACCGAACGTACCTATAAATATTTCAGGTACTAATAAGAATTATTAATAAAGCAAAAGCAAATAAAAACACCCTTTCCAATTTCCAGACATCAATGAACCACCATTCCTTTCACTAAACAAAAAAAGAATTTCGAAAATTAAATAAAAATTCATTCCGAACTCCTTTCTCGGAAGCTTTCTTATGCGACATTGTAAATAACCAGATGGATTACCGGAAACGAACAATTGAAATTCAACCTTGGGTATTACATTTTGAAGTCTGAATTACCTTTTTTCCTTGGAACGTAATACCAGTAGTCTTATTGATAACACTCTCGAATGTTTCACAAGCGAAAGTGAACTTAATCTTTGATGTGTTAAAGTCTACTTTTTTATGATATTCTAAATGGATTTGCAAGTAGCGGGTACGGTATCGAGTGAAAATTATATGGTTCGTTCCCTTTGAACCGATTTGTCGTGTCGAAGCATTGTATTGTTCGTTTTCAAAGAGTTTTTTTTAGATTATTATTACGCTCGCGCAACTCCTACTTGTAATACGATTGTTCCCGTGTTTAGATGGGCTTTATGAAGTATATTTTTAATACAAGACTTACTTTTAACGAATATTATAAACAGGATAATTGAAAGTGGACTTTTTTGAATAAAACACACATCGTCCTGGCCAATTCTAACACCGCATGCACCCATTGGCACATTTCCGTCTCTTTGCACGATTGTAGAATGTGGAGGAACAAGTCCCTACAATTCAAAGGGAGGACCCTCCAACTGACCAACCATGCTAGGTGATCATGCCTGTCGGGCCACTGCCCAACGGTTGATGTTGAGAGGTTGTACATATATTAATCGGCGCGAGAACTTTTATTACACGATGCAGGAGTTCAGTGTATCTTCGGTAGATGGCGTTGTCATATGTTTATGAGTATGTGTATGTCCTGTCCTGTCCTGTTCTGTCCTGTCTCGTCCTGTCCGGTCCTGTCCTGTCCTGTCCTGTCCTGTTCTGACCTGTCCTGTCCTGTCCTGTCCTGTTCTGACCTGTCCTGTCCTGTCCTGTCCTGTTCGGACCTGTCCTGTCCTGTCCGATATTGAAAGGCAAACCTTCCAATACCGGACAGGACAATAACGTAAAAGTCTGTATTTTTTTTCAGCCTTTAACCATTACTGGCCGTGGATCGTTATCTCCATATACATACATATATATGAAACTTTATCAGTTAATAACAAGTAACATAACTTCTACTGCAGTATTGTTTTATTCGCACTTTATATGAGTAAAATATTCACTCAGCTTTTCATATGACACTATAAAACGGTATACGAATAAACCAACAATGTAACAAACGTTTCAAATAACTTTTCATATAAAATATTTCATATCAGTAAATGAGATGACAATATCGATACGAATACTTAAACTTGTACGTTTACGTTTAAGTTATGACGTCTGAAGGAGTGTAAACTATTTTAGTTTTTTTTAAAACTCACTTCATTTGCTTTAATGTCATTTGAGTCGGAAACTGAATGACCGTGGGAGAGCCACGCTTCGGCATGCATGGGCCGGTTCGACCGGAGTGATACCACGGCCTCGCAGAAAACCGGTGTGAAACAGCGCCTGCGCTGTGTTTCACTGAGTGAGTGAGGATGCCGGAGGCCCATAATCCAACCCTTCTCCTAATCCCCCTTCCCATCCCCCAAGGGCGGCAACGCACTCGTGATGCGCCTGGTGTTGGGGGTGTCCATGGGCGGCGGTAATCGTTTACCATCGGGCGATACGTCTGCTCGTTTGCCCCCTATAACACAATAAAAAAAAACCTAAAATGTTAGTTTGGTGCTTTTGTGTTTCGTTGGTGAGTGGAGTCGGGTGTCCATGGGCGGCGGTAACCGCTTACCATAAGCCAATACATCTGCTCGTATGGTGCCAATTCAATATAAAAAGCAGCCAGCTTAGATTTACAATGAAATAGATGTCATTTAATTATATGTCATCAGAACTTAAGGTGGGTAAAAAATGCCTGATCAATCTCTCAACAGAGGTTAATTTTCAATACTAGATTTGATCCAAACAAACAAAAAGCTAGATAAAACGTTTTAAAAAAGACCCGAAATTGAGTATATTACTATATGACTGGATTACTAAGTAGATAGATAGAAAACTCTTTATTTGTACGCCGTTTTTACATATTTGAAGAGATTATATAAGATGACAATATATAATATTATATACAAAAGGCGGTCTTATTGCCAAAAGCAATCCCTTCCAGTCAACCTTAGGAAAAGTATCGGAGAGATTTTAGCAGTTCACGGTGTAATTAAGTACTTAGAAGTATTTTTCGGAAATTTTAACACACAACGCCATCCAGTCCCAAACTAAGCAGAGAGCTTGTACTATGGGTACTAGACAACTGACATTAATACGTATATACTACTTTTTTTATAAATACATACATATTATGCATACACAGCAGCCACAAACTCCGAAACAAATATTTGCAGATCATACAAACATTTGGTCCGACTCAGGAATCGTGGGAGAGCCACGCTTCGACATGAATGGGCCGGCTTGACCGGAGTGATACCACGGCCTCACAGAAAACCGGTGTGAAACAGCGCTTTCGCTGTGTTTCATCGAGTGAGTGAGGATACCGGAGGCCCATACCCCAATCCAACGCCCCCTATCCCCCTCACCATCCCCCTTCCCCCCAGGCCGCCATAGTGTGGGTCACCATGCTGCATTGTTCTTTTTCGCATTGAGGATNCCCCCAGGCCGCCATAGTGTGGGTCACCATGCTGCATTGTTCTTTTTCGCATTGAGGATTGTGACCACCACTCTTGGATTCTGCTCATGCTTTCCATCAGGCAGGGCAGAGTCATTTTGGCAGCTTAAATATATAAAAAAAAAATCGAACCCGTGACCTCAAACACAGCTGTCGCATACGCTACCACTGCGCCACCGAGGCAGTCACTTAGAGAAGTATCTTATAATATGTGATTTGGTTTCTCATGAAAGTGGTAACTGTTTTGAATGGTCTACCAGGCACTATGAGTGACCCTGCTCGGAGGGTCGTCAGTTTTTTTGGAAGGAAATTACAATTTTTGTTGGGAGGACAACCAAGAACCTACGATTTTAAAGCAACGACTGTACGGTTGGCCCTCTGGTTCAACCGGTCGTTACGCCACTTTCTACTGGGTTCACTTAAATCAACAATAGTCTTTAACAGTGCATTATTGGATATATTGACCACACCGCTTCCTGATGCGTCAAGTCTTGTGGGTTCAAATCCTACATGGGAGAACACTTTGTGTTATCTACAAATCGTTGCTCTAAGTCTGGGTGTTCTTTGTGTCCGTTTGATGTATGTTTGTAAATTCTCCCGCGACCCAGGATGTATATTCCTAATGGGGGGTTGTCTTTAAAACCTCGGTAGTTAGCAAATGAATTCCTTTACATACTGGCTTTTGCTCCGCCGGCGTTTAGCTCAGTATTCACAGTAAATAGTAACCCATGTCCTTCCTCAAGAATGAAAGTATCTCTATTCCAAATTCCATTAAAATCGATGCACCAGTTTAGCCGTAAAGGCACATTACAGACAGACAGACAAAGTTACTCTTGAATTTATCGATATTTTGCTAATTTATGAACTTAGTACATTTTCGTTAAATTTATTTATTTATTCATTTAAAATTTATGCACTTTTGTACATTGGCGGACTTAATGCCCAAGGCATTCTCTTCCAGTCAACCTTAGGGTGGTGTAGAAATCTTGTAAGGTTGCACAGAGGCTTCCGTATGAAACTGACTGCAAACACAAGTACACAAAAGAATGAAAGAAATACATAAACATACACAAACACGTATAGGATACATATGTCTAAAATATACACATATATAAATATGTATGGCATGAATGGGCCGGCTCGACCAGAGTGATACCACGGCCTCACAGAAAACCGGTGTGAAACAGCGCTTACGCTGTGTTTCATCGAGTGAGTGAGGATACCGGAGTCCCATACCCCAATCCAACGCCCCCTATCCCCCTCACCATCCCCCTTCCCCCCAGGCCGCCATAGTGTGGGTCACCATGGTGCATTGTTCTTTTTCGCATTGAGGATGGTGACCACCACTCTTGGATTCTACTCATGCTTTCCATCAGGCAGGGCAGAGTCATTTTGGCAGCTTAAATATATATAAAAAAAAAAAAAAATACATACATGCCCATATTCGTTCACTATGAAAACTTGTGACTTATGAAAATGATAAATAAATAAATGAGTTATATACAGGTTGTTTCAATTATAATCTAAGTGCTAGGGTTGCCACAAATACAAAGTATTAAAGCAACAATGTCGTAATACATCGGCTTGGAATCGATACTAAATCGTAATGTCAAACGTCTACTACCTCATTTCTACAGCGTCATTGAAAAATTTTATTGGCCAGTCGTGAAATCTTTAATAGTATTGGATTAAGCTGATACGGAAGTAACATAACATTTTAAGAGGTTATTTCTTACTCTGATAAGATAATTTTTTACTTCAAAACAATAAAAAATTAAATTTGTTTATATGTACTTTTGTGGAGTTTGCGGGTAAGTAGCATTTTGCATGAAAAGGAACCATATAGAGACCCTCGTTTACTCATTAACAACCCATAATGTCCCACTGCTGGGCTCGGGTCTCCTCTCAGGAGAGGAATAAGGCCATACGTCCTCACGCTGGCCGAGTGTGGGTTGGGGACTGGCAAGACAACGTTGTTGGCTACGTAAATCATGACGTTGAATGATTTCCAGCCGCCCAAAGGTCTCCAACTAAGCTTCTCAACTGTAACATACCATGTTAGTTGGAATTTCTTTTGCAATTATATTAGTTCATTACAGTCGAAAACAACTTTATGAAAGCTTACGATAATCATTGTCCTTACCACAGGTCAATCAAATATCGCAATAAAAACATAAGTGTTACACGTAATATCATTTTTTATAATAAACTTTGTGATACCATGAAAGACAGATATATACAATGTATAATATCTTAAATTAGCAATGAACTGCAACTCAAAAATTTTATATTAGACATAAAAATGGCTAAGTAGCATTAGTAACTATGTGATTGCGATTGCGGTTATTTGAGCGAATAAAAACAATCATATTTTACAAATATTACTGCGAATTAGTTTCCAAATACTAACGAATATTCATACCAGTAGAATTCTTAAGCTTAAGAATTAGTTTGTAAAGTTTTATTTTAGTTGATTAGGTTATTAAATATTTAACACTTCAATTTAAATCTCTTACGTTCTTTAAAAGAAAAAAACGTTGCTGTATTTTCAACTACAATCATAATTCTCTCAATTCTCCAAAGTCTACCAGATTATAAAAAGAAAAAGGAAAATACAAAGACGCAAAGTTATTTATTTAAAAAATAAATGAACGAATTTACAGGTTAAATAAAAAGCAAATTAAAAAAGTAAACCTCATGTAGAAAAAGGAATTTCAACGATATTCCTATTTTAAAAATGGAACATCTTTTTAAGCTTTCGATAGTGAAGTGACACGACACTGTACGATAACTTCGATGTATTTTATGATCGGCATTAATTTATTTGCTTCATCGTAAACGTCAAGCGAGCACACTCGGCCCCGAAATTATTGTAACACACGCGTTTTTTAACGACGTACTTACTTGATTGAGCGTCCGCCAAATTTTTTTTTGGTAACATTATGTCAAATAAAATATGTGAAAGATGTGACGCGCAGTATTTTTTTTTGTTCGAGCATGGGTATGTCAAGAGATCGGTCATTGCAATGATATTAATTTTACGGACTTAATCGTGGTTTATGGGTTTTTGTTCGATGACCAACTTCGTCGTCTGTTGGCGGTTCCATGTTGGAATAAATCTTTTTTTATTCACGTCAAGAGCTTTTTTGATTTCAAAAGATAATCTGAAGCTTTTTATGATCTTAATAATGATTTTCCAGCTTTTGTTTTATTTGTTATGTTAATATTTTATATAATTATGAAATTTTCATACACTTTTAAAACCTTTTTTTTTCATATATATAAACTGATCTAAACTCTGTTGGTCCCTTTGATTAATGAAAAATATATTTTTTAGGATTTCTTTTAATTAATGGCCTTGTATAAAAAATTATCATACAAGTATAACTCATACCTACTACACTTTAATATATATATCTTAACTTTGTTCCGATTAATTCACATTACATAAAACTTAAAATAATACCAAAGTTATTTGCAAAATTAAAAACATGATACATTTTGCCCGGATATATTATATTTATTTATTAATTATTACACGTAGTACCCAAATATACTTAAACATACTATACGTATAAACTAAAGAATTCGTATGTTGGAAATCGTATGTAGTCGATATCGGTGTATGTAAAGTACTGTTCACATATTTAGTATCGACTGTAAATATCCACCAAACGGTGTATTTGAAGAGCCATGCCGCCACCTCCCCTAAACAAATCAGTGAAGTACCTATAAAACTTAAATCTCATTCACTATAAACTATCTTTGTGTACCATAAACGGTTTATAGATTGGAATATATTATCTGTTATGATCTTATTTATGTCACTCGCTTTGATATTGCTGTAAAATTAATATGTGTCAGGAAATTTATTTTATCGATTAATGTATTCGCAGCACTCAGACTTGAGTGAGCATTATGAAGCGCTTTTTGATAAAATAAAAAAAAGGGAATAATGTACTCGACTAAATCAACTAATATTATTTTTATTATTTTTTTTATAATAGAATCTGAATCCAATTACATTTCGACTTTGAAATACATA
This sequence comes from Hyphantria cunea, assembly GCA_003709505.1. NCBI lineage: Eukaryota > Metazoa > Arthropoda > Insecta > Lepidoptera > Erebidae > Hyphantria > Hyphantria cunea. The sequence goes on from PKRV01000912.1 coordinate 272,747, forward strand.
ACTAATTAAATTATATTTCTATATTTACAATTTTAGTCAAAATTAAAGAAAAAACCGTATTTAGTACCAGTGGGAGAGCCACGCTTCGGCTTCAATGGGCCGGCTCGACCGGAGTGATACCACGGCCTCACAGAAAACCGGCGTGAAATAGCGCCTGCGCTGTGTTTCTCCGAGTGAGTGAGGATACCGGAGGCCCATAATCCAACCCTTCCCCTCATCCCCCTTCCCATCCCCCAAGGTTGGCAACGCACTTGTGACGCCTCTGGTGTTGCAGGTATCCATGGGCAGCGGTAATCGCTTACCATCAGGCGATACGTCTGTTCGTTTGCCTAACTTATTAAATAAATAAAAAATTTAGAGTAATTTATAATCCTTCAACTGAAAAAATATTAAAATACATACATATGTAATATATAATTATAAAATCACAATTACCATTAAGTACACTATAATTACTTTATTTATCACAAATTTAAGAAGAATTTTAAACTAAATTCTTGTGTGTCATAAAAGAGAGTACTTATATTAACTTTTGCGCACGCGCCGTCATTACTAACGTCATTGTTACCCAATCACTTTATGACGTCATACCTAATTCTCTTTTTAAAATTTAACTCGTTAAAACACGTTTATTGACAGTTAAAATGGTGCGATGAGTTTAAATCCAAAAAAGGTTTTAAACTTTCTTATTTGACGTTTATTTTTTTTATTGTTGGCGTTAATGGTTTCAATTGGTTATGGTTGTAAAATTAAATGTTTATGTAATGAGGGTAGTTAAAATGGTTTAATGCTTAAGAACGCACATAAATCCGGGAGGAATGTATTTATTTAAATTGTTGACGGTTAACCAACATACCTACCAATATGACGTGTATATATTTACCTACAAACATTTAATATCAAGAGCCTTTAATGGTCCTGCTAGGCGTGGGCTTTTCGAAGTAAGGAGTTTTAAGCTGCAATACCATGCAGGCCAGACGACTTGGTAGAGTTTGCGATCAAGTACAGATTGCTTTCTCTTTGCATTATTGTTGTTCTGGTTATTTTACACCCATAATCGCCACGTGATTAATAGGGGTGGTTTCCGGACGGTTAGTTACCACCATTACCATACCTACATAAGTTATTTTATTTTAGTTTCCAAATGAAGTAACTAAATAAATAAATATTTTCGGATTTCTAATACACAACGCTGTCTAGTCTCAAGCTAAGCAGAGCTTTTGTTATGGTTTTTAGGTAACTGATATAAATACATATATGTACTTTTCTTTTTGTTTTTTGTTAATAGATGCATATTATACATAGAAAACACTAAAACTCCAAAACAAATACTTGCTGATGATACAAATATTTGGTCCGATCCGGGAATCAAACCCGAGACCTCAAGCACTGTAGCACATGTAATTTTTTATTCCATCTTAGATGTTGTTTTATATACACATGTTTTGTGGCATGGTTTGTGTTAGTTTAAAGTTGAAACTTTGAAAAAAATATTAAAAATAAAAAAAATAAAAAGAAATCAAAAAGCATTATATATAAAATTATTTTATGTTATGATTGTCGACTTATCTAAATATTACAATCACAAGCTTAGCAGCATACACACAGCACAGTATTAAAATATTGAAGCTTTATTTATATCAGGAATTAAAAAAGAAAAAAAATACATAATTCGTGTGCACCTCCCTAATAAAAGAGATACCATTAAAATATTTTTTATAACCGTTTCACAAAACTTTTTAAATTTCGAATCTAAAAACAAAATGGTTTACAAGATGGCGGATGGAACAATAACAGAATTATATCGCAGTATAACAACCGACCGATAAGGGGGAGGTCGTGTATTTCTTAAGAGTTTAATTTTTATAACAAATCTTTTATACCCTGGTTTATGTTAACAGTAAACTTTGTATTGCGAATGTTAAAGGTACAATAAAATAGGTTACATTCGTAAGGAAATAATAATAAATAAAGTGCTTAAGTCAGTTCTGCTGAATATAGGGGATTTAATTTCGTTTCCTATTGTTTGTGCTCTGAAGTAAATTACTTTTTTACGTAATGGATTGGAATCTGTGGAGAGATTATATCCTATATAGATATTTGTTACTTTCATGTAAAAACCACTGAACAGATAAAGATGCAACTTTATAATATAAATAAACTTAAGCTATTATCAACCGCGATAGCCGAAGACGTAGGCGACACACGGGAAAACGCTTGCAAGATCTAAGTCAATTCAAGAGAATATTTATGTTAGTTAAGTACTCGTTATATTAAATATTCTTAGATTAGACCAACAATCAGCACGGAGTTTAAAGTATATATTAAGAATGCAGTGCGTTCAACACATACTTGTGATATGCTTGTAAAAATAACTTCTGGAGTGTAGAAAACCGAGAGAAAAGTTTTTGAAAGGTTTAAGTCATTAAGTAACATTAACAGATTGTGTTGTATAAAATCGCACAGACTTCAGTGAAAAGCGGCTCAAAATTCGTGTTCTTATTATCATCATCATCATCATCAGCCTATCGCAGTCCACTGCTGGACCTATGTCCATATATATATATATGTAAGGTCCTATGACCCTCAAATTGCACGCCACTTAGTTCGATTCTCAGCTTTTCGCATCCAGCCCCTGCCAGCTGTCTTGCGCAATTCATCGCTCCACCTGGCCTGTGGATGTCCTGTTTGTTTTATATATTTTTTATTCTTTCAATAGACACTTTTCAAAAATAGCTGTAATAAATTTAAGAATGTTAATTAATAATTTGTTAATTAATGAACATTCATGGTTAATTTCTCTTTACATAATATAGAATAAAGTCGCTTCCGGTGTCTTTGAGCTTAGATCTTTTAAACTACTACAACGAATTTAATGCAGTTTTTAGCAATAAATTCCGCCGGGGTTCTTTTTTCTTAAAGAATAAATATGCATGCAAGTACATAAGAAATTAACACTGTTAAATAAATAATATATAATAATATTTTCGGACATTTTAACTCACAACGCCATCTAGTTCCAAACTAAGCAGAGCTTGTATTGTGGGTCCTAGACAACTGATATTTATATATATTTTTTTGTAAATACATACATAATATACATAGGAAACACCCAAACTCCGAAACAAATATTTGCAGATCATACAAACATTTAGTCCGACTCAGGAATCGAACCCGAGACCTCAAGCACAGCAGTCGCATACGCTACCACTATGCCCCCGAGGCAGTCGATATAGGCGGTATGACTAATCGTAAATACTAATTTAATACTAATACACAATCATACCACAGTAGTGGTTAACCAAACACAGCTTCTGCATGAGTGAAATGAAATATTAATTGCAAAAATCTGTTTCTTGTTTTGTGTCCGTCAAACTGTCAATAAAAGAATTTACTATACATCGTATAACTTGTCCGAAATGTACAAATATATTTAATAGCTTTATACATAATATACTGCGATATATTTTATATCACACACGTGCCGTAGAGTCGTCTAAATCCATCGTTTTATTTTAACAACTGATATGAAATTCGCGTTTTCCATCTCCCGTTATAAAAAAGTGAGTCTTTAATATCGTTTTTATTGCACAGATTATAATAATGTTCCAATGGGGTTGAGCTGTTTTTATTTTTTTTAGTTCGTTCTTTTTTTCTACTGTATAAAATATTATAGAGATATATTACGAAAGAGTTTTTAATTTAGCGTGTCCAAGTTGTAGAAAAGCGGAAATAAATATGAAATAAATCATCATTATCAGCCTATCGCAGTCCACTGCTGGACATAGGCCTCTCCAATTTCACGCCACTTAGTTCGATCTATGGCTTCTTGCATCCAGCTCCTGCCAGCCGTCTTGCGCAAATCATCGCTCCATCTGGCTTGTGGACGTCCTACACTACGTTTGCCGAGACGCGGTCTCCACTCAGGAACTCGTTTACCCCAACGGTTATCGGTTCTTCGGCAAATGTGGCCAGCCCACTGCCACTTCAGCTTGCTAATCCTGTGGGCTACGTCGATGACCCTGGTTCTTTGTCGGATCACCTCGTTTCTAATGCGATCCCTTAGAGAAACGCCGAGCATATACCTCTCCATTGCACGCTGAGCGACTTTAAACTTATGGACCAGTCGAACCGTAAGTGTCCACGTTTCGGCTCCGTAAGTCATTACGGGTAGGACGCACGCATTGAAGACTTTCGTCTTTAGGCACTGTGGGATCGATGATGAGAAGACCCGACGAAGTTTCCCAAACGCTGCCCAACCTAGCTGGATTCTTCTGTTCACCTCGTCCTCAAAGCTGTTTCTACCTAACTGCAAAGCCTGCCCGAGGTATACATATTTTTGAACAACTTCGAGAACGGCACCGTGTACCGCAACCGGTTCCGGTAGTACATGTTCATTGAACATGACCTTGGTCTTGTCGAAGTTCATCCGTAGGCCGATGCGCACAGACGAGTCAGCCAGGTCGTTCAGCATCTGTTGTAGGTCCTGCAACGTCTCTGCCATGATGACGATGTCATCTGCAAATCGCAAGTGAGAGATGTATTCGCCATTGATGTTGATACCGCGCCTTTTCCAGTGCAGCGTCTTAAACAGGTCCTCCATTGCATTAGTGAATAATTTCGGGGATATAACGTCCCCTTGCCTCACTCCTCGATGCAATGGTATGGGTCTTGTATGCTGATCCTGTACTTGGACGGACATAGTAGCGGCTTTGTAGAGACATCTCAACACTCGGACGTACCGCCAATCTACTTGGCAACGCTGCAGGGACTCCAGAACAGACCAGATCTCAATCGAGTCAAAGGCCTTTTCATAGTCCACAAATGCTAGACACAGGGGCTGATTATACTCTTCGGTCTTCTGTATTATCTGCCGCACTGTGTGGATGTGGTCTATGGTGCCATATCCGCTCCGAAACCCAGCCTGCTCCGGTGGCTGGTATTCGTCGAGTCTTCGCGCAAGACGGTTCGTGATGACTCTTGAAAACAGCTTATAGACGTGGCTCAAGAGGGAAATGGGCCGATAGTTCCTCAACATGGTATGAAATAAATAATAAAATATAGTTTATTGACCAATATAAAATGTTAACAAACTGACAAATTATAAGAGAGTCTAAGCGTGTTCACAATGTATACCTACATTGTGAACACGCTTCTAATCACTTCTACATACGTTCTATACTTCTAATACACCTAGTGATATAATAATTATTTTTTGAGTTTAAGATGGAGTTAGTTTATTGATTTTACGTAATGACTTCCATCATCATCATCAACAGCCTTTAACAGTCCTCTGCTGGTCATAGGGCTCTCCTCCTGAGAAAGGATGTTCTGGCCTACCGTACCCCGTTGGCCAGACGTGTCTATATAGGGGTTTGTTTTAAATTTTCTTCCTCTTTGCAGTGATGTTGTCTAAGCGACTTCCACTGCCCATGGACAACCGCAACACCAGAGGCGTCAAAAGTGCGTTGCCGACCTTGGGGGATGGGGAGGAGAATAGGAGGAAGGGTAGGATTATGGGCCTATGGTACCCTCACTCACTCGGTGAAATACAGCGCAGGCGCTGTTTCACACCGGTTTTCTATGAGGCCATGGTATCACTCCGGTTGAGCCGGCCCATGCATGCCGAAGCGTGGCTCTCCCTTAGTCTCTTAAGGCACCTATGGGACGAATGATGAATAGGGATGGTAACACTCCTTACTCGTCACCAAACAGAAACGCTATGACTAAATAACACATATATGTCTTGTTAAAGTTAGTAAATTAATATTTGTTGATAGCATAGGGATTAAAGAGCTGTCAGGTCATTTGGTGTTGTGTCTGCTCTGGTCTCTATAAACTCAGGTCTAAACCTGTAATAATATGATTACAAACGCATGGTCGCCCTTCGAGCGCCTTTAGACTCTCTTAAAAAATGACAAAAAAATGCTTAAAAACGATTTTCTGTGAGGTTTATATATCCGATGCAACCACTTAATTTTTGTAGAAAATAGTTCTCCCGCGTCAAAAATAACAAACACAATAATTATTAAAAGTAACTAAATAATTATCTTTTTTTTCTAATACCTAGTGAAGATAAAGGTTATGAATCATCAATTATAGACTTAATTTAAAAGCCACATATCAGTCATGAGATGACTACCGACAGAAGTGTAAACTCAAAACTATAATCAAATAGTTGTTTAAAAGATCAGCTGAAATGAACCTCTTTGCTCTTTAAGTAAAATACGCTATAAAAAAAATAAAAAATATAGCTCATGGAAAGAGTACAGTGACGATGTCGCGAATTTCATGATTTTTGTTCACCCAAAAAGTGCTCATCAAGAACCATCAACAACCCAATATGTCCCACTGCTGGGTTCGGGTCTCCTCTCAGGAGAAGGTTAAGGCCATACGCCCCCACGCTTTCCAAGTGCGGCTTGGGGACTGGTAAGACAACGTTGTGGCTACGTATTCTTGCCGTTGGATGTTTTCAAGCAGCCCAATGGCCTTCAACTAAGCTTCACGATTGTTATCCTATGATAACAGCCGGGATCAACTGCTTAATTTGACCTCCAAATCACGGGGACACTTATAGTATCATGCCACCAACGGTGGCCCAACCAGGAACTGACCGCGCCGTCGCTGCTTACCCTCGCAGATTGTTTCTAATCGCTATGATATAAACGCCTTTGCTGAACGCGCGTCAATAAGTTTTCACTTCAACGATTTCAATAAACAACTTATTCTATTCCAGTTCAAAGTTCCAGTTGATAACCTGCATACTTCGTAAAAACGAAAACACCACACAATCTGTATACTCCCCTAATAAAACATTTAACGCGACTGACTGTGTAAAATATTTTCATAACAAATGCCTTTCGCATCTTATTATTAACAATAAATCGTATACGGAACCATTCGCCGTATCAACACGTTATGTCCCACCTTTTATGTTGTGTTTTGATGTGTGTAGGGACGAAGATATGTGCGATATTTATCCATAAATGGTTTTCACCCCTGAGTTCAACTGTTACAAATAAGTGTCAGGATTTTAATGGATATTAAAAACTCGTGGAGGTTAAGAGACTTGGAGTAAAATAATTGTTACTAATATTATAAATGCTACAGTAACTCACTCGCGATTTCACGCCAAAACTACTAAACCGATTTAAATAGAATTTGGTACACAGATAATCTAGAACCTGAGAAAGGACGTAGGCTACTTTTTAATGCGAAAAATGGATTGAAAGGGAATGAATGGTCGTAAACATGCCACCCAAAGTCACTATTCCACCTGGACAAAGCTAGTTAAAATACATATTATTTAAAATACATATTATTTAAAATACATACACACATGTTGTGGTAGCAGAACTGAACGAAATTAGAAATAAATAAATATTTCGGACATTTAACACACAACGCCATCTAGTTCCAAGCTAAGCAGAGTATGTGTTATGTATACTAGACAACTGATATAAATACATGTATTACATACTATTATTTGTAAATATTTTACATAAATAACACCCAAACTCCGAATCAAATATTTGTAGATCATACAAACATTTAGTCTGACCCGGTAAACGAACCGAAACCTCAAGCACAGCAGTCGCATACGCTACCACTACACCATCGAGGTAGTTAAATTAAAGTGTTATAACTTTAAAAATTACATAATGTTTAGTTTTAATATCAAACTACATATCACAAGTTATATTGCCAAACTGGTCAATGTGTTTTCTTCAATGACCAAACTACTGATAATACAAACATAAGCATACATATGTATAATACAATAAATAATAGCCACACATAAGACAATACTAATCGGACTCTTCAAATCGTTATCTTTCATAATTTTTTTTTGGTTGTTCTAACACTTTTAGTACACTCCTAGTATACCCATTCATCTCCATCTTCCTAGCTTTTATTATGCCCAAGATTCGTCAACCTCCGACTTAGAGGTGAGAATCACGAACCGTCCGTTCAACCGTCGAAGAAGTATGAATGTGCTCTGAGTATCACCTCAACCTACCCCCTTCCCTAGATTACCATGCACAGATATAAGTTTTATCCAAACTATGGTGTGTTTGTTGGTTACTTTACCGTCTTAAGAAATTTAAGCGACTTAAACACTTTTAATAAATTTTAAATAGTCTTTGCTACCAGGGATATTGTTAGGAATCTGTCGTTACTTTATTAATAAAATCGGTTCGGTAATTCTGCCGCTACGGTTTACTATATATATGTAAAGACGTCCAAAACTAATATTCAGGACTTCTTGGATTTACCAAAGTCTGGAAAAAATAGCATGTGCATTACCCTTGATAACTTTTCTTGTAATTGTAATTGTGGTTTGTTATAGAAATTCATATATAACGATATTCATCCCTCTTATCTGATGATACGTTAGTAATAAAAGCATGGTGTACACGGGGGAAATCTGAATGGCGATGTCTTTTTATCTTTATTCCTTTTGCGACTCGAATTATGACGTTTCACCCGTATTTTTGAGACTTTTTTGTCGCTTTAAAATCTTTCTTTTTATTCTCAAGGTGGGATTCTTTAAGGGGTATGTTGTCGTGATATATATCTCTTAGTAGAATTTTGATATGGTTGTAGTTAATACGGATTATAAACGTATATAAATCAGTATCTCTTAAGGAATAAGATCGGTTAGTTTGTTATTGGCATATGTGACATTTTGAAACTAAACACACTGATTTTTACTTTGTAACTACACGGTTGGCCTAGTGGTTTCAGTGGTC